>VZTN01035271.1:19459-38448 GCA_013400515.1 Erpornis zantholeuca | reverse complement strand
GATGGGAGCTGGGATGGGAGCTGGGATGGGAGCTGGGATGGGAGCTGGGATGGGAACTGGAACACAGGCTGGGATGGGAACTGCGATGGGAACTGCGAGGGGAACTCGGATGGGAGCTGGGATGGGAACTGGGATGGGAGCTGGGATGGGAGCTGGAATGGGAGCTGGGATGGGAGCTGGGATGGGAGCTGGGATGGGAGCTGGGATGGGAGCTGCTCCTGCCTTGCACAAGGAGCATCTCTCTGCAGCAGGGCCATGCCACAGCCTTCCAGGCAGTGCTGGCTGTTCCTGGAAGTGCTCTTAGCACGCTCGGAGTTGTGAGCTCCTTTCCAATAAGCAAGAGCCAGGTCTGAGACTTCCAGCAGCAGCACAGGCGCTCAGGATGGGCAGGAACATGCCCAGAGGCACTGCTGAACCCAGTCCCTTCCTCGCCCTGCTTCGTTAAAAGCCCTCTTTAATTGGCTGTTTCTCTGCAGCCCAAGTGTCTCAGCACCAGCACTCTCCAAGTTCCTCTCTGCCCATCTTGCGTTCTTGGAGACCTGGAACGCGTTCCACGGCGTCAAATTCGAGAGAAAATCACTTAAATGTCATTGCTAACCCCTGCAGGTCCCTGCCATCCCAAATGTTCAAGATGTTCCAGTCCCATTAATCAGCACATCCTGTTAAACGGAGCTGGGTCAGCTTAGACCAGGCATTAGCAAGATGCAAACATAATTTATTTCCATTAAAACCAGCAGGTACTGTTGCAGCATAAGCCATCTCAGCTGCAGACAAAGAAGGATTTGGAGTGGAGTTACCAGATTTCCGTGTCCTCATTTTCCCAGCACACAAGAACGAAAATGTGAGCACGAGCAGTGGAAAGTTTCCCAAAGAAAATGGACTGAAACAGCAGCACCAAAACCACTCAACAGCACCATTTAATGGTTTGACCTACTCCTGCTTCTGCCCCATCCCTGGCAGTGCCCAAGGCCAGGGGCTTGGAGCACCCTGGCATGGTGGGAAGCATCCCTGCCCATGGCAGGGGGTGGGATGAGAAGGGTTTTAAGGTCCCTCTGTGATTCCATGATTCTCTCCAGGACGCAGCAGTCACGTCCCAAGTGACCTCCTTCCCCCAAACCCGAATTTCCAGGTCGGTGCAGAGCAGTGAGCTGCTCCCATCTGCATCAACTCTTGTGTAAATTGGGCATTTTGCCACTGTCTCATGGAAAACACTCCTTGGAAAAGACTCCTTGGAAAAGACTCCTTGGAAAAGACTCCTTCAATCCAAAGAAGCGAAACGCTGTCCATCCCTGTGCTAGCTGGAGGCCTGGAGGGTTTTCCAAGCAAATTATCTCGTTTTTTTTTAAAAAAAAAAAAGATTAAAAAGAAAAACAAACCCGAGTTTGTTTAACTTCTACTCCAGTGCCTCCCGGGACAAGGGCAATCACCTCTGGCCTGAGGAGCAGCGAGCGCAGCCCCAGCATCATTCCAGAGGCACATTCCCCTCTGGCACGGGGAAGGGCTCAGGGCTGGGATCAGTGCTGCCTCCTGGGGCTGCTGAGCCTGGAGAAGGCTCAAAGCCACCTCAGAGTGACATTGCTCTGTCTGAAGGGGCTGGGAGGAAGCTGGAGAGGGACTCTGCATCAGGAGCTGCAGTGAGGGGACAAGGAATAGTGGGTTCAGACTGAAGAGAGGGGAAATTTAGGTTATAATTGAGGGTGGGCAGGCCCTGGCACAGGGTGCCCAAGAAGCTGTGGATGCCCCTGGATCCCTGGAAGTGTCCAAGGCCAGGTTGGACGAGGCTTGGAACAACCTGGGACAAGGGAAGGGAGGTGGAACAGGATAATCTTTAGGGTCCCTTCCAACCCCTCATGGTTCTGTGGCAGCAGGAGCCTTCTCCTTCCTCCTCGCAGCCCCTTCCAGATGTGCCTCCGTGCCAGCCACAAGCCCAGATGTGCAGCAGCCCCTAAGGATAAGCTCCATTCACAGCACAGCCCAGAGCTGTGACAGGTTCCGTGTGGTGCCACAGAGATCAGACAGAGATCCCACCCCTGGCCACGCCTGTCCTACCCACCAGGAGTCCACCAGGACCTGCTCTGAGCTTCCCTGGCTCCTCCAGGAGCTGCAGTGCCTTCCTGGTCAGCCCCTGGCAGCAATCCCAGGCCGTGGCTGGTGAGGCAAGCCCCTGCACCTGCACTGAAGTCACTTTGTGTCAGACACTAAGGGAACACAAACGACACAGAGACACACATGGCAGGACACCCTCAGCTAATTATGAGCTGCTTCATCAAGGCAGAACCAACGCACAGCTGCTCAGAGGTAGCCAGCCTAGGTGGAAAGAATTAATTTAATCACATGCAACAGAAGTTCTCTGTGAAAACAATCAAAGTTCCCCTGTCCTGTTGGTGTTTATTGCCAAGTAAAGCTCCATGACTAATTTCCAGGGCTCACAGGTTCCCTGAGTTAAGCTGCTCTGCCCAGGCTCTCCTCAGCTGTGTCTCAAAGCCAGGGGCTCACACTGATCTCTGGTGGCAGCCCCGTGCTTCACTCAGCCCTGGCAACCCAAGCACCCAGCCCAAGCTGAGAACGTGGTACCTCCGTGCACACACCTGGCGCCCATTTCAGCCTTCAATTAACACAAAAATGACATTTCTGAGTGTTTTACCTCACCAAGTTTGGAGCTGAGGACACCCCTCACAGCACCTTTTGCACATCACCACCCTGACCAGCTCTGAAAAACCAAGGGTGCCTCCCCACAGCCTGAAAACCAAAGCCTCCTGCTGGACACACAAAACCCCAAAAGTTTTTTTGCTCCTTCCTTGCTAGGAGTACACAAGAGCACCCACACAGTTTCTGCTCCCACGGATTTCACAGCTGGGGGAGATCTCTCACCCATTTTTAGACAAGTATGGATGTCAGAACCACTTCCAGGTATTCCAGACACACGGAGAAGCAAAACCACCTTGGGAACGACCGAGCGCAGCGAGGAGCGAACCCAAATCCTCCCATGCATCACACCCCAAGGCTCTGAACAAAAAGCAAATCTGGAAATACCACCTCATGTTCGCTCCGTGGGAGCTCCAATTTAAAGTGGCCAACAGCTTGGAAATTATTTTTTTTCGGAGTGGAGCAGGAAGAGCTGCAGATCCAGGAACGCAGGCTTGAAACCCGGGACTGTGCGAATCTGCAGGAATACAGAGCCCTCCTTGACTAGCGAGGCTCTGGCAGAGGGTCTGAAAGAGCAGGATGCTGCTGAGCTCGATCCAGTTTCTCAGCAAGAGCAGCAAGAACAAGCAGTCTCACAGATGGATCCGCGTGGGAGGGAGAAAGGATAAAAGTCTGCCTCGGGAGCCTGTTCCAGCTGCTACCGGAGCCTCGCAGGAGTCGGCACAAATTGGGCAGAGCCACCTATAAAAATCTACTGCCTTGGCTTTTTTCTGAAGCCCTCTTCTTTCCCTGCTCCATGTTTTCCCTCCATCCTACTATTTCCACATTCGGAGGAGTCCAAAGCAGAGAGCAGCAAGCAGTGCTCGACAGAAGGTGAGTGCAGACTGGGAGTTTATCCCCGCTCCTCGCTCCTGCCTTGCAGATCACCCTGGCTACACACGCTCAGGAGCACCAAAACCAACACTCCTCTCAAGAAGTGATTAAAAATGGAATATTCCAGGCCAGGGTGGAAGCTGAAGCAGTGAGGGGCAGCCCTGCCCACGGCAGGGGGGTGGAACTAGGTGGTCTGTCAGGTCCCCTCCGACCCAAACCCCTCTGTAATTCTGCATTCTTTTCATCCAGATCCCCCCAACAACATTTCCAGAGGTTGTGTGGCCAGCAGACAAGGGACTCACCTCACTGGCTGAAAGCAATTCTCTACCTGGGGTTGTTTTTCAGCTCCCCAGGTAGGCAAAGGCAGAGAGAAAAAACATTTACCTTTTCTCTTCGTGTACTTGAGCTGTTCCAGCCACATCTGAACTTCTTGTTCCTTCTGACAAAGAATCAGAATTACTGGTCACTAGCTGTGCCTAACCCATCTGGTCTCCCAGCATAAAATAGCTGAGCACATGTGTCATCAATCACTGTTAATTACTTCATTAACTTGGAAAAAGAATATTGACTTTTTTTAAAGAACAAACATTGTTTAAGGTCAGTCTAGCTGGCTTTTTTTTTTTTTTTTTAATTGAATGCTATCTGATTACCAAGAGAAAACAATTTATTCTGAATGCTCAAGCCACATAGCTGGTGCAGGAGGACATTTCCCCAAGTCCTTTTCTGGAAGGGCTGGTTGGATCCAGGAGCTTGGTGCTGTTCTCCAGTGCAGAGAAGTCCTGACCTTTGCCATGCTCAGGGAGAGAACCATGCCCCAAGCTCTCCTGGCATCACTGTGGGGTGGACATGTAGCCCTGTGCTGCTGTCTTGGGTGCCATGGGGTACCAAACCTGTACCCCTGGACTGTCCCCCTGCTCCAGAGGCTCCCTGGGATCACCTGGGGACAGTGGCAGGCAGAGAGGTTCCTGCTCAGGGAGCCTGGAGGAGCCATTTAAAATGTATTTATTACCTTTTGTCATGCCTCATTACTGGCTCGCTCCCTGCCCACCTCCAAGGAGCTGTTTGGTTTGAGGGCATGCCCTGTGGCTCCTGTGCCCTGACACCCCTGACATGCATGTGGAGCTCACCCCAGCACCCCAGACCTTGGCACAGCACAGCCTCGCCCACAGAAGCTCTGGGATGGCACCGAGGGCTCCCCAGTCTGCACTGCTGCATGTTCCATGCCTCCTGTCTGGCACTGAGGGCAGGTAGTGGTGCCAGGACAGAGCTCTTCCCACAGCAGAGCCCATTCCTGATGAACCACACGGGGTCATGGAACCTCAGAAGGGTTTGGGTTGGAAGGGACCCAGGAGAGCACCTCACTCCCACCCCCACGAGTGGTGCCACCCTGCCACTTTTCCTCTGAAGGAGCCTGTCCTCCTACAGCAGAAATGTCTTACAGCCCAGGAGTGCACTGTGCACCTTACTCAAAGGAACTCCACCTCGCTCCTAGCTTCACCTTTGAGCACAAAGGATAATGAGCCAAGCAGAAAGCAAGAAATCACAACTTTGCCTTTCGAGTGCAATGCAATTTGCTTTTATTTGCTGGGGAAAACCTGTTCTCCTCTCCCCAGCAGCACGTGAGGAAGTGATGCTGACCTGCAGCTGCTCACAGCACCCCTCTGCTCATGGCCCTGTCCCTCAGCACACAGGGCAGTCCTGGCACCCTGCTCAAGGGTCCAGAATCCTCACGGGAAGCTGGAATAAAGATATGGATTTACATTCACGGCAGTTCCACCACTCCCAGTTTTAAATCACAAGTGACATTCTCCAGCCCCATCCACGGCCAGGACAGAAAACCAAGTCGGCCACCACAAAGCTCTGAGCTCCTCTGTTGCACCCCTCTGAGCAGGGTTACGTTTTTCATGGCCAGCATCACCCTTCAATGAAAACTACAATCTTCAGGCAAATATTTCAGTCTTAAAAGCTGACAAGCAAGAAAAGCAAGGGAGGAACAACTGGCACTACTCAGACTCCGGGGGGTTTCAGGTTGTTTATTATACATTTATCTGTTTTATAACACCACCAAAGCTAAAAAGGAAGAAAACCCTTTAAGGAATTACCTGTGAGGTTACCTTGATAGACAAAGGACAGCAAACTTTTGGGAACTTCCTTTCCAGGTGTTGCTCCCAACACCACAGTGGTTCCTTAACTCAGTGAGAAGGAAGGGCCCCATTTACTTTAGGATTTACACCACATTTTATATTTACATTTTATATTTATATATCTATATTTTTGCCTTTTGTTTGCACAATGTGCACAGGGCAAGGCGAGCTGGAATTGTTGTTTGAAATAAGAAAAGTGGACTGTGAAGGCACACAGAACACATTCTGGGGACTGACACAGGCCCTGCCACGGGGGCTTTGTAAGGTTTGTTTTTACAACACTGTCAGTCACCAGTGGACTTCAGCTCTGTGTCCCCAAGGAAGCCTTTAGAGCCCTAACTGAGGGTTTGAGTAAGAAGGGACCTTAAATCCCATCCCATCCCATTCCATCCCCTGCCATGGCAGGGACACCTCCCACTGTCCCAGGCTGCTCCCAGCCCCAATGTCCAGCCTGGCCTTGGGCACTGCCAGGGATCCAGGGGCAGCCACAGCTGCTCTGGGCACCTGTGCCAGGGCCTGCCCACCCTCCCAGGGAACAATTCCTTCCCAATATCCCACCTAAATCTACCTTCTTAAAGCCATTCCCCGTGTCCTGTCCCTCCATGCCTTGTCCCCAGTCCCTCTGCAGCTCTCCTGGAGCTCCTTTTTATGCTCTGAGCTCTCCCTGGAGCCTTCTCCCCTCCAGGTGAGCACCCCCAGCTCTCCCAGCCTGGCTCCAGAGGGGCTCCAGCCCTGGGAGCATCTCGGTGCCTCCTCTGGACTCTCTCCAGCAGCTCCAGCTCCTTCTGCTTGGAGCCCAGCTCTGCAGGTGGGGTCTCACCTGAGCAGGGCAGAGGGGCAGAATCCCCCCTCACTGGGGATTTCTGGGCTGCAGAGCACTCTGCTGGGTCATGCTGAGCTTCTCATCCACCTCCAAGCCCTTTGCTTTTCACACTAAGCAGCACAGACAGAATATTCCTCCCTGCATCTCTCCTCTGTCAGGGTGGGAAGGCAGCAAAGTAATTTACACCTGCTTTTGTCCCTCTTCAGCCTTTGAAAACATCAAAGCCCAATCTCCGGGAGGGTCTCTTTTTCACTTTCCTGGCGCTTGGGATTTTGCACCTTCGCATGCTCCTAAATCTCCTCTGTAACTTCTGCTAACAGCTCCAGCTTCCAGGAGAAATTGGCTTTCAAGATAAGCTGCCATTAGTCACCAAAGCTCTGCTCTGCAGAATCTGCTCTCCCCTTATCCACCTTATCACCTGCTGCTTGGGATACTCTGGAATAAACGAACAGGAAAAGATAACAAGGTGAAAACAAAACAAACGCAAAGGCTTTGCATGTCAGCGTTAATCTGGATACATCTTGTACCTGCCGGGAGGCTGCACTGAGGTGGGGGCTGCTCTTTTCTCCCTGGCAACAAGTGACAGGACAGGAGGAAACAGCCTCGAGCTGTGCCGGGGAGGTTAGCGCTGGATACTCAGGAAAATCCCTGCAGGGAGAGAGTTGTGAGTCCCTGGGCAGTGCTGGAGTCCCCACCCCTGGAGGGATTTAAAAGCTGCGTGGGGACCTGGGGACACAGGACAGGTTCGATGACCTTAAAGAACTTTTCCCACCTAAAGGATTCTGCGTTTCTATGAGCACAACGAGTAACAGGTTACACATGGCAGAGGGGAAAACAAATGGCTCTCCTGAAGGAGAGCACGCACAGCCACAGCGCTCCCCGACAGACAAACACCTCCTCTGGATGCCAGGCGGCTCGAAATTTGCATTTCAGCACCAGTTTTACATTCAGGCCAAGCGCGGGGCCGCTGCAAAGCAAACACGGCTGCCGGCACCTCGGAGCGCTCGGCATGCAGAGCACACTCCGAGCCTGGGGCGGGGGCAAGGAGATTGCAGGAATTTTTTCCTGAAATGGAATGGGGAGATAAGATCGAGTGAAAAGGAGCAGAGGCTGCTGACATATCTAGACTCCCAGAAGCCAGTAAATATGCAAATGGGCTGCCATTTCTGCCGGTAACACTCAGAACCAACTTTGATTCTGCTAAAATATATCGCATTAAACGAGGGAGATAAGCCCGGCGCTGAATCCACACGGAGCAGCTCCCTCCGACCAAGACAGCTTTACTTCTCACTCCAGGAAATCCTGAACAAAGCTTTCTATTCAAAGAGTCTCCACTCTGACTATCACGGTGTTTATGAGTAACTTTGGCCATTTACCTTTTCGTAGTCTGATTTGCAAGTCCTATTACAAACTCTCCACAAAGCCATGAACCGCCCTGGAAAAGCTGCATCCAGTACCAGCCACAAATCCTTCCCCACGCCAGGAAAGGGCTGGCTGCCCCGAAGCCACAAACAGCAAATTTCACACGAGATGTCAGAGAGGAGAAAATAAAGGGTGTATTGAATGTGCATCCCCGGAGACAGAGATTACAGAGCAAGAACTGAAGTTGATGTGACCTGATAGAGGGTGATAAACTCGGGAGACGATAAAGGCATTCCCTGGACATCCATCTGTTGTCCTTGGGGTTTGGACAGGAACACCAGGCAGAAACACAGATCTATGGAAATATCAAACGTGATTTGTTTCCATACGTATGAGGCACGTCCGTGTGAAACAAACAGATGTGTACTCCAACACCGGAGGCAAAGAAAGCATTTCTCATTTTTCACTCGGTTTTATCTGCCTACCACCTCTGAATCAGCGGGATGAGCTCAAAGGCCAGCGCTGGCTACGCTGTGAGACACATTCTGCACGCTGCTAAGAGCAAAAGCAGCTCTCCCCTGCCACGACTGATGCCATTCCACGAGGCTGTTCCCCAGCAGAGGGAAAACAGCACAACCTGCACCCCTCCCCACAGCCCTCTGGACCTGTCCCTGTGCGTGCCTCAGCTCCACAGCTCCAGGGTAGGCTCACAATTCCCTTACCCCTGCTCCGAGGCTGTGATAATTCCCTCTCTGGTTGTTAGTGCGAGGAAGGAGCCTCAGAGCTATATGCTGAGGCCCTGGAATTTAAATACACGATAACACTGTAAATAAAAGGAAACAAATTCCTTAAGGAAAACCTTTTCACATGCCAGATCAGTTCCCAATAGTAACTGCTCTGCTTTGACAAGAGATAAATATTTACAGTCTGAAACAGAGAACACCTTGTGTTGCAATACTGGAACACAAACCTTGTCAGTCCTGGTATCCTAAAGAGAGGCTTTTGATATGTAAAAGAAAAAAATTAGACATAAACCCCCAAGCTGAGCACTTAGAAGCACACACACATCATTGTGCTCATTTACCCCACCAAAACAAAAACCTGAAGGTAGTCACACAGACAAATTGTCAAACATGCTGAATCCAGAACAGATTTTCTCGAAAGGAGACCTCATCCCCCAGGGAATGTAGACAGTTTACAGCAAAAGTCTAAATTATTGCCAAGAATATGCTGCTTTTTTTTCTTTTTTATTTATTTAAATATAGTCTAAGTTGCTCCTCTTAGACATTCCTCTAGCAAATGCAGACAGTGAAGGTTTTTCTTACTGGAGCAAAAAGGCAGCAAGGAGGATTGGATGTCCACATCCTTGGACTGGGGCATCCCACACCGGGAATACCCTTGGAAGAGGGGAGAGAAATCCCAGTTTTTAACTGCTGGGCTATCTCTGAGCTTCCAGCATGACTCCCAACCTCGGGGCCTGGGCAGCTCCTTCCAGCTCGGGAAGGAATGTGGGGAATGCCATTCATACTTGGCCACTTCAAGGCATGGGAAGTGCCCCACGACTGGATGTGCCTGTCCCGAGGAGGGAGATGAGCCTCGGAGATGTTTCCCAGGCTGCTGGGCTCTGCTGCCATCCCAAAGCTCACAGAACAGCCCCAGCTCCCATCTCCAGGAGGATCTGCACCAGGCCAGCCTGGCTGAGCTGTTAGGCTACAGGATCTCCTATCTGAGGTGCAATTCTCCTCACCCAACTGCTGTCTGGGCTTTTATGGCCCCGCTCCCTTTGAAGTGGGGCAGCCCAGCCGCCGGCGGGAGGGTTCAACGTCTCTCTCCCTTCCCTGACTTCCTTCTGCCCTTCCCAGGGAATTATCACCCTGTGCAGAACCTCCCTGCCAGGGCCAGTGCTGTTCCACCATCCCAGCCCTGCAGCCAGCCCAGCTCTCCGTGTGTGCTCCACCATCCCAGCCCTGCAGCCAGCTGAGCCCTCCGTGTGTGCTCCATGATCCCAGCCCTGCAGCCAGCCCAGCCCTCTGTGTGTGCTCCATGATCCCAGCCCTGCAGCCAGCCCAGCCCTCCGTGTGTGCTCCCTGCTCCGCTCCATGTAGCCANTGTGCTCCATGATCCCAGCCCTGCAGCCAGCCCAGCCCTCCGTGTGTGCTCCCTGTGCTGCTCCATGATCCCAGTCCTGCAGCCAGCTGAGCCCTCCGTGTGTGCTCCATGATCCCAGCCCTGCAGCCAGCCCAGCCCTCTGTGTGTGCTCCATGATCCCAGCCCTGCAGCCAGCTGAGCCCTCTGTGTGTGCTCCATGATCCCAGCCCTGCAGCCAGCCCAGCCCTCTGTGTGTGCTCCATGATCCCAGCCCTGCAGCCAGCTGAGCCCTCTGTGTGTGCTCCATGATCCCAGCCCTCTGTGTGTGCTCCCCTGCTCGCAGCATCCCTGCACAGCAGTTTATTTTTAGAGCAGCATTTTTAGAGCAAAGCCCAGCAGCAGCACACTTTCGGTGCCAAACAGAATTCAGCTGGGATCCTGAGGCTGGCTCTGGTGGCCAAAGAACCTGAGGAGGCTCAGGTTTGGTGGCCACGCTGCCACCCAGGGCCGCTGCTGACCCCTGGGCTTTTCCTGCAGTGCTCTCCCAGCTGCACACAGCACTGGCCTCGGGTGGCCAGCAGGCTCAGGCCAGTGTTGCCACAGCGTTCCCCTCTCTGGCAGAGGAGCTGTGTTTCCCTGTGTGTGCAGCCCTCTGCTCGGAGAAGGATCCGATCCCATCTCTCTTCACACCAGCACCAGGCAGGAATCACAGAGCCACTGAGGCTGGAAAAGACCTCCAAGATGCTCAAGGCCAAGCTCAGAGCACTGAGTGCCACATCCAGGTGTTTCCTGAACACCCCCGGGGATGGTGACTCTGCCACTCCCTGGGCACCTCCTTCCAATGCCTGACAGCTCCTTCAAGGAAGGAATTCTTCCTGATGTCCACCCTCAGTGTCCAGACAGAGAACCATGCTGGCCCAGGAGAGCCCAGAGCTGCCCCCTTGGCTCCACATGAACATTAATAATTTGGGGTCACCACCCACAGCCAGCTCGAGGCAAAGGGGAGATCCCTGCTGGCTTTACCAGGTGCTGGATCCAGCCCTTAACCACCAATACAAACAAGGAGAAGTGCCCCAATATACAAAGTGAGGCTCCTGCCCAGCTTTATCATCAGCTTTCTGGGGTCAGAGGTGGTTTCCAAGTTCTAAATACCAGTATTTGCCTTCTTTTTGCCATAGCTTGTTGTTTTTAGTGCAGTTATAGAATAACAGAATCAGATCCACCATGCACCACCGCCACCTTTTTCTGTTGACACAACGCAACCTAGTAGAGACAACAGCAGCAAAGACCCCCAGACAGCAAGTGAGATGAAGAAAACCATGTAATCTGTGTAAATGCACCCAAAATCTGCAGGGATGGCCCATAAGCTGCATGGTAAAAGTCTTTTCTCCTCTCAGCAGCTCACAGAATGCCCTCATGAACACGACTGCAGTGACGAGGCCATCTTCTCCAAGGTAGGAAGCAGCCAGGGACACAGCCACGCTCTGCCCTGAAACCACACCAAGCCTTTCTGTCCACTGACCCAGAAGGCTCCAGCTTTCCTGCAGGTTCAATAATTTATACCATAAAACCTCAGATTACTTTTCCCTGTCACGAGCTGGTGGTTTCTGCAGAGCTTCGAGCAGGAAGTGCTTCTCCTAATGCTAAATATTTCACTCGCTGGTAGGATTAAGCCCATCCTCGAA
Source organism: Erpornis zantholeuca (assembly GCA_013400515.1). NCBI lineage: Eukaryota > Metazoa > Chordata > Aves > Passeriformes > Timaliidae > Erpornis > Erpornis zantholeuca. Next base: position 26,827 of record VZTN01035271.1, on the reverse strand, counting down.
GGCTGCATCCGAGGCAGCAGGGATGAACGAGGGGATGAAGAAAAGCCTGACAAGGAGAGGCAAACACAGCCCCCAAGGAAGCATTAAATACCTACCATGTACAATCAGAATAAATACCCCTTCTAGTCCTCTCCCTCCTCCTTTGATCACGCTTCCAGGTCAATATCTTGTGAGAGGCAGTCCTGACTCAAACACATCCTTCAGCCCCCACCAGGATCTGACAGCAGGTATCAGTTGTGGAAATAAAGCAGTAAAGAACATTTCCTCCCAAGCAAAGCACTGCTGTTTGATTCAAACAGGAAATCTGTCTTGGGTAGGAGAAATGCACAACAGAACCCATATGGAGAGCCATTTATTTTGGGAGGTTCACATGCACCAGGCAGTGAGGAAGAACTGAAAGGCGAAGGCAGATGGGGGTAGGCAGTGCCTGTCCTGGCCCACTGGCAGGACTGGTCCCTCAGCAGGACACCCAGCGCCCCACCCCAGCACGCCTGGCTCTGTGTGGCCTTTTTCCCTTGCCTTCCCTTCCTCTTCAGCACAGAGCAAGGCCAAGACACCAAGTGTGAGCCTTCTCACCACCCAGCACAGCCAGGCCCTCGTGGCCCTGCCGAGTGAGAGCAGCAGCAGTGCTCAAACACAGAGCACTTGGATGATCCATGCAGCCATTCCCACCCCCAGCAGGGCTCAGGGCCACAGGACCCAGGGCTGGTTTGCTGACCAGCAGCACAAAGAGCAGTGCCAGACCAGGCTTTCTGCTTTGCACGGGGAGCAAAGAAGGGCTGAGCTCTGCAAGAACCCAACAGAGATCCTGCTCACATTCACCGAACAACTGAGGTTGGGAGACCCCTCTAGGACCATCAAGTCCAGCCATTAACTCAGCCAGAGCTTTCTTTCCCTGCCCCTGAAGATGCTCCAGCAGCACAACCCACACTCAAACTGCACCATCTCCCTGGGAAGGCAGCAGGAAAATGCACTTCCCTGTGCTCTTTGCCCTCTCCAGCTTCAGAAAAGCTGCCAGCCTTCATCCCCTCCAGCAAGACCTCCCTGAGAAACACGATCCAGTATCCTCTGAGTGATTCCAAAGCGTTCTGTGCTCCCTTTTCCCCAGGCAGAGTGAAGAAACAAGCCAGGCCTCGCAGCAGGACGCAGGCTGAGCTCCGTGTCACCATCCTGGGGACCTTGCTCACGCCGGGGCCTGGAGAGCTCCCCTCTCCTGACTCACCCACAGCCATTCCACTTCACTGCAGCTCTCTGCTGGCTGCAGAAACGACTCTCTGCATCTGAACAAATGAGTTCCACATATGCAGGGCTCCAAAACACCACCCAGCCTGCAGGAATGCTCAGTTTCACCCATGAGTTCTTCCTGCAGGACAGTCTGCGCACAGCTCTTCCCCTTCCGACGCTCCCTGGGAATTCCATGCATCCCTCTCTGTCTGCAGCCAGACCCAGTGCATCCCAGGTGGGACCAGCAGCCCATCTTCCATCTCAGCTCTTCTTCATCTCTTCCACCTCCTTCCCCACTGTGTTCCTCCTCCCTTCTCCCCGCCCCGAGCTCCCAAGGCTAAAGCTCGCACGCCGTTCCAGTTTGCAGAATCCTCCTCGTTGCCCAGGTGTGAACAATGCCATTTTTCTTCACTTCTGTGCTCCTCATTTGAGCAGAGAAGCAAACCTCTCTGCTCCACCTGCACGTGAACCTGCAGCAAAAGGCAGCCCTTTCATTTCCTTCACCACCCGTGTGGAGGATTTCACCAGAATCCATGGACAAACAGTAACAAGAACTAGGTAACTGTAGCTCCCTTGGGGGGAAATGCAACCTTCCAGAGACTTTGAACAACGCTCCTTTTCTGAGAATCCCTTGGGAGCAGCACAGAGCAGGATGAATTCCTCCTTCCAGGCTGCCCTTCCCTCGGAGATGAAGTTTTTTCCCAGCACAACCCCAGAACTAACCCGAGCGTTATTCTCCCCGAGCTGCTGGAGCACACCAGGAAAGCCCAGGCAGGAGAAGGATGTGAAGTGACTGCTGACAGCCCAGCTAGGAGCAGCTGCTGTTCCTCAAGTGGAAGTTAACACCAATTCCATCAGCAAACCACGTGCAGGTGACAAATGGAGGCTCGTTCTGCACGCAGCAAGACGCGGGGCACCGACGCTCGCGGAATTGAACTGTAATTAAGTCTCGCTGACAGACACCTCATTAAAGCGCCGCTCCTCCAGAAAAATTAATAAAGTGAATTATTTCCCAAAGTGAAATATCGGGGTTTTTTCGCTCCTCATGAAAGATGCATGGAGCTCAGTTCAGCTGGGTGTCAGTGCTCCCCGGAATGAAGGAGTGACACGCTTAAAAAGACATTTAAAACAACACACATTGCTGTGCTGCCAGAACCCAGGCTGGGATGCTCAGCCCCTGCATGTTATTTTATCCTCTGATGGCAGAAAATAAAACCCTTAAAATACAACAGTTCTTCACCCAGCTGATACAGACAGATAGATAAAGAGATAGATGAAATAACTGGCTTGGTATTAGAAAACCAAACTAAATTAAGACAACCTAATCTCGGCCAATTAAAAGAGGATTCTTGTGACCCAAGGATCCAGCCTTCAAATTGCAACTTTTTGGGGTTTAAATGCTGCTCGTGTGAGGAACAAAGGTGGAGCCATCGATGAGGGGGGCAGAGGGCTGAGTGTGCCCAGGCCCAGGAGCCCACGCACATTCCTCTGCACGGGGAGATGGCTCCTTAAAGCACATTTCAGTCACACTTCTCCGAGGTAATATCCAAAGGAAAGAGAACTGCAAAAACATGGAGCTGATCAAGATGTGCCCAGTAATGAATGCCACACACGAAAAAGGCCTGAATCTTCAGAGGGGAAGGCCAAGCTGCAACTCCTTGCAAAGGGAAAAAACCACGGAGGCTTTCCAAGAGATTTTTACAGCCTTTTTCTAATTGTTCCCTTTTTCAACATCATTATGCAACCTCCGTGTGCTTTCCTGCTTCTCTACCCCCCTTTATTTCACCCATTCTCCCCCCCTCCCATGTTCTTATAAACGCTGTGAGGCAGCTCCTTTAAGACAGCCAGAAATACAGTGCAGATTTTTCTCTCCTCCTCCTCCTCCTCTCAGTTTAAACTGCCCAAATCTTTCCGGTGAAGAAGCATTGCCCAAAATCTGCTCGCTATTCAAGCAGCCCTGGCAATGACAAGCAGCACTTCATGAATCATCTGTTATATATTGCCTTATCAACACGGTCCACTGCAGGAGAAAGTAAACCTGGCCCACTTTGGGGCTGTGCATAACACAAGCTAAATGCAAGTGGCATTAATTACAGGAGGGCTCTGAGGAGTTCCCTCATCCAAGGATTCAATATAGGCTGCATGTATATATATATATATATATATATAAATATATATGAGGCAACATGAATCGAACCAAAATGCTAACAGCCATTTCCTCCCCCACCACACACAGCTTTTACTTTAATATTTTAAAGGTCTATTTACCCCTTTTTACTGGTTTCCAATATTGTCACATCTCTAATTATTAAAGCAGACAGCTTTAGTGTTTCTGCTGTTTGTCAGCTTTGGCTATTTGAGGCAAACACACATATTTTTATGGGGTTTCTTTCCCCCCCAAGCCAGACCTCTAAGCTCAGTGAGTGAGAAGAACCTTGCACTGCTGTTTCCTTCCACTGCTCTGGCATGCTTGGACCTGGGGAACCTGGAAGCAAAGACACATGGAAGAGAGAAGCTATCCATGAGGGAATTGGGCTCGAAATTGAAAAGCAGTTGAGAATTCAGTGACAAGGCACATCCCCCATGGGCTCCCCTGCCCAGTGAAACACAGCCTTACAAAAGCACAAACTCAGGGGATTCCAGCAGGGCTCTGATAAAATCTAAACCCACGCAGACGAGGTGGCAGGAGTGGAAAAGGTGATGGAAAAGCGAGGGGGTAAGTGGGAACGAGCTAAAGGTGAACTGGCAGAGTGATGAAGTGGAATACGACACCGCTAAAGAAGCCAGCAAGAAGAATACTTGGCAAATATTTAACAAATGTCATTACCAGTGGCCCAATAACGTCTTCAATTAATATTTCCTTGTGGTTTGGGACAAGCTCTGCCATTTGGAACAGGCCAGCAACAGATCCCACTGAGCAAATAAACTCCTCTGTGTGCACTCAGCCACGGGTACAAGTCGAGTGAAATACAGTCCCAAGGGCGGGGGTTTATATTTTTTCTACATAAATATAAATACACAGTGCCAAGGAGTGCACAAACACTCCTTCAGCTGGAGGAGGACACCAAAGAAGTGTTTTAAGCCCAAGATGAAGCTGGGCAGAGAGCACTTGGGTTCCCAAACCGTGAAGGGAGCATCACTGACCCCACACAGACCCCGAGAGAACACGGGGACAGCTGCTTCCAGTGATCCTGCACAGGTACAGCATGGCACACCCAGCACGGGAGGAGCGCTGGAAGATGAAGGAAAACTGCCCTGAAAGCTTTGATTCTATCCCATCTTACATACTCAAGGGCAAGTTTTAGTCTCAACCCTTCATTTGCAATGTGTCTGGGCACTTTGTGCATAGAAAGTCTGCAGCTTCCCCTGATGTGAAACTTGCAAATGAACCTCGAGGACAAGTTTCAGAAACCAAGTTTCTGAATCACAGATACACCTCAGGCTGGCTTTAAAAGGTCTATTCCCCAGACACCACAAAGCATTTGAAAGAGAGGTAAAGAGGGCACACTCAGCTAAACCCACGGGCCATTTTAACCTTTATTTTGAACAAACCTGCCCAGCCAGGGGCTCCAAGGGCTCAGGAGGCAGGATGGAGTTCAAGCCCTTGGAGATTTGGGCAAGACACGTTCCTTCAAGACAACCCAGCGCAATCTGCACCTACCTAAATATCTCTTATCAGCTCATCCTACCAGGTAGCTTCTTCAGGAGCTCATCAGTCTCCAGGTGGCTCTGAACACATCACTCCTAGTTTACAAAAGTCTCTCGTTGCTGTGTTTACCTTTTCCTGTATTCACCTTTTCCTGCTGTTACTGCACTGTTGGTTTATATCTGTTCTGCATTAATGGGATGTTGCCTGTGAAACATAAGCACAGCAGAGAGTTGCATCTTCACCAGCACAAAGATTATGCAAGAAACTACTTTTCACTGTTTTCATCTACTCATGGAATGGATTGGGTGAAGAGAGACCTTAAAGCTCATCTTATCCCACCCCCCTGCCACGGGCAGGGACACCTTCCCCTATCCCAGGTTGCTCCAAGCCCCATCCAACCTGGCCTTTTTTCATTTCCCTGGTGATTCACCATCAAAAGGAAAGCAAGAAAGCGAAACTAATTTCCACTAAACAGATCCCACAGCAGGATCTTGGTATCCTCCACCTGTTATCTCCCACCCTGGGCACTCCCTGGGCTTTCTCAAGAACTTGGTAGCTCACACCTGGCAGTTTTCCTCTACTTTAGGATGGTCTGTTTAGGAGATTTTAGGAGATGGCAGCACACAGACACATCTCCCAAGGGAATACAAGCTTTCCATGCTGTAAGTGTGCTTTCCTTCCACGCCTCCATCCCGACGAGCAAATGACCAATTCTTCTGCTGTTCTGAGCTGATTTTCAAAATGCTTTTTCTAATCCTTTCTAAAGCTAAATCCTGAAGCAAAACAAACAAACAAACAAAAAAAAGCAACGTGGCAAAGTTAAAATTTTGAAGATTCAAATACATTTTTTCCCTAAGTTTAGACCACCAAGGGCACAGCTTAACATCAGCACCTGGGAATCTGTCAGATGCACAGGCTAAAAACATGCCATCCAAGGACGAAGGGAGAGAGCAGAGAATAATCCTGGAAAGCTGCATCTTCCACATCTCACTCCATCCAGAAAATCTGCAGCCGCTAAAACTTACTCTTTCTAACTGGGTGGCATTTTACATTTCCAAACGCAATTGAGTGAGCGTGTTGCCATGGCGACGGCAGGGTTCTGCAATAACTTTGTTGCCTTGTAATTGCTGTATATTTGTATACAAGCAGCTGAGCTTTCTTTAATTCAATGCCCTCGACTCTTCCAGCGAGGCTGCGGAGCGGCGGCGAGCAGCTTTTTTTAGGGGCTGAGAACTCGGAGCAGCGGTGCTGGAAACATCAGAAACGATTAAAAACTCAGCGCCGCCACCGACCGCATCACACACACACACACACACAAAAAAAAACCCCACCACGAAACCCTGCCAAGAACCAGATTATTATATAAACTTCGGGGCTCCTCAGCTTTTAAAAAACGCTGCCGTTACAACAACAACAACAACGACGAGGAGGAGGGAAAAAAAAAAAGCACAATTCAGACAATTAACTCCAGGTAGGTTTGGCAGCGAGCGAAGCACTTTGAGGGCAGGGAATAATGCAGCACGAGCCCCATTTATTGACAGAGCGTAACACCGGCAAATCACAGCGCGTTGGGGCCAGGGGATTAGGGCCAAAATAATGCTTGCTGCTCCATCTCGCCGTCCTCAAAGCAGCGTTGTGAGGACGACGGGGTGCAGCTGTGGGAAACGAGCTGCCTGGTGGGAAGAGAAGCGGGGAGGACGGGAGAGAGAGAGAGAGAGCCAATGCCTCGCCGCACGCCCCAATCCCAGGGTTTTACAAGGCATTTTCACACCCTGAATCCACCCACACCTTCCCGGCACAGATTCCCCACTCCTTGGGAGCGTTTTCGGAGCTGTAATCCAGCGCGGAGCGCGAGGCGAGGCTGCAACACGAAATCCGCTCGTACGGGCGTTAGCGGCGACGAGCCTAATTTATGCGAATGTGCCAAAAAACAAGCCCTCCCGACGGGCACAGACCCCACGGCAGCCGGCACCTTCCAGCACACCGCCGAGTGGGCGCACGGCACAATTACGCAAGGGTTTGGAGCGAAGGGCAAGGCTGGCTGCCTCCTTCGCCCCTCCGGCCGCTGCCCAGCGCACCCACAGCGCTCCGGCGATTGTTATGTAAATCCGCGGCTCCCGGGGCCGCAGCTGGGGCGCGGGCAGCATCTCGGCCCGGGAGCAATCCCCGCAGCGAAAACCCACACGCGGCTGCCGGGCAGCACCTCCCTTCCCTTCCATTCCCTGCCTCCCTCCGCCAGCCCCACACCTCGGCTTTTTTTTCCGCTTGGCTGGAGCCGAGGGTTGGGGTTGATGGGCGGCACACGTGGTGGGTGATGCCCTGGGCACCCCCAAACCCGAGCGCTGCCGGCCAGGCTGCAGCCCCGGGCCTCGGAGCTGTCACCGCCGCCTCCGGGCTCCCCGACAGCGCCGCGCCGCCGAGGGCAGCACCCCCTGTTTTCTCCTCCCGGGCGCAAAAAAAAAAAATTTAAAAAAAAAGCTATTTTTGGGTTTTTT
>VZTN01035271.1:0-18480 GCA_013400515.1 Erpornis zantholeuca | reverse complement strand
CGGAGGGGCGGGCCGGGGGCCGCCATGTTGGCTCCCAGCCCCGCCGGGAGCGGGGATGGCGATGGCGATGGCGATGGCGATGGCGATGGCGATGAGGATGGCGGGGCCGGGCTCCTCGCCTCGCCGAGGCGGCGTGTCCAGCGCAGCCCGCACCGTGTGGACGGGACTGCGACAAAACGTGGAGCTCTGGGCGTGGGGTGTGTTCCCCCGCTCCCCAATGGGCTGGTGTGTTTTCTCCCTCAGGTGCCGTCCGTACCCCAGCCGAAGCGAGGGCCGAACGGCAGGAAGGGTAGGGCACGGCTCGACGTCTTGGCCTGAATTGCCCAGAGGCAGTAAATAAATATAAATAAAAACGAAAGGAGTCGCGCTCCGCACCGCCCGCGTTTTTCCGCGGCCATTCAGATCCGATATTTGATCGATTTTTCAGGCGTACGCCGAATTGCGCCAGCGAAAGGACTCGTCCCGTTCCGCTGGTATCCCGTCGTGTTTGGCCCTGGAAACCTCCCCAGGGCCCTGCTCCAGATATTCCACATGGTGGGAAGCAAAACACCGCAGCGTCTGGGACACGATCCCGTGGGAATGTCCTGCCTGGGATGCCTTATCCCAATATCCCAATAACCCTTATCCCTTATCCCGTTATCCCCAGAGGAGCTGGAACTGCCCCTGGACCCTGTTAGAGTCCAAGATAGTTGGGAAAACTCCTCAAATTCCCCTTGGGGGAACCCTCGTTGAAGCACCCTCTTCGATCTGTGCCCGTGAGAGAAGTTTCCACCACTTCCAGCTGAATTAAAAATATCAAAATAATGTAAGTTAGGTTATGGTTTAGCTTATCGCAAAGTGAAAATTTGTGCTGTCGAGTTTTGTGGCATGGAAGTGAATAAAAGCAAGATGGAAATTTTCGGGCTCTGTCCAGACTTTCTTCTTCCTTTCCTCCGTCTTCCACGGTGGTAGTAACACAGGAAAATTAGTAGAATAGATTTAAAGTAAAAAAAAAAAACAAACGTGTTAAGCAATAGTTATTAGCACAGATTTATAAATATAGTAGGTTTTAACAGTTAATTGAGTAAAAAGTCATTAAAACGTTTCCAGGCTCGTGGCCTTCTGCAGCGAAGATTTCACAGCACCAAGCCCAAGTTTAAGGCTGCGCCAAAAATCTGAAATAAGAACTTAATAAACAACACAAAAACCAAACCCAACAAGTCTAATTCCTTTTTTATCTAGTATAAAACTTTAATTAAAAAAAAAAAAACAAGCTGTTTCAAAGGCCTGAAACCCCTTCAGGACCCCTGGAAGTATCCCAGGCCATGCTGGATGAAGCTTGGAGCAGCCTGGGATAGTGGAAAGGAGCCTTCCCTGCTAAGCTTCCAAGGAGTTTCTTCCCATCCTTGCCTAGGACAAGCTGAAAGATGACATTTCTTCTTCTTCTTCTTTGCAGGCAGCCATCCCAGCACGCTTCTGGTGGGCTTGATTAATTGGCTCTGGCTAAATTGTTTTTAAAACTTCCAGATTTCCCTTACAGCAAAAAAAAATTAAAAAAATTAAAAATGAGCTCGTGTCGTTCAGCCATCTGGATTTACATAAATTCTGGGACCTGATGGGAATTGCTAACAACTTTGTCCCTCTCTCCAAATCCACATATATGTGGTGGTATGTAAACACTGCTCCTTCTCTCTCCTGTTTGAGAGATACTGAGATATTTGGAGTTTGAATTTTCATTTGAAAAGGCCTCCCTTATAAAAACCCCTGGTATATTGATCCCACCCTTCAAGTTGTTTCTTTCCATGAAAGGCCACTTCTGCCTAAAGCCCAAGCCCTTTTTGTCTCATTTTTGGCTTCTTTGGGCTTGTGGGCTCGTTTGTTGTTCTTTGGCCAGTGAGGGTTTGGGTTTCCTCGCGGGGCTGTTCTGCCCTCTTCGTTTGGGGCCAGCTTGTGTGCTCGGATGGGTGGGTGAGTATGTGTGTAAATAACCTCCCAAACCATTTTTGAGTGTCCAGAGACCCCTGGGTGGAAGGGCTTTAGGGCTAGAAGGTTACCAAGGCCAGGTAATATTTGCTACAGCGACAGCTCTGCTGCTTGGGGTTGGTGTAGGACACACCTGCGGCACCAGGTGAGTGTCTGTCCCCATTTCTGCTCCAGCTGGGGTGGAGGTTTGCTCCCAAACCCTTTCCACATGGCTTACAACCTATTTTAGCCCCAGTGGTCACTGCAGGTCCTAGGTGTGACCCTGTGTCACTAGGATGTGTCTCTGTTAGCACCCAGTCTAGGCTAACCTGGGCATAATGGCACAGGATTGAACCTTTGTCGTTGCCCCTGTAAATCAGACCTCGGAGATTCACCAGGGAAAGGCTCCTTGCTGTAAGTTAAACCCAACATATTGGCTATAGCTGTATATAGTCTGTTTTTACTGTAATTGCAGCTGAAAAACTTACTCAGGAGCCAGTTGAAGCAAAAAATAAAAATCTAAAAAAAAGAAAAACCCAACCCTGGCAGAGCTAATTCATGAAGATTTAAATAAAATGCAATTACAGAACTTCCCGCCTACCTCCACCTCATCTTTAGCTGAACTCCTTGTTTGTCAGGAATGATTCCATTTTTTCTGTTCTCGAGCAGGAAACAGCCATCACAACACTCCAGCTAATTTCCCTCGCTAGTCACAGGGAGCTGGTGAAAGTAAAATAGGGTGCTTCAGCTTTCCACTCCAATCCTGCCACTCCACAGCCTAAAAAAAAATAAAAAGGAGGATAAAGTTAGGAAGAGAGCCAGCAGGAACCTCCTCTGGAGCCCAGACACCGAAGATATGCTGGTGCCACCTGGTTCTGTGGAGAGAGTCAAGCCCAGACACAATTTCCAACCTGGTGATGGCTTCCTTTTCTTCCTCCTGATCATTCAAACAAACCTCCCTTGGTTTTCCTGTCCCACCCAAGTGCTCAATCTCCCATTCCCTGTTCTCCATCTTCCCCACAGCACACGGATTTGCTCCTTTTTGCCAGCAAAAGGAAAAGCCCATCCAGCCCCCAGAACTTAGGGCACAGCTCTGATGGGACAGGCAATGTTAAATTTGAATCCTGTGCTTTCCTCCAACACACCTTTTAAGGTGGAGTTTCGTGCTCTTGTCACTGGGTTTTTTTGATCCTGGTGAATTCTGGGGGAAAGAAGGAGCAAGTGAAGCTCCAAAGGGAGGTCACAATGTAAAGTTTGCTTTCTTCTCCGTATTTACACTTCATTTTTGCCGATGGAGATAGATTGTCCCAGCAGCCATTTCACAGTGACTGAGTACAATGCACTTTTAACATGAAACTGCTTGCTGAGGTTTGTTTTTAACATTTTTCTGGGTTTGTGTAAACTCCCTGTTTGTTTAGCAGCTGTGTTATGGAATATCCTAGCTTGGAAGGGATCCACAAAAGATGCCTACTGCACAGAGAAAAATTATTCTGGGGCCCTTACAAACCACTGCCCAAAAGTTCTTACGGTGTCATCACCCCTCTAAATTAAACTGAAGAATTAAGAGTATGAAAGAAATCTCTTTTCCCCTCAACTGTTTTTTTGCTTCAGTCAGTTTTAGTAGCACGCTTAAACTTAGACAAAAAGCAGAAATAAGTCTAAAATGAGTATGGAATCTTTGTGAAGTCGAGGCTAGAATAACTGTTGGATGCACTTAGTTAATCAGTGCTCATATTCTGATTCTTAATAGTAAAAATAAGGGAAATGGTTATCAATTTATTGTATTTATTTTCATCCGTGGCAGCTGCTGGGGCGTGTCCCTCTATAGAGGGAACCTGAGAGGAAATATTGATCCCTTTTTCTGTTCTATCCCTTTCGACCAGGAAACAAACAAACAATCATCCAGGGTGAAAAACAATTAAAATCTAAACAAATGTAAGAAAAACATGACCAAAAAAAAAAGAGATAAAAATATTCACAGCCTGGCCCCTGGGTGTTGGTTTTACATGAAGATACTGACTTGCAGCTGAATGACGAGGAGGATATTTTTCTACTGAAATATTGATAGTAGATTACACTAAACCACAAACTATCTCCAGAAAGCCCATCATTTCTAATCCTAATGGTGTTTTCTTTCCCTTGGCTGACTACTACATTCATGAGATGATGGCTTTATTCTATCAGGGGGAAAAACTTTTTACCATACAGCTAAATTAACCTGTCAAAAGACTTCAAACTTCGGAAGCTTTTTACAGCTCGATTCAAAGCTATTATTCAGGATTGAATGAGAAGGCTGTGGACTGTAAAAGCTGGGGGGAAAAAAAAAAATAAAAAATAAAAATTTCAGCAGTGTTCAGGAGCTGAATGGAGAGCTTACTTTTTGTTCAGGTTGTGTGTGTTTCATTGAGCTGTCTCGGAAGAGCTGCCTTTTCTTATTTTAAGGCAAAACCCTTCTTTCTGCTGCTCTGGAAGCTGTGACCCAGTCCGTGCTCTTTCACACACACTTGGTTATATTTAGTTTGTGCCAACCTAAATAAGTGTCAAGCAGCTCTCCAGAAACGTGGGGAGCACAAAAGAGAACGGCCAGCAGCTAAATTGAGGCAGAACGAGAACACAATTAGACTTATTTTTATCCTTTTCTTTTAAAATCAGATCACAGACTATCTTCCAGTCAGCTCCAGCTTTTTTCATGCAAATAAAAATGCCTGGCTCGGGGAGCAGCAACTTTTAGATGTTGCAGAGCTCGGAGCAGCTGGCAGAGCTCGGAGCCTTTCCTGTGGCAGCTCCGATCCCCTTTGGGACAGAGCTGGGATGAAAAGCCAAGCAGCCATGGCAGCCCCCGAAGGGAAGCCAGGGCTCTCCAGGGGAGCAGTTTGGGATGTAGGGTGGGATCCAGCATCCTTTATTCCTGCATTGGGCATGCTCTGGGTGCAGCTGCCTGCTCATCTTGTCCCACCCCTGCCATGGCAGGGACACCTCCCACTGTCCCAGGCTGCTCCCAGCCCCAATGTCCAGCCTGGCCTTGGGCACTGCCAGGGATCCAGGGGCAGCCACAGCTGCTCTGGGCACCCTGTGCCAGGCCCTCACTGCTCTTACACTACAGAATTTCCTTCTAAACCCTCTTCCCATGGTCTGAGTGTAGGTTTTGAGGGAGCCAGCAGCAGAGCACCGAGGTGTTTTAGAGCTCAGCGCTCCAGAAGCCAAGCTCTAGGGAGCACTTTATTGCTGCCTTTGTGATAAGGTACCAAGGTGCCCTCACAGTTTTGAGCACCTGAAGCTAAAGTTGCACTGATAGGTGATGTGTGGGGACAGAATGGCATGGTCCTTTCAATTTTCCAATTTTTTCCTCTTCTGCTCTAAGGGTTGTTAATTCTCATCTCATTCTATTAAAAGGCACCTGTGCTTTGAATTTGGCAAAACCTCAGTCGATCAGTTTTGCCTCTCCCATGGCAAATCCAGCTTTGGATTGGAACCCACTGAAAAGCACTAAAACACCTCAAATTTTCCCTATCTTCTCATCAAGGAGCAATCCCCGTGGTGCACCATCCTTTCAGACCAAACCTTCCTGCTGCACGTGCCAGAAATGGGTGAAAGGATGAGCACAAAAAGCACAGAACAGCATCAGCTGGGTGCACTCAAAAAGCAGAGCAGGGTGTTTGGGTAAGCACAGCAAGGAGCAAGGTCTGCTCGTGCTGAGGGGTGATGCCCTGGCACAGGGTGCCCAGAGCAGCTGTGGCTGCCCCTGGATCCCTGGCAGTGCCCAAGGCAAGGCTGGATGGAGTTGGAGCAACCTGGAATGGTGGAAAGTGTCCCTGCCATGGCAAGGGGTGGGATGGGATGGGATTTGAGGTCCCTTCTGACTCAAACCTTTCTGTGCTTCCATGAATACACCTGGATTTGCTCACAAAAGAATACATCAGATCTAAAAGCCTGGGGCTCTCACCAGGAGGCTTTTTGTGGATACAGGTCTTGTACTCAAACACATCACCCACAGATCACTCCTGCACAGAGGCATCTAAAGGAGGAAGATGCTCAGACCATTAACTCTCCTCTTTAAGAATTGTTTTTTTTCCAAATGGGAGCTCCTTAAATGTGGCATCTTAAAAACTCCTGTTCCTTTTGAGCACCTTCACCGAGTTCTTACAGAGCATGGCAGCAGAGCAGGACTCTGTGCCTGCACAAGTGTCCAGAATAGCAGCAGTGGCATCGGAGTCATGAGAGGAATGTCTGAAAAGTCTGAAGGGACATACTCAGCCCCTGTTAAAGAACTGGGTGGGACTCTGGAATCCAGCCCTCACTTGCAGATAGGTTGTTTAATAGAAATGTAAGGAGTGAGTGCTGGCCCATTAAGGATAAAAATAAAGTTTAGAATGTGTTAGGATGAGAAGTCAGAGGAGTCAAAAAAACCTCTGCAGCCCTCGAAATGTCTCTGTGTGTGACTATAAGTCATGGGCAGGAAGGAGAGCTACTTCCCTCTGCAGTTCCCTGGAGCTCGTTCAGTGCTGTTCTCTCATGCTCACACACACACAACAAAGCCTCTCCAGCTCTCCAAGGACACCCAGACCCTCCTAGGCCCAACAAGAACTGCAAACCACAATCTTGGGGACAGGGGGGCAAGCTTGGGCAAATTCCATCCTTGCCTGGCTTCTGCTTGGGGAATTGATGCTGAGATCCAAGTGGGAAGAACTCGGGAGCTGTCCTTGTCCATGTTGGGATGCACTGAGGCAGGAGCCTCTGGAGCCCAGAGTGTACCTGTGCCAGGGCCTGCCCACCCTCCCAGGGAACAATTCCTTCCCAATATCCCATCCATCCCTGCCCTCTGGCACTGAGAAGCCATTCCATGGCTCCTGTCCCTCCATCCCTTGTTCCCAGTCCTTCTCCCACTCTCTTGGAGCCCCTCTAAGGTAAAATGGGCTCTAAGCTCTCTCCAAGAGCCTTCTCCCTTCTCCAGGGTGAGCACTCCCAGCCTGTGTCCAGAGGAAAGGTGTTCCTGTCTTATCTCCAGCACAGGAACACTTTCTATCACCTCGCTTTTGGTAAACCCAGACAGCTCCTTCAGGGGAGATTTCTTGTTAAATTCTCCACAGTGCTACAGATGCTCAGCTCTTTATTTTGGTTGTGTATTTCAAAGAGCAGTTTCTCCAGCAAGCAGTGCGACAGCTGTGGCTGATAAAGCTCCTGGGTGCCATCATTATCCTTTTTCCTGATAGAGACTGGCACAGATTTACCATCGAGTTTTGGCTTGGATGCTGGAGCTCTACAGCCAGCCAAGAATAGGATGGAGCTGGACAGCCTCAACGTGACCAAAGAAGGATTCCCAAGGCTGGGAAACAAATGGAACTGCAACTCTCAGAGCAGAGGAAGGAGCTGTGTCCAGCACAGGCACCAGGGCATGGTTTGGATGGGACAGGGATCTGCAGTGATACATCCTCCCATGCTTGGCCATAGGGATCTTGCCACAGGAGTGAGGATTTTGGAAGGTGGACTCCTGTGCCATCATGAAAGAAGTTCTCTGAAGATCTCTTGCATATTTCCAAGCTGAATTCCCTGATGAAGCTCTGTGGATGAAGCTCTGTGGATGAAGCTCTGTGGGTGAAGCTCAGTTTCTGGGATGTGCACACCAGGAATGAGGACCAGGCCACCAGGGAACACAGGAACTTCCCCTCACTGCCAGCCTGGGTGGGATTGCAACCAGCAGGGAATTGATCCCTGCCCCCTTGGCATCCCACCCTCCGTGGGATGTAAGGAGCCAGCAGGACAGCCCCCGTTATGGAACAGCAGCCTTACAGTTGGGTTTAAAGAAGCATTTTTGCTCTTCTGGACTTGAGCCCAAAATGCTGCTTGGAGTAACTCGCATTCACGTCAGCAGAACAACCCCAGCCAAACAGAAAGTTCTCTCTCTTTTTTTTTTTTTTCCCCTTTCCCCTTTAATTAAACTGTTCTTTTCTCAAATCAAATGTAAGCATTCCCCTCATTCCAAACTAAGATCACAGGTGAATGCTGCCAGTGAAATTAAAAGCTGACCTGAGACAGCTTTGCTTTAAGCAGAAAGTATCTTTTATTTCTTTTGCTGGGTGCCTCTTCACCGAGCCAACAGTTAGAACTGAAGTGGGGCAGGTTTTTAGACTATCCAGTGCAAAAGACATTTTCTGTCCATGTTCCTCCTTCAGAAGAGACAAACTAAGCCTAGAGAAAGGAGGATGCTGCAGCTCTCCAGTTCCCTCTCCTCCTGTCCCTGTTCCCCAGGAGCAGAGCCCGACCCTCACCTGGCTGCCCCCTCCTCTCAGGGAGTTGCAGAATCCTCAGCTCCCCCCAGCCCTTAAAAAACCTCTTCTTACAACCCTTAGCGGTTTATTTGCAGCCTGCCTGGGTGTTTTGCAGAGAGTGGGGGTACAGAAACCCTGGAGACTGACAGAAAACAACAGAGTTAAAAGAATAGAGTGGAATTACCCATCCCCTGCTCATTAACTGCCTTCAGATGGAAGCAGCTTGCTGGTGTTTTTCCTGCATCTCTGGCAGGGAATGTTTTATTTGCTCAGTAAAGTTTTCACATGCAATATGTTGTTGCTGCTTTGTTTTGTTTCTGAAATCCCTTACCTACATATTTATTGCAGACAGATATTACACCCTGGCAGTAAAGGAGCACTGCAAAGTGCTAGTTAACTTCTCAGAGCTGCCTGAATAATTCCATAAATACGAGGGGACTGAAATGACAACAGTAAAGGGATCTGTACTTTGAACAATAAATATGAACTGGAGCTCTGCTTTGGATTTGAGGCATGCTGCAGCTAATAGGTATTCAGCTTGTGTGGGCCACTGACATTTAAATAAACACATGTGCAGTCCAAAGGGCTTGGCTGCAGAGCCTCTTGTCAATTGAATCCAGCCCTGGGAACACTGGGAGAGTGCTTCAGGACTGCAGGAATTCCACGCTGGGCTCTAGCCCTCGCTGGGATCTCTCCTGAAACCATAAGATGTCCTCCATGGGGAAAAAAAATAAAGGGAGGGGGGGATACAATGGGAATGAGGAGGAGGGGGTGGAAGCCCCCCCAGAATATGTGGCTTCTAAGAAATGGTGAAAATATTTATAAGAAAAATGCCTGGCGGGCTGCCTGCTGCAGGCTGGAGGAGAGCTCAGCTCCTCGAGCTGAGATAGCTCAGCAACCTTAACAGCATTCCTGCACTGCCTCGGGGAAAAATCACCTCCAAACGGGGCCGTTTTGTGGGAATTTGCAGAGCCAGGCCGGAGTGTGCTCTGAAAAGCCATTCCTGCTGGGAGAGGGGCGGGAAGGATCCAGGGACAGCAGCTGTGTGCAGCTCCCGGGGCCTGCAGGGCCAGCCTTGGGCACGGTGGTGCCAGCCTTTCTGCACAGGTAGCCCTAACTACCCTGGGTTATTGGGCAGCATCAGGCACGCAGAGAGGGATGGGTGTGCGTGGTGCTCACCCCAGCACCTCACACCAAAGCATCTGAAAGACCTTGAAGTGTCTCCAGCATGGTTT
The DNA here is from genome assembly GCA_013400515.1 of Erpornis zantholeuca. Classification (NCBI taxonomy): domain Eukaryota; kingdom Metazoa; phylum Chordata; class Aves; order Passeriformes; family Timaliidae; genus Erpornis; species Erpornis zantholeuca. The sequence continues at coordinate 9,038 of VZTN01035271.1, read as the reverse complement.
TTTTTTTGTGTGACTCCCATAAACCTTAAGCATTTGTAGCTCACCTCTTCTCCTTCAGTATTGCAGAAAGGGCAATTTCACATCCAGGTGTCACCTTTTCCCTCCCCAGGGCAAATGAGGGGTGAGCCAGGAATAAGGAAACCTTCCCTCCTTCTTCCCTGCAGAAGGAGGGAAGAGGAGAGTTTCAAAAATAAAATAAAAGAAAACCACCAACAAAACAAATTAAAAACCAAAAAACCAGCCAGCCAACCAACCTAAAAATCTCCAAAGAGGAATGAATTGGGCTGCTTATCACCGAGTTCAGCACCGAGCAAAGCTGTGCAGCAACATTACAGATAATTAGAAAACTGGGATGGAAGGAAAGCATTCTGTTGGTAGCTGGAACCGTGGCTCCAGGGGAATCCTTTGTGGCCATCAGTGCGTGCAGAATGGGGGCAATTCACTCCATACTGTGTGCTCTGCCTTCCAAAAGCTCCCTCACGGGGCGTGCCTTGGAAATTCATCTCCCCTGGGATTAGAGGAAATTAGAGGACCAAAACCAGAGCCCCTGGCTGCACAGGAACCTGAAGGGAGAGAGGGAGAGCTCGTGTCAGCCCTGCCCAGCCAACACCAGCAGGGATTGAGCCAACCCTGCCATGGAGCAGAGCCCTGCACACCCAACACCAGCAGGGACTGAGCCAACCCTGCCATGGAGCAGAGCCCTGCCCACCCAACACCAGCAGGGATTGAGTGAACCCTGCCATGGAGCTGAACCCTGCCATGGAGCAGAGCCCTGCCCACACCAGCCTCAGCCTAGAAGAGAGATTTTGCTAAAAAGCCTGGTCCAGAGGACACCCATTGTTTAAAAACCTGTGTCTTTTTGGAGCATCACAATATCAGAGTCTCTCCCCTCAGAGCACGGAGTTCCCAGAGCAGCTGGATTATTTTCCTTCCCTGTTCTACCACACAACGCAATTTCTTGTCTGTCTGCAGTGACCAGAGAGCAGGGATTGTTTCAGCTGGGGGGAACACTTCCCTCAAGGAGTGAAGAGAGCCAAATGGCCCCAGGAGATGCTTTCAGTCCTGTGAGGAGCTGCTCTAATACCTGCAATGTATTTTGGTGATCTACTGCTGCTCCTCGGGGTCTGTGTGAGGAGCTGACTCGTGTTGGGGAGCATTATGGAGATTTGTATGCCCTCAGCTGAGTTATTGCTAACCAGAAGGCTCTGCTAGGGATCACAGGGTTGTATTTCTTGGTGATGGAGAGGTGGTAGCATTGCACTAGCACCAAAGCCAGCCCCTTTCCCTCAGATGGGATGATTGCCATTCTCAGGGAGCCCTGCCATCCCTGCCTGCAGGATGAGAAGCTGCTCCACAAACCACAGCATCCAGGAAATTCAAAATAAGGCTGTCCACCCTTGAGGGAATTGCTCCTTTCTATCCTCAGCAAGATAGCAAACCACATTTAATTCAAATCAGAATTCCCTCACAGAGTGGCTGCAGCCGAGTGCCTGTGGGAATTCAGGAAATCACGCTGGAAGGGAGAAGGGCTCGAGAATCTGGGGACAAGGAATCAAATCAATCCCTTGTATGGGACTGAGACAAAACCAAGGAGCTGTGAGACTTGGACTTGACAGGATGGGAGAGCTGGGGGTGCTCACCTGGAGAGGAGAAGGCTCCAGGGAGAGCTCAGAGCCTAAAGGGGATCCAGGAGAGCTGGAGAGGGACTGGGGACAAGGCATGGAGGGACAGCACACAGGGAATGGCTTTAAGCTACAAGAAGGTAGATTTAGGTGGGATATGGGGAAGGAATTGTTCCCTGGCACAGGGTGCCCAGAGCAGCTGTGGCTGCCCCTGGATCCCTGGCAGTGCCCAAGGCCAGGCTGGAAAATAATCCACCCCTCGGAGCTGCAGCAATCGCAGTGGTTACAGGAGCTCCGAGGCAGAGAAACCTCTTTAGAGGCCGAAAGCTGCAGAGCAGCACTTCCCTCCCGGTTAATTTATTTCCAGCTTTTTATCCGAGAGGGATTCTCCTGCCATCCGTTATTCCTTGGCAGTTCCCCGGCTCCTCCATCGGTCCCAGCCGGCACAGCTGAGAAACAGCCTCAGCCTCGCAGGCTGAGTGCAGGGCAGGGCTGGGGGCTGCCCCGCTCCTCCCTCGGGCAGCCAGCACGGGAAGGGAGCTCCCTGCGCAGCCAGCACCGCTCTGGGAGTGGGGAAGAGCAGAAGCATAAATCGGCATTCACGTGGGAGCCTTGCCCTCCCTGCTCGGCTGAGCTCTTTAACCCGTGGCCACCAGCCCCTGACTATTTCTTACCAGAGCTTCTGGCCACAAGTACTTGTGGCCTCAAAAAAAAGTCATTTCTAGGTTGCCCAAACAGCAGAAAACGTAAAGGACCTGTGTGAATCCCGATGTACCTGGACCTCCCTGTTAGGAATAAAGAGATGGATTTGCTAAGATTCAATTTACTGCTGAGAACTCCCTCCCCCCCAAAAAAATTAATTAAAATATGCTGATATCTAAAAATATGGGGGGAAAAAAAATCAGATTTAGCAGTAGCATTTTGGTTTTAGCAGCTCAGCACTGAATCTGTAGATTGTTAAAACTCCCAGCAATTGATTCCTTTATTACCAGCTACCTGCTGAGATCTGCCTGTGTTGATGTTTCACTGACAGCAGAACACTTCCTACCCTGTTATTACCTGAAACCACTTGGAAAAATAACACATCCAGCAGGCTGCCACGAAGACATCCTGGAGATGGGAGCTGCCATTGGTGATGCTGACATTTCAGGGGGTATTTAGGACACCACGTGGGGTTAAACCGTCTGTAGTGATTTAAAACGAGTTTGGTTAATCAGATCACCGGCAGCCACAGCCCCTTGCAGCAGGTAATGGTGGTTTTTGTGAATAGATGGTAGAAATGGGGCCTCTGTGAACCCCCAGATCACATAATGCTGCTGTCTTTCATCCCAAAATGGTTGTGGTTGGGAGGGACCCTAAAGCCCATCTCACCCCATCCTCTGCCCCGGGCAGGGACAGCTTCCCCTATTCCAGGGTGCTCCGAGCCCTGTCCAGCCTGGCCTGGGACACTCCCAGGGATGCTCTCACAGCCTCTTACTGTCACTTCTCACCTGGTTATTGCAGCTGCAGGCAGAACTCCCCTGCCATGTCCCCGGCGAGGTGTCAGAGCCAAGGGCGCTTTGCTGTGAGCCCGACACAAATTCTCTCCCTCTGAGCAGCCGGGTTGTGTTCCCCGGTCCCAAGAGCACCCCGAAATAAACCCACTATTCCACGGGGAGGACACTTCACAGGCAGCCAGAAATTCTGCTCTGGCTCTCAGGAGAGAAAAAAAGTAAAAACCCCAAGTGGCAGTGGTGAATTATTCACTGTTTCAGCTGCTTTCCCCTCAGAAAAGAGGAATTACACAGGCAAAAGGTGAGTTATGGAGCTCAGCACCTCAAACTGGCATCCCATCCTTCCAGCACCTGCCACAAGTGGAGGAGAGCCACGAGCCACCCTCACCAGCCCAGCACGGCTTGGAGTGAGCTGCTCCCAGTGATGCCAGGATGATTCTTTGCCTTTTCTTTCATACCCCTCTCACACACCCTTTTATACAGTTTGATGTGTTCTCAGTGCTTTTAGCCCCACACTTGTCCCTCCCCAAGGCTGAGAACTCAGCTCAGCCCCACGGCACCGTTAAACCAGGAGAGCAAACATCCTGGGAGCCCCAGACACCAAGGGCCTCTCCAGAACACATTTGGGAACCTCAGCCAGGCCCAGCCAGGGGGAAGGTTCCTCACAACGAGGGCTTCACTCCAGCCTCTCACTGGGGAATATTTTATAAATACATTAATTTTGCCTATAATTGTGTGCATTTCAGTGTGAGGTGTGCATGCAGTTTTGGTGCATTCCACCTGGCCCAAGTGCTGCACCCAAGGATCCTGCAATAAACCCCGAGGTAAAAACCCCTTTTCTCCATCAACTGTGTTTTGGTTTGAATTTTTAAGACCAAGAAAAGGCATCACCAAAAGAGCCTGGCAGAATGAGGGGCACCAAAGCCACGCTTGCAGCAGCCCAGTGAGAGAGAACCTGTTAAAAGGATTGGGGGTGCTTTGGCAGCACACAGAGGGATGAAAACTCTCTGAGCAGCTCAGAAAACGGCTGTGCCCAGAGCAGTTTTCCCTCTCTCCTCCACCCCCTTCTCTCTGGGAGCAGAGCTGGGTTTATTCATCCCCTCTCCATTGATGGCGGCGTGCGTCAGCGGCTGCACGGGTGTGGGAGGTGCAAGCGTGCCTCAGTCAAATCCCAGCCTTTCAGCTTAATAACACCTCAGGGGCACTGAGAAAAACAGCAGGGGAAATAAACGATCCAACAATATCAGCTGAAAAGGAAAGGGGAAAAGAAGGGAAAAAAAAACCAACAAAAAAACAAACCCGCCCCAAAAACCTCGGCAGCAGGAGGTGAAGAAAAAACAACGCCAGGAAAAAATACATCAATAAATAATTGAATGTCATTTTCTTTTGCACGAGGCAGATGAATCTCAGAATGGTTTGGGTTGGGAGGGATCTGAAAGCTCATCCTGTTCTATCTCCTGCCATGGGCAGGGACACCTCCCACTGTCCCAGGCTGCTCCAAGCTCCAATGTCCAGCCTGGCCTTAAGCACTGCCAGGGATCCAGGGGCAGCCACAGCTGCTCTGTGGCTCACAGGGAAGGATTTCGGATTTCTTCCTCAAAAAGGGAATTGTTAAGGGTGGATGGTTGATGGTGAGGACCCTGGACCAGGGATGCTGAGCAGCAGCACAGGACGAGGGGATTGGGCTGCAGCAGTCCTGGGGGAAGCTCGGTGCCACCACACCTCACCAAACTCCCAAAAACTGGGCAGGACTGCACTCAAACCAAGCAAGCCACTTGGCCAGCACTGACCACAGGCACTGGGGCTTTTGGGAGCTATTTTTTAGGAGAAGGTGAGTGGTTTGCACCTCAGGAGAAGGAATACAGGGGGTGGAGGACAGTAGACACATCCCATGGGATGAGGAAGAGGATGATGCCTTAGGTTTTAACTTTTATATTTTTCCAACCCTGCCCTGCTCAGTGTCACTCTGCAGTTCCCTGGAGCTCGTTCAGTGCTGTTCTCTCATGCTCACACACACACAACAAAGCCTCTCCAGCTCTCCAAGGACACCCAGACCCTCCTAGGCCCAACAACTGCAAACCACAATCTTGGGGACAGGGGGGCAAGCTTGGGCAAATTCCATCCTTGCCTGGCTTCTGCTTGGGGACTTGATGCTGAGATCCAAGTGGGAAGAACTCGGGAGCTGTCCTTGTCCATGTTGGGATGCACTGAGGCAGGAGCCTCTGGAGCCCAGAGTGTACCTCTGAAGGCCTTTCCAATCAATCCCTCCTTGATTCCTTTATTCCTGCCTGCTCTCTGTTTCTAGGGAGCCATTTAAAGCATCAAGGATACACCTCCCATATACACAGGTGGCCTCGAGGGGAGCAGCACAGACCCACATCCCCAGCCAGGGAGCCAAGAAAGCTGGCAGCACCCTGCTCATCCTGTTACGAACTTTCCCAGGTATCCAGCCACAGGAGAAGCTGTGCTTGGAGAGCAGCACTTAGCAGGGAAGCACAGCCCTCACGGAGGTCACTGAACACCTCCGCAGCACAGCTCCGGCCGGCTTTGCCCCTACCCCTCACCTCCCAGCAGCCTGGGCTTGTGGGTGGCTATCCCTGCTGGGACCGGGGTGCTGTGGGCTCCCAAGCAGAGCCCGAGGCTGGCTCGGGGCTCCCGGGGTGCTGCCAGCCCTGCCGTAGCCATCCACGTGCTGCCAGGCTCCGGCTGCTCCGGCACGAGCCGCCCGTGCCCACGCTCCGGCAGGCAGATGATGTTTTTCTGAATGCATCCCCATCCCCGATGAGACATTACTCACGAGCTGCGGGATAAAATAGAATAATAGCATCTCTGGGCGTTAGTCATGCTTCCAGTGCGTACCTTTCGGAGCAGGAGGGGATCTGATAGGATAATCTTCCAAGAGACACGTAGGAAGCTTTCATTGAGGGACGCGGCCCCGCTGGCAAATTGCAGCTTGCTGAATGATGCTGCCAGGGGGGGAACAAACGTGGGGCAGAGGGGCCTACAAGCCCCTGGAGAGAGGTTTGGGGCAAAACAAGAGGATCTGGGGGTTTTTACCAACTCCCAGGTGGCACGATTCTTTCGGCTCGCTCCGCCAGGCCGTGCCTGAGCACAGCCCCACAAGGGCTTTTTTCTTCCCTTCGCCCCGCTCCCCGACGGCAGCATCCTCGTGGATGTGGAGGTGCTCCCTACCCAAACAAACCCCGTGAGGCCGGGAGGGAGCAGGGGCTGCTGCAGAAGAATAAACTCATTTTGCACGGGCGGAACCAGGCCCCTGTGCTTGGCGAGCGAGGAATGCCGCAGGCCCCGCAGGCCCCGCAGGCCCCGCAGGCCCCGCAGGCCCCGCAGGTACCATAAAATTACAGCTGGCTAAGAAATAGTAATTACCCAATGTTCCTTACCACCAGTTCCTCAAGGGGGTAGGCATTGAAATCATCTCTCTCCATCCCCAGGGAATCAACTTGAAGTTGCATCCAGCTCCAAGGAGAAATCTCCTCACAGTCCTCGAGGAGGGTGTAAGGGACTTCTGCTCCGTCATAATTTTTGTGGACATAAAAACCATGTCTCTTGGTCACGTATGTTTATTTTCCTTTATCTCTTCTTTATCTGTACCAAGACATGTACTGGGTCTTTGCATCAGGCTCTCAGAACCTGGATGTGACTTCCTGCTGGGTTCTCTGGCTCCTGCAGTGCTCCCTGCCTGCTCCCTCTGGGCTATCTCCTGCCCATGGCCCAGCAGTGCTTGCCCATGGCTCACAGATAACTCTGGGCTATCTCCTGTCCATGGCCCAGCAGTGCTTGCCCATGGCTCACAGATACCTCTGGGCTATCTCCTGTCCATGGCCCAGCAGTGCTTGCCCATGGCTCACAGATAACTCTGGGCTATCTCCTGCCCATGGCTCACAGATAACTCTGGGCTATCTCCTGCCCATGGCCCAGCAGTTCCTTATCTCAGAACTCACCATCCCACTGGGAGATGCTCCTCCCAGAGGGAGGAACCAAGCATTCCATCCTGGATATAAGCTGAGATTCCCAACACCACAGGAGCCTTTCCCACTGGAATTCCCAGAGGACAGGAGCTACAGAGCCACCACTGGAGCTTCTGAGGAAGCCCAGACCTTTCTAGAGGATCAGCACTTCAACAGAACCACATCCATCCCTTCAGGGCTGCAGCCACCATCTCATCACACTGCTGCTGCTGCCCTGACTGTCAGGGTGTCAGCTCATATCTGACTCTGTCAGTTTGAACCAGTGCTTTTCTGCCTTGTTTTATATATATAAATAAAGAACTGTTATTCCTATTCCCCATATCTTTGCCTGAAAGCTCCTTAATTTCCAAATTGTAATAACTGGGAGGGAAGGGGATTGCATCTTCCATTCCAAGGGAGGCTCCTGCCTTCCTTAGCAGACTTCAACACTCCTTCCTGGCTTTCAAACCAAGACAGGGCTTGCTTTTAGTGGCCACCAGCCCTGGGTCAGCACAGTGGGGCCAGGACTCCTGGGGGAGCTCAGGCAGCTCTCGCCCTTCAGCTGGAGGTGCAAAGGCTCCAGCTCTGTTAGAACACACAGGCAGCCTCCAGGAAAGCAAAAGCTCTCCCTGTGTCCTTCTCCAGGGGCTTCTTGGATGGAAAAAAAAAACCACACCACAAAAAAACCCAAAATAGGGTAGAGAAAAGCAAAAAGAGAAGGGAAAGAGTCACGTAAGGACGTTGCAGTCCTCCCAGTGAGGATCAGTTCCTCAGTCATGGGTAAGATGTGAGCAAGCCTGCATACCTGTGGGGCAGGGGATGAGCTTTGGGGGCTTCCCAAAGCCCTAGAGGGGGATTAGAGCCACCCCGTAAAAACACATGGTGCAAAACTCAGGTCCCTTCTGAACCTCCAGTGGTGCCTCAAATCACCCCAAAGAAGCGAAAAGCTCCATTTTGCTCCCTACACCTGCTCCAACACCAGTGAGAAAACTTGGCACAGCAAAACCCACAAGGTTCCCTCTCCTTTTCTTTCACATCCAGATAGCGAATCAATTCGGAACAGCAGCAGCTAATTGATGCCACGGGGAATTGAACAGCAGCAGCAGCCGTGACCCCTGCACACCTCCCTGGGCTCTGCAGGCACGTCGGGCCCCGGTCCCTGCTGCAGGAAGCAGGTGGGAGAGCAACAACTTCCCCTTTAAACCAAAAAAGCAAGCAATGAGAAGAGTACCCTGCACGTTTCCGAGCATGAGACTCCCATACAAATGGTCCCCGCAATGTTTAAACCATTTGGGCTCCTTCCTTATGCTGTTTCTAAGTTTGAAGAATGCCTGCTGGGGATGATTAATATTCCTCCTCCTACACTTACCCGTTACTCCTGACAGCAAAAATTAAAACAGGAGCTTCTCTTCATTCAACCCCAGCCCACAGGAACGTGGTTACATGGGGAGAAGTTGCTAATAAAAAAGGGGGAAGGTTTGTAAATGTGCTGCATCCGCGGGCGGGAGAGGTGTGGCTCTCATTCAGCATCCCTGAGGGATGAAAGTTCCCTCACCTCCCCCCGACGGGATGCTCGGCACGAGAGAGGCTCAGACGACTCTCGGGGGGGAGCAGCCGCGGGCAGCCCCTCGATCCAGGTCCCTGGCACGGCAGGGATGCCCGCGGGACGGCTCCAGCCCGGCTCGCACCAGTTGCTATGGGCACTGCTGCCTAGGAGCAGCCAGCACGGGGAGCAGAGAGGAGCCATCCCAGAGCCTCCCAAATTCAGCTTCTGCTGGCGCCGCACGTTTCTCGCCTCGGCTCGGCTCCTCCTGTGCGTTCCCAATCACCTTTCAGAGCCCTGCTGGCAGGAGTGGCAGGGGCGTGCTCGGGTTTCACACCGGGGGAGCAGGGGCACGGCAGCTCCATATCCATCACTGAGCAGCCCGAGTGGCTCCACCCTCTGCATCCATCCC
>VZTN01035270.1:360245-379710 GCA_013400515.1 Erpornis zantholeuca | reverse complement strand
CAGAAATATAATCCTTCCAATTTTTCCTGCTGTTTCTTTTTTCCAACTGACCAATTAGACTATTTTTAAACACTATACCAGATGGTTCTCTTGCTTTTTTATTGTCCTTGTTACCTGCAGTTTGAAGATGTGATAGAAATGTCCTGTAAAGGTGTACATCTCAAAAATAAAACCGGCACAGTGTGATTTCATGCATAAAGGCATTACCTGGCAGTCAGAGTAAGGAAACCATGTGCAAGGAATATGCCCTTTTGCCTGTCAGAGGTAAACTGTCAGAGTCTTTAAAATGCATGATTTCAGAAAATGGCTCCAAAGTCTTTGGCATGATGCTAAAAAAAAAAGCTTAGAAACAAAAGTATTAAATAAAGCTGAAGAGGGAAAAAAGTGTAGCATCATAACTGCCAGTCATCCATATAGACTCATCCATCACTGCAAGACCACTCTAACTGGCTTTGCCTTTGGGAGAAAAGACAGAACACCATTAACCTGTCCAGCTTTTGAAGCTGAACTGATCAATTACAGTTTCAGACAAACAAATCAAAACTTACACTGAATTAGTAGTTTTCCAGTATAAGTGCTGGAAGCTTCAGAGAAACTTTGACAAAAATAGGTTTAAGTTACCGTAGGAGAGCTTTTCAAGCTCAAAGTACATGAGTGAAATAGCTGTATGGGAAAGAAATGGTTCAAATTCCAGTATTTTGTATAATCATATTACATAAAACTACACAGAATTTGTTTTTTTTTTTCATTGCTGACTTGAAAAAGTTCAAAATCTTCAAATATGTCACAACAGTGCAATTTTCCAGCCAGCTCTGATGTCAGTCTTCACCAAGCTATAAAGCACCGACATCCAGCTGTCAGCGACATTCCTGTTATTTTGCTGATATCCTTGCAACACAGTATCTCTGCAAATATAGAAATAAATTTCCTATGTTAATAAGAGGAATTCAACTCAGCATAACCAACCAGAATCAGGATTACGCTGACATTTGTTCTATGTACATGTCCACAGACACCGAAATTTCCCAATACATTTTATTAACAAAACCTCTCAAATCACTAATAATAAAAAGTTTATGTTAACTCAACATGATGGAAAATGGGCCTGTGCTGAATTTGCTAGGTGCCAAATTTTTATGACATTTAATATTGCAGATACATAAAAGCAAGCGTAATCAGGTATATATTTAGCCTCAACTGTCATGCAATATTTAGAAGTCAGACTTTTGTTCAGTTTGAAAAACAAGTATGCAAGTGAACAAACAAAGAAATCTCTTCAAATTCAACTTTAAATATAACTTTGTTAAAACAAAATAAATCCAGCAAAATATTTTTTCCTCACATATTTTTTTAAGGGAAATCAGAAAAATTCAAAGGGTGTGTTCAATTATTCATGATCATTACAAAGAGAATGAACAAGAAATCTCACTACAGGAATACTGTTGTCAAAGTGAAAAGGGGAATAAAGCACAAACTGGCAAAGTGCAAGTAAGGTACACATACACCTTTAGCAAACTTAGCTGACAGTCACTGAAATAATTCACAATATTGGAAAACTATGTTCAGAATAGCCTAAACTAAAGAAAAGCTAACAAAAGCAAACCACAGTGTAACAAGGCACTCTAAATAGCTCATTTATGAGAACAACATTATTTATCTGCTCTGTGTCAAGGAGATTCNATACTTTATGAAATGCTTTTCAACCAACTGGTCTTTGTCTCAAAACCCCAAAACCCTATTAAGATTTTAGTTAAGTTTAGGTGCTGTTTTAATAAATTTGTCAGCCAAATATCCTTCACCAAATCCTTCATGGAATCCCATAATACATAAAAACATACTTTTGATTATAATTTTGTGATATTTGATTGTTCAGTAAAACAGGAGATATTTATTAATGCTTTTCTGTCACATCACCACCAGAAAAACTGTCCCATTTCACAGGAAAAAAAAAGAGTGAATTCAACACAATATCCAGTATATCATGTTGCTCTTGGGTATAGCTGTAATAAAACTTATCCAATTTAAGGTTCCATTGCAAGGGTAAGAAAATTAAAGCAGTCATGAAATAGGAAATACAATGACTACTAAAAATAAATGAGGATTAATATGCAAAATCTCAGTTTTGGGAGAAATTTGTTGTACCAAAGACTCTACAAAAACACATAGAAAAGTCATGAAAATCAAAGCAGGAAAGTGTTAGTTATAATAGCATACCACAGAACTGTATGGACATACCACACCTGGAACAAATATACAGTTCTGTACAGTGCTGCATAAATATCCCAATGTACTCTGATAGAGCACAGCCAGAAGTTCTCAAAGCACAACTGATGTTTACATGGAAGAGAGGTTAACTGGATGGTTAACAGTGAGGGAATGCAACACCACTGCTGAAAGTGAGTACATAAATTTCAGACGCCTGGTGCTGTCACAGACTTGGAAATTGGCTTGGAAAAAATCCTAGTTCAGCTGAAGTCCACAGAATTGCACAGACTTGGGCTGCCAAAGGGAAACACAAGAGGTCAAGAAACAGCTTACTACTAGAAGCAATTCCTCAAGCACTGAACAACAGGGAGAAAGACAGGACTTTTATGCCTTCCTGTAATAGCTGCAGACATATATAATGGCTTATGGTGCTCTTAAATATTAAGTAACAGAAATAAAGAAAAATAAAGTTCTCTTTACCAGTGCAAGCACCATACAAAATCAGTTGTAAACAATCTTTTTAAAGAGAGCAACTTATATTAACAACAAATCCCAAGACCATGATATCTTGGAGGAAGGATAATACATTGCTGAAACCATTTTACATAAGGGAAACACCAAATGATGAGAATGCAGGGAAATTGTGATTTCAGACATTAATTTTTCCTCTTAAAGAAGATGTATATGGGATTTCTAATGGAAGTAAGGAAGGTAATAGCTGACCCTAGTCTGATGGATGTATTTAAATCAACTGCTGGGTTCAAAACTGATATAACTAAAGTTTAACAACTAGCCATCTACAGGATATTACACCAAATTATCCTTCTGCCCCAAAATATGTTAAACTCATATAGTTTGTGTTGCTCATACACGTTATTGAATTTCCCCTCTGTACAAGTGCAAAATTTGGTTGGGTTTGTGTTAGAGATTGTAATGTCTTCTTTAAAGAACAGAAGCTTATTTTACAAGTTTGTAGGAACACTTAAATATTGATGGCATCAGCAAGAATCATTCAACAAATTATTTTCCTGTTTCAGAATCAGCATGAGTAAATGCAATTGATTCTATCATCACAGAAAACAAATTTGGGAATAAAAAATACATCTCTGACTCACTGTTCGCAGTTATCTGATCAAAGATAAATCCCTGAGCTGTTTCCATCAGAGATTGCTTTGCAGTCATCAAGATTTACTGCAGTAGGCAAATTACATAGCTACATGGCAAAACACATAACTATAGCTTTTCAAGTTCACATCTGACCACTCATGAAGAATCCAGGAAAAATGTAATTTTCTTCTTTTCTCTAGGGTTCCAGCTTCTTCTTCCCATGCACATTCAACCTGACTCAGGTTAAAAACACTGTTTTGAAAACAAGTAACTAACATCCACTAGAGGATTGTACTAAGAACTCTGCAGAAGACTTCAGGGTCTTGACTAGGCAATGTCTGCTCTACCTGTTCTTATATCTTGGAGAAATCTGTATGTTGGCATGTGTGGAGCTGTAAGGTAACCTGCCAGGGTTCCTTATGCCAGCCTGTGTGGCAGATTATTAAAAGATAATTATTTGTGGATATTATTAAAAGATAACATTCAATCTCTCTGAAGAAGATTCATGAATAACCCAGAAAGGCATTTGAGCAAGGAGGAAGTTGCCCATGAACACATTCTCTGCTGCACACTATGGGAAAGTCCATCCAGTATCCATCTGATGCTGCATGAAAATGCAGTTCCCAGCACCTGAATGGATGTAAGATTTACTTGTTTGTGTCCCTCTTCTTATTCTATCTTATTAAATCAGCTACTTTATTGCTCCATTTGTTGTCAAGTCTTGCTGAGTTCCAAAAGACCCTTTCAGCACTTCTCTCTCCCTCTCATCCCCCCCATCCTCAGAGTGTAGAATTAGGATACAGACATTATTCACATACAGAAGTTCTACAAAAACAAATATCTCACAACTATTCATCCTCTTAAGCTTCAGTATTGCAACAGAGTACAACTTTTGCTTACCCATACAAACAAACAGATCTCTGCGTGACACGATGATTGAGATATAGAGATTTATATATATATTTATATATATGTATGCATGTATGTATGTATGTATATAAATCTCTATATCTGCAAGAGTTTAGGATATCTCTTCCAGCTTGCCAGAGATGACTGCTTTTAGTAGGAGAGATGGAAGTGCTGGCTCACCTGGGGACCATCACTTCTAAGACTACGGTAGCAATCGCTGTTGCCATAGCACCCCAAATTACTGTAATATATTTATTTTAGGTAATATAAATCACAGCCCTTAGAGATGGAGCTACTATAATATCTTTCATTTATGTTAAAAAATAATGGGAAAAAAGAGGGGAATATGCCACACACAGATGAGTTTTTCAAATTGTTCATAAAGCCCCCTAAGCAATGCTACTGCTTTAGGAACAGGAACACGGAAAACAGAAACAGTTAGAAGTAAATGTAGCAGAGAAACATGATCTTATTTTTTAAATAGCCTGAGGGCTTTATCAATCACTCAACTTCCTTTAAATTTTAAAATTACAAGAAACCAATGACAGCAATTGAATATCGGTGGTTCTAGGCTTTAGGGTTTAGTATAATAATTTCAGCACCAACAGTACTGAATTGGTTTGTTTCCTATTACTTGGAAAGAACCACTGAAAATCTTAAAAAGAGCCCATTAGATATGTAAATACCCACCAATTCCAGTTACCCATAAGTTCTTCTTTATATTTCAGGACAAAGATTCCCCCAAACTTTTAAATTAGTGGCTGCCTATGTAATCTGGGTGAGAATGGTATAGTTAGATTTGCATAGACTGAGCAGAGATAGATGTTCCTTTGGTTAGTTTGTAAGTGTACACCACACAGAGAAAACAAACATAAAAAAGACAAAAGAGAAACCAGGTACAATATACAGCAAAGGTTTTTCAAAATATGAAAGTTCACCTCTAATACCTTTCTCTTTTTATAACAGATGCAAGGTTGTGCCACCCAAGAACAAAAGACATTTTGTCAAAAACACTTTTTCTCACTGTTATAGAGACACTTTCTAAATAAAAAAATCAGGAGGCAGAAGGTGAGTCTTTGAAACAGAAACTGCAAACCATGAATGAATACAAATAATGAGTACAAATACACAAACAACATTAGCATTTTACCAGGAGAGAAAGCCTAAACATTTCATTACTATTTAGTGCAAAGACAGAAAGAGATTTAGGAGTGGGAGAGGGGATCTACTGATTTAGTGTGCCTCTGTTTCAGGGCAAATATCAGATATTTATTTTAGTATAGCTGGCAAAACCCTCCCTGGCTTTCCTCATACAAAAGCTGCTCCTGAGCTACCGAGGAGTCAGAGTAATTTCCAGTGGGACTCTTTAAGACTGTAAAACTGCAGGGCAGGAGCAAGGAATGAAAAGCTCAGATGACTGTGCCACAGGGGCAGAAGGGAGAACTGGGGCTGGATCCCCTTTTCCCCATTCCAGCCTAAGCTTTACCCATGCATCATGCAAAGCCCCTCCAAAATCAGTTATTTTCATCTATGTTCTTAATGTTTTTTAATTAATACTCTTAAGTCTGTTTGAAGAAAAGTCTTCCAGCAAGAGAATTTCTAAATTCTAAATTTCTAACAAGCTGCTTTTTACGTAAATCCATTGAGTGGTTTTATGGGACTGTTCAGAAAACTGTCAGTTTCCTATTTCCCCACTGACACGCTGGCTTCTGTGATTTGTCACAAAGATTATCTCTGTCACATTGTTTGACATAATGCAAAGAAACTCAGAAGATGCAGTGTGACATGCCAACTAATGCACTGAGCCAGTTGGGAAATTTAAAAGCAGTACATGTTTTAAAACTTAGTTGACTTCTTTCTGCCCTACTCCATCCCTCCTCTCCCCCAAGCCCAAATGGTGTCCCTGCAAATTTGTGAGAGCCATCTCTTGAATACCTATATTTAAGCAGAAAATTCTTCTTGGAACAAACAAGTGTTTTCTCATAAATCAAAGTGGAGACAAGTGATTTGTATTTAGCACAGTTCAGAGTCTGAAATCACATGTACAAAGACTCTTCCAGAAGTGGGTAAAGAAATAAGCTACCAAGAACAAAGCAGTATTTGGAGAAGACCAATGAATAAAATTGCAGTCATCAAACAAGGAGAGACTGGGAAACCTGCAGCATCTGTGGACGACATAGTGACATGAAAACAAAGATGCATCCTAAGGAACAGTTATTTCTTCTCTAAATTACTGTTTCTTTCTCTCTCACGAACTGTTACATAACACAGACCCGTGCATGGTTCCACAAAGCCAGCTGAAGACGGGCTAGTCACCAGGAATTTAAGAGCACAACAGAAAGGGTGAATGGCACTTTAAGACTTAGAACAACAGAATATCTAGAATATTAGACTGTGAATGTCTTCCAAAACAGTACATAAGAAAAGGTATCTGCAATGTAATGTGGTAGGGTCTCTCAATAGTAGAAAGTAATTTTATTATCAGGTTTATTTTGAATTGCAGTACTACAGTGGTATCTTTGTGTCCTTCCTTTATCAGCCTATTCCTGTTGGCTCTGTCATGCTTAGAGAAAAAACCCCAAAACCACAATATATTTCCCATCCTCGACTGTAAACATTCCTGGAGTTAGAGAAACTTATTATTTCAAAAACTGAATTCAGAGGTTAGTTTGTTGTAACACTGTGATGAGAGAGTGTCTTTCTTTTTCATATAACCTCTTTTACAATGCCATGACACTGGATAATAAGAATAATTTTAGGATAGATATTCCATTATTATTATAGAGTAAAAATATTCTCAAGAGTAACTTCAACTAAATTTGAGGATTATGTTTAAATGTGGACAAATCCTGAATTTGACACAAGAATTTAGTCAAGCTTCAAGAAGAAATTCTCAAAGCATTTTTGTAATCAGCTGGAAAATTTAGTTACTGTACCTCGAAAACCATAACATGGGTAATATCCTATTCATAATAGAAATCCTAAAAATATTTAGAATACAGGAATCTGTGCACTCTCTGACCTAAATTCCATTTACTGAGTATCATTTTATATTAGATGGGTTATACAGAGGTTATATATAGGCTCAGCCATATAACGTTATCACTTTCCTATTTTAACAAGTGGTAAAACCTCTGTGTACTTGGGGGACATATGCAGAACATAACATTTTAATCACTTTTTCTCTGCAGATTTTAAGAGTATAATCAAAAAATCATGGTTAAAAAAACCCTCAAATCTCAAAGCATCCCAACAATGTCCTGACTGAAGCAATTTTAACCTATAATGTAATAAAATCAGATTTAATAGTTTATATAAAATGAATGAGGCAGCGCAAAATATCATTTAATGTACAGTATATTTTAGGAGTTTTTACTTAGAAACATACTGTGTTTCTTTTTCTTTCTTACTGCAACTCTCGTTTAAATTAGAGCTCATTAATGTGTATATAAACATTTCAGATTTTCATATGAAAACTTCTAGGGAGGTGGAAAATAACATTCTTGTTTCACTTATCTAAAAGGTGGCAGGCTTTAGTAGCACCACAGAAATCATATTGAAATCCCAAGGGTCTCCAACACCATAGGGTTGGACTCCCCCTACACAGGCTATGTTCACAAACACAGCACAGGTACCCAAGCTGGCTGCACACCCGGAGATCAGGGACTGAAAGAAAAAAACCCACCACCTGAGACCCCCAGTTTTGGACAGGAGCAGCATGAGGGAAGGTAGGACTGCAGTTTATAAAGTCAGAAAATTGATAGATAAACTGCAATTCAGCAGATCCTGCAGCAAATCCTGCAGAACAAGAATGAGGTGGCCACTTGATAAAAGCAGTGGGAGAGAAATAGCCCAAAACAGATAAAAGTGTTTCTTTGGACAGCAAGCAGAGACAGACTTTGCTGCCACGGGAGGCTGTGAAGGCAGACAGTATTAGAAGGCTTAATGAAGATTAGCTAAATTCAGGAACTCTGGATGGAAGGTAGTAAAATGACTGGGCAGGGATGCACCCTCTCACATGTATGATAAAGCTGTAGATCCTGGAAAGGTAGAAGGACAAAGGACCAGAAAACATGTACAACTGCACAAAGCCTTCCCTAATCCACATCTCACAGTGTCACCTTTGGAGATGGAGTATGAGGACTGACAGACCTCCACTCTGAGCTAGGAGGGTACTTCTTACACTTTGCTGTCATCAGCTGGGACCTCTGTCAACAGGAACTAATTCTTCTCTTCAATAGCCTGCCTCTCTGACCACTGTAGCACTTGATACAGAAATGTCATTGACTTTCTTTGCTCAAGGAAGAAAAAAATCAACAGCATCCATGATTTTTTCATAAAAGAGCCTTGATGTTTACAAGATACCTGCTTCCATGCTTACCTTACCCTAGAGCTGTTTTTAACTGCAAAAGATATTTCTGTCAGCAGAGACGTTTCAGGTTAGAAATAAGTAGTGACACTCACCATAAAAATGAAGGAAAAAAATAATCTAAAATTATCCTGTAGGATAAACAAATCTTTTCTCAAAGGAAACATGGCCTGCATCATGATGATGATGTCTTGGTCTTGCAGCAATTAATTTTGCACTGGCCACAGCAGAACTGTACAAGCAACATGAAAACATGTTGCTTTCCACCCTATGTCAAGTTGGTGTTCTGAAGGTTACTGAAATCCAAATCTCTTCCACGGGGTTTGCATTAATTAGGTAATTCTGCAGTCTGTTGTACCACACAATCTTGTTAAACTGCACTGAGAGTGTAACTGAGGTTACATCCTACCCAAGGAGCAACCACAAAAATTATACTTAAAAGACATGTTGAATCCATATTTGCAAGTGAAATTACTTTGGCTGTACCGCAAAAGTAAGCTTTTCTTTCAAGCTAATCAATGAAAGATGCATGTCACATCAAATTCCCTTCATTTTTATACCCCCATTTCCTTCAAAGGCAAATGAAAGGACAAGCATGACTTCACTAATTATGATTTAAAAATTGACTAGTGACGGCTTTATGTTTACACCATAAATAAAGTATAAATATAGGACATCTGAGTCAAATTCACCAAAAGCTTAGAATTTGCAGCATTTACAAGTAAGATTAAAGTGTGAAATCTTTGTTTCAAGTAAAATACATAAAGCATGAATTCTAGTACCACATTAATTGCAGTAAAAACAGTATATGCAATACAACATTTGGACACAAATTTTCCCATTCTGGTTCTGAGCACCTGTCTTTTGTATTGCCATGTATAATAGTATTCTTGCTTAAGATAAAAATGCTTAGCAACTTAATTTAGAAGTGTTTTTCTACAATGTTTCATACTCTTACAATTAATGCACACAATACTAATAGGCAAATCTTACTTCTAAACTAAGACATACTGAACAGCAAACTTCACAATTAAATTATCAATTTAAAGTGAAGAAAAAGGAAAGGCAACCATAATTTCTCAGGCTTTTCCAATAATATATTAATATTTCCAATCACCTCATTATTTCCTGGTTTAAAAGAAAAAAAATTTCTAAATTATGTTTTTTCTCAGCTTATCTAATCAGGTATATATCTTACTAAGAAGCTAAAGTAGTCAAACATATTTTATTTAAAGTGTTCAGATTCCATGAAAATTTCTAAAATCTGACAAAATGAACTGATTCTGCTGTACAATACAGCTCAACAGAGAAAATAATCATGAATGACCTGTTAATCTCTCTCCTTTCTTACAGGTGGAGTATTCAGTAGTGAGTATTCATATCTAAGGAGAGAAAGAATCCTCTGATAATGATGAAGCAGTTAGCAAGGAGATAGACAAACGCATGTGTAATACTGATTTTTAATATGTAACACCTCAGGCCTCAGAGGTGGCTTCACATGACACTTGAAGTTCACCAAAGCCAAGTGCAGGGTCCTGAACCTGTGTTGGGACTGTCCAAAGTACAAATACAGGCTGGGCAAAGAACGTATTGAGAATAGCCCTGAGGAGAAGGATTTGGGACTGTAGGTGGATGAGAAGCTCAACCTGACAGTGTGCCCTGGCAGCCCAGAGAGCCAAATGTGTCCTGGGCCCCATCCAAAGCAGCGTGGGCAGCAGGGTGAGGCAGGGGTTCTGCCCCTCTGCTCTGCTCTCCTGAGATCCCACCTGGAATGCTGCACCCAGCTCTGGGGACAAAAGGAAAGGCATTAAGCTGTTGGAGCAAGTCCAGAGGCAGGACACCAAGGCAGTAAGAGGGATGGAACATATCTCCTGTGAGGACTGTGAGAGAACCACTGCTATACCTGATGCAACATCCTGAAGAAATTTTAATTGTTCCATCTTCATTTAATGTTCAACGCCTGTCTGTGAAGATACTGAGGGAGTCTGCCTGAATGAGTGTTATATAAGTATTATACCTTCTTTGATCAGAGACATATATTTTCTAGTAGAAAATTTTCCCTCTTTCCTTGGTTTCATCGGTCTTTAGAGGCTACCCCTGTTCTTCCTAATAATAAAAGGGAACCGGTATTATGATATTCATCATACTTTGTTCAACTTAACAGATTTAATTTTTCATGTTAAAAGAGAAGAACAGATAGACTATAACACAATATAGGTAAAACAAGTTAGTTTTTTTTTGCTTTGCTTTGTTTTGTTTTTAAGAAGAAAAAGCATATTAATTACTTGGAGGGAAATATTTTAACATTTTGACATGTAAATGAGCAGTTAAAAGCAGTTCAAAATAGCAGACTAACTCCATATATTATAGATGCATAAATATAGGCTACAACTGCCAGTATTCCTTAATTGTGAAAAGAAGGGAGACTAAATTAAATTATATATGTCATATAATTAAAAAAAAAGTAGAAAAACATAACAGACTTTTCTTTAGAGCTCAAAGAACACACCAGTGAATAGAAAATTAATCAGATGCCCTGTCTCAGAGAAAAACTAATCACATATGCAAGTCAAATTGGGCAAAGTAGCTTAGCCTTAATGAAAGAGAGAATTTGATAATATTGGCACATTTTGCAGCAATGTTTTCAAAATAGAGCATTGCACTCTGAAAAGTCAAAATGTTTCATTTTTGATGTTTTCTAGATAAAATATTTCAACTTTTCCAAGGATATGTTAGCAGGTTGAATACTTCCCACAATCTTTTCAGAAGTCAGTCATAGAAGAAGGAAAAAAACCTTTACCCAATCACTCATCCTATATTCAATTCAAACCAAATACAGTGCAAGCATGAGGACGATATAACCCTCAGGACACAGTTCTTACATTTTCACCAAAAGTATCAATTAGGAGCCCTGTGGCATTTTATGGAAGTCAATTCCCCCTTTACAATGTACCTCCTACTAAAGCCATCACTTTTGTGATGAAAATCTTCTGGTGTTAGTAAAGAAGCATATAAATGTCAAACTAAAGGTTGTAAAAAGGAAAGGAAGAAAGCAAGAATATTTTTCTTACTGTTTTGGAAACATATATGACTAAGAGCAAAAAATTAAGTTCGCATTTTGGTTTACCTCTGAACCAAAGCATAGATCTTGACAATTGCTTCCCTTTGTTTCTCAAGTCTGCATCCATTTCGACTCAGACAAAACCAAGCCCAAAACACAGTACCTTTGGGGAAGCGAATAAAACAGTGCATTGTAACAAAGCCAAAAACTTTCATTCTCATGAATTTGTAGGAAAAGTCAATGGAAACCAGAGTTTGGATTAACAAAACTGCCAGAAGCAGCAACAGCAGTGTTAATAGCTCTATTCTTACCCTGCAAAGCCTGCTGGTTCACTCTGCATGGACAAGTTAAATACCATCAACAGTAAAATACTGCCTACAGATAGTGAGAGCAACACAGCCTACAACACCTGTGTTGATCATACCCAAAAAACCACACATAACATCTGCCACGTGCTTAAAATTATACAGTACCACTCTGAAGGCATAGAACATCTGCTTGAAATTAAGCTTTATGGAAGAAAGGAAAAATAGGACAAAACTACCCATGCATCAGATTCCTTACCAACAGGAATATAATAATTTTCAGCCACCAACACTCCTCTAGTGAAAAAATATACAACAAAATACCTGTTACTGCTAATTGCCTGCTAAGCTGATGCTATAATTGTTTTGTGAGAAAGTGAATGAGGATGTGTTTGCAACTTTCATGAAAAACACAGCTAAAAATATTTTCTTCAAATAAGTTCTGTTTGGAACCAGACCATGTTATTAAAGTCTCACTAAAGAGAAATCACTTTTTATTTAAGTGGCAGGATGTAATCTGATGGAAATGAGTCACAGGAGATCTCACATTGAAGCAAAGCACTCTTCAGGGAGAATAAAATAAACAGGAAAGAGATCATGTTTAGGATTATCCACTGACATCACAACACAATGAGGGGCAAAGTATGCAAAATGCAGTGTGAGTGGATGAAATGTTCTAGTACATGGCCTATTAAACATTCCTATATCTTCAGAAAAACAGAGCAATTCCAACAAGAGAGGGACATGTTAGTGTTTTTATACCTTCCTGTTCAATACTGACTTCTGTAACTTACAAACAGATATGGATATAGAACACTGATGTCACAGTTAGGATTCAGAAAGCCTTAATTCTCCTTAAAAACACAAAACTTCTATGTCAAAGGAGTTAAAACATCCTTGACTTAAGAGACTCCTATTACTTGGGTGACATCCTGTAACAGGCCCCTTTTTTCTTTGCATGTTCACACATAGAAAATTTGAACTCACAAAAGTAAAAAAAGTAAAAAACCAAAGACCAAACCTTCCAGCAAGCAGATGGAAATATGGCACAGATAAGGAGGCTGCTCCTGTTGATAAGCCTCAGCTGCAAAAATTAAGGCATAGCCTTGAAAAACACCAAAGAAATGCAATGCTGAAGTTGAATGAAACCATATGTTCTGGCATTGCTGAAAGAGTGAAACAGGTGGCAGTAATACAGGTGTTTCCGTGTACAGCCTTAAGGGGTTTCTTTGGCAGTTTCAATCAAAGAAACAACCAGTTGTTTACCCTTTTTGATGCCAAAATAAAAAACAAACCCAAGAGCGGAGATACATGACTAGCAAAGAAAGGCAAAAAGTCTCCACAACTTAATAAACGGGTCTGACAGACAGCAATGCTGCACACTGATTTTGCATTGCCATCTTTATTAAGAATACCTGGGACTACATTACTGCTCAGCAACAACAAGCATGGAAAATAACATGAGCTTATCAATCCAAATAAACTGAATATTGTAGCCCTACCTCAAAAAAAAAAAAACAAAGAACCAACTACTATTTGTGGGACCAAGTTTCTCTTCTGAAACAAAAAACATAGGCAAACAAATCATGCTAGAATTAATCACAAATCAAATAATGGGGTTTTTTGTGGCCAGAGCCTTTAGTGCTGCATACATAATGACTTTTGTATTAAGGGAACTGTTTTTCACTCCTTGCTCTGAGATTATCTCAATGGTATTTCTTGGTCTAGTTATCCTCCACTAAGTAAGGACTTGATGTTAAAACTCAATGCAACAATTTCTTGTCATGATGTCATCATGAATAGAAAAAGTATTCTCTAGTCCACATGTTATGATTAAAAGTATTTGAATTTGAAGTCTTCAAACCCGAAGACTTCAAAACAGTAAGTCATACAGAAACTTAGAAACAAGATACACATGGCATTTTGGAAAACAAATTTTCAGGTACAATGGAAAATAGTTCCTTATCAAAGAGCTGTCTACATATCTCACTTTAAAAAGCCAGTGGAGAGCAGACCTGCTAGAAAATACAACTGTTTTCTTTCAAAATTTTGCTGAAACTTCTGTTCTCTCTTAGTATAATACACCAAAAATAGCTGGTTCTTCCAGGAATTTCAGTGATTACTTTAAAAAGAAAAAAAAGGAGGAAGGAAAATAATCATTAAAGAACCTTAGAAAAAAATGGATATAAAAATATTTTATATCGTTTGGGGGTTTTAATATGGTTTTATAACTCCTAGATAGGAAGCTTTAAAGAATC
This sequence comes from Erpornis zantholeuca, assembly GCA_013400515.1. NCBI lineage: Eukaryota > Metazoa > Chordata > Aves > Passeriformes > Timaliidae > Erpornis > Erpornis zantholeuca. The sequence goes on along the minus strand of VZTN01035270.1, from coordinate 365,496 downwards.
TAATAGAAGAAGCATCACAGCAAACTGAAGATACTGGAAAGTACAGAAAGTACCTAAATTATGAAAACCTCCTTAAATTCACTGGACAAAAAGAGACAAGTTTAAATTAAAGTACACAGATTTTGCCTCATTATGTTAGAAAAGACTTTGCAAGCTCTGCAGAAGAAGTGACAATTTTCCTTCAACTTCTTTATGAATTTGTAATATAAGAAGAACAATACTATAAATCAGGATGAAATGGGTTTGCCATTCCATCTCTTCTGTGCTTTATTTTGTGGTAGACTACTTCACCATCATTCAACAAATCTGGAAAAAGGTTATGACTTTAAAAAGCTACTGGAAGATCAAGACTAACATAAAGAAAGCATTTTTCAGAAGTGTATGATAGTCCATATTCTTAACTTCATGTTGAAGTTGCAACTGAACAAATTAAAGAAGTTCAGTAATATTACTATTTACAGTTCTGCAAAACTATGCCTCTTTCCTGTTTATTGAATATTTTAAAATTAAAGGGTTTGTTTTCACATAAGGGTTTTTTGTTTGTTTGTTTTCCTTAAACATGGAAACACTAACCAGAAATAGGAAGTAAGAACTCACAGAAATCATGTGATGAAAAGACTTGAGTACTTGCCTTTTGAGGCCAAATCCACTTCACCATAAGTTCCAACAAAACATTCCAGGATACACATATTTCTCTCGATTAGAAAGAGAACACAAAACAGGAAATATTTTTTGTCAGCACAGAAAGTTGTAAAACTAAAACACTGAGAACTAATTTCAGCTGCTTAAAATTAAAAATGAGTACATGTATAATAACAGCAAGCCAAGAATATGAATTATATATGCATATGCATAAGGTATACAATACATTTTAAAAGCATTTGAGGCAGTACCTATTTCTTTTTGTTTTCCTTTTTATACATTATGACATTGTCTTCAACCTCTTTTTGTTGACCAAGTCTCCCACATCTCTCAGGATATGTACCAAAATAATACATCATTAAGTTTTAAGGTTTGGTTTATTTTTTTATTTGCTGCAATCTTTTTTCATGTATATGTATCACCAGATTGAACATAAAGGAATGAAGAAACGAAGGGAAGTGGTACAGCTTATCAACTAATCTAGGAAAAAAATACTACTGTAATCCTGAAAAAGAGTACTTCCAAACACCCAGTGTCAAATAGGGAGGAAAGTCTTCCTGTAGTAGTTCTTGACTACTTCAGGAACTGAACCTGATCCTGAAAAGATCTCCTAATTAAGCAAAGATAATCCGTTAATAATTAGTGTCTCTACACATTTCTCTACTGATCTCATTACTCAGTTTTCTAATTCCTTGTTCTTACTCTCCCTCAAGGAGCTACTCATAGAAAAATAAGGCCATTTTTCTCATCTTTCCCCAATTTCTATGTACCCAAAGTCCTGTAAGAGCAGGAGCTTCAGTCTGAAACCTGCTTGCAGGCTCCAATTCAGAAGCTGTTTGTAGTTTTCAAACACACTCAGAGAGTTTGTTTGCTAGAGTGGTTAAGCAAAAACCTGAAAGAGTGGTGAGAAGGTTTGTCCTTAAAACTATAGAGTGGAACAAGAGCAAATCAAGGGCTGTGGAGACAGATGGCAGGAGAGAATAGAGGCAGTGGCTGGCATGGAAGATGGGAAGGAAAGCCTTATAATGGCACAGGCCTAGGAAAGTGAGACTGCAAGTGACCTGGCAGCCAGCATGGTTGTGGAGGGCTCTCTCCTTATGCAAAAGGGCCTGTCACCACAGAATGGTTTCAGCCAGGGGGGACTAGAGTGCGTTTAGGTGTCCATCTCCCCCATCAGCAATCTGACAGTGCAGCAGTCCCCGATGTGTGGGCTTTGTGGCCTGCAGGCTGTACACACTGTCACAGCACTGCACAAAATACAAGGGTAAAAACCCAAATCCTTCCACTATCTGGAAGGGGTCATCACAGTGGCCTCTTGATGTCCTAAGCCGCTTCACTGCCTTCTGTTACAGGCCCTGTACATACAGGGGTCCCAGGACATGGCTTGCAATTTGCTGAGCTTTGGGGCCCTCTGGTGCCAGCCATCACTGAAGAGAGGACCTGGTGAGAGGCACTGCCCGCCTTTGCATGGCACACCAGAGTGATGGTTCCCAAAACCACAGCTGAAGTGGAAGCAACATGGGAGGAGTAATATTGGCAAAAGGCTGTGAGGGGACACAGCCAGAAGAGCTGAATCAAATTGACCCAAGACACGTTCCCTGTTGCATAACACCATGCCCAGCTATAAAACTATTGGGTGGGAGTTTTCCCAAGGTAGCCATTGCTCAGAGATGGGATGAGCATCCGTCTGCCGATGGGAGGTGATGAGTGACAGCCTTTGCATCATTTCATCGTTTCATTTTCCCCTTCATGTATTAAACTGCCTTTATCTCAACCCACAAGTTTTTTGTGCTTGCCTATCCTGCTGTGGGGGAGTGAGCACATTACTGGATAGGACCCCCAGCTGCCAGCCATGGTCAGTCCACATTTTCAAAGAGAGAGAATGTGGGGGTTTTTGCAGAAATCAAGACTGTAGGACTTGATGTGAATGCCAGTCTAAAAGACACTAAAAAATCATACATCAGTATTTTTTGGCATACATTTTTCTTTAACACCCTGCACAGATTTAGGGTAGAAATGCAAGCATTTCTTTTAGCAGGCACCTGATCTGCACAGCTGTGTACTGTAAATGTCACAAACTACTGCTGTGACAAAGTCAGCAGAAAGACATCAGGCTCTGGAATAAGTGGGGCATAACACCAGCTATAATCTTTGGAGTTTCTTCTTCATTAAGTTAACAATTTCATGAATTCTCACCTAAAGTCATTACATGTAATGCTGCCACTGAAAAGACTCAAGCTAGATAAAGAAACCAGTTCAAGACTACAATCTGAGGTGTTGTAATTAATAAAGTCTGGGTTTTTTTCTGTATTTTCTGCAGTATATAGCTTCACTTCAAATCTGAATATCTGAGAAACACTGTGCCATTTTTAAAACATTGAAAACGATAGGGTGATTATATCAATACCAATCCTGTTTTCAAGTTAGCTTACATTAGTCATACAGGCTTAACTTCAATAAAAGGATAACTACTACGTGCAGTGCTTGCCTCACAATGCTTCCAAGAATACATGATATCAGCATGTATTCTGATAGAAAAATACACAAATCCCATAATTGTCAGGTGAGTCACGACTTCATTTTGGCTTCATCTTTGTACTCTTAATGCAAAAACATCGAAGGTTTTCCATAAATTCCATGCATTCTTTCCATTCAATTTCCATGCACTGTTCTGGTCAGTGAAGAATTCACAAGTTTATCAGATTTATAGACATGTACATACACCAACATTCACCTGAGAAAACCCTTGTAGCAACACAGTTTTTTGATTTTTCCTTTTAAAAAGCTACTCAAAAAATGTATTACGGATATATTTTTATTTATATTATTTTTACAACTCTAATTGATTATGAGAAAGATCTTTAAGTTCACTTTTCTTCATCAAACACTAGGCTTTTAGTCTACTTCAAAATGAGAATGCTTAATGGGAATATATGGTTTACTGAATGACATATCTATAGCATGAGGAAAGGAATTATTTGGCAGTTATAGACATATTTACTCTGAAAAGCCAAATGCATCTTGCCAGACCATCCATCACCATTTCTACTCCTGTCCACAGTATAGAGATTGGTCTTCCTATTGCTCCATCTCTAGGTCACTAAAAACTTCCCCTCCTGTAAAATACCATAAAAAAGAATCCTGAGGATTGAAGCCATACTTTAAATACAGTAAATTATATTAGTTCCTTGTCATCTTTTGCAAAATAAATACTCACATTCTGTAATAAGACCATTAACACTGCTGATCTGTGTAAAAATTAATTTTGCATTTTAAAGTGTTGGTTTGAAACAAAAATATTTAATGAACCATACTCCAACCTTTATTAGCTGATATGGAACAATCTCTGGCACTGAGGATAAACAAGCCAAACAGTACCTGCTTAATTACCTGAGATCCTGTTGGGTGCACATACCTCATCCTTTATGTAAAAAAAAAAAAAATCCACAGATCAAAATAATTCTGGTTCATGTTACACTGTCCAAGTTAAATATATAGAATATGTGCACACATATATAAGTTGTTGTTTTGATGTTCTTTTACACATACATTTAAATACTCAGAAATGGATGAAATATAAAAATGTCATATAACTTTAAATTAGCAAATAACCCTGCTTTAATTAGCATTTCCAGTAACTCCTAGTGGTTTAATATCACATAAATATTGTTCCATAGGGTTGTTTTTGTGAGCTGGCAAAGCCTGACTGATTAAATTTCCCATAAAGCCTCCTAGTATCAATTAAGTAGAGAAAAATATGCTCAAGTCATTTAGAATGAGAAAGGACTAATCTAAGTGTGCTGCATCACCTGACCTCCAGTGACTTTAAAAACATTGGTTTCTTTTGCAACCATGGCATGTGGTTGCCTTATGCATGTCAATCATTTCCAACAGCTATGCAGCTTTAAATTATAAAAATTTCAGAAGAGAAAAATCACACCAGAAGGCCACAAAGAACATCCGACCCATAGCACCACGAGTCACATTGAAGACTTTGTAAAGAGGCAGCAAGTCTCTCAAGAAGAAACAATGGATGGTTTCTACAAGAATTTTTACAAGAGCACAAATGGGTTGAAGTTGGTTCAAGTGCTCCAAACTCTTGCTCAAGCACAGTCACCTAGAGCCGATTTCTGGACACCACATCCAAATGGCTTTGGAATATATCTCCAAGGACGGAGACTTCATAACAGCCTCGACTAACTTGTGCCAGTGCTCAATCATCCTCCCAGTGAAAAAGTATTTTCTGAGTGTCCCAAGGTAATTTATTCCTTAACCTTCTGCTCAATGCCCAAGGCTGCTGTGCCTTTAGGATGGGCCCGGGGCTGGGCCGGAGCCACGGGGCCAAGGGAGGCTCAGTGGAACGGCTTGGGCCGATGGGCTGGGCCTGCTCGGGAGGGAGTGCGCCAGGGACGCTGCATGGCTCCTGTGGGGGTTTTCTTCTTTTGTTTCCTGCTAGCTGAGGAAGAGGTTTCTTTTNGGCTGGTCCGAGCCCAAGGAACGCTGTACAGCTTCACCTGCTGGGAGGAGGAGGATCAGCACCAGAGGACCAGCAGGTTTTTCTTCCACCTGCTGTGCTCCGGGCTGCTGCGTGGGCTTCTCCTTCCCCTTC
>VZTN01035270.1:345589-360231 GCA_013400515.1 Erpornis zantholeuca | reverse complement strand
AGTAGAATTTAGAGACTTTGTGGTTAGAGATGTTGGTGAAAATAGAAGCTTAACATATGGAATAAGGAAACTAGAATATTAGAAAATGCTTGCTTAAAGTGCGTACATGTTGAAAAAAAGAGGAACCAACGAAGACAAGGAGGGACCAGTCAGCAAATACCACCACACAGAGACCCGAGGCCTGATGTGTCTGCAAAGACCACCAGATGAAGACCCAAAGATCTGGCATGTCAGCAAGAATGGAACCTGCACAGGTGTAATGGAACATGCCAAGTCAGCCAAAATAAGATCCATAAAAACCTAGCTGGAACTGCATTTGGTGTGCATGTTGGTTGGAGCGGGGTCTCCCCATGCACCCAGCTTGGCCTGATCACCCAATGCTGTTTGCTTGCTTGTGTTTTATCACAAACACATAATAAAACTTTGATTGAAAGCTATTTCGGCTGACTTAGCCTGAAATCATTTATAACACTTCCTTATACTTGGGGAAGATTTGGGGCACCAGTTGTCAGCCTGCACGTTCTTCTCCCTCTACAGGTATTTGTTGTATTTTGAGGGTTTTTTTCTGTTCTACCCTATTTTAGTTTTTGTGCAAATAAAGCAGTTTTTTCCTTCCATTTTCACCTGCTGTTATCAATTGCCTCTAAAATAATCAATAATCCTGAAGTAAAAAATCAAATCCTAATCCTTTTAAATCATTAAGTGTGTGACACCCAATTCCTTCATAGGACATGAACGTTATGTACTTGTTTCTGACTTAAATTCCTTTAATTCCATTATAGGAAAATAGGTGAGGTGTCAAACATTGAGTCATAATTAAAGAGAAGACGAAGAAGGGGAACCATAATACAAATGTCTGTTTTTTGAGGCTACTACATTTGTAAAGCAAACCCTGGCTCTCTTGAGCTACCTGCCAACAAAAAGCACTGTCAGAGCAAGTTGCTCAGGAAACTGTTCCACTCCCAAGTTCCTTTTGCACCACAAGCATTTTCATCCTTTTCTATAATTGTATCAAGTAGACCATGCCAGACTAAGTAGATCACTGATATATTAGCTGAGAGGTCTGGGCACAGGAGGAATATTTTAGTGGGGTAATCCTTGCTTCCAAATCTACTAATGTTTTCTCAGGCATTTACTGTTGTTTATGCATCCAGCAAGGTTATACATTACAGTTTAAGGTGATGGCCCAATATTACCACTTTTCCTCCCGGCACAAAGCAGGGATATTTCTAGTCTGTACAGAAAATGTTGGTCTAAATTTACAGCATTTTTGCAACACATTTGCAAAACACAGACCTTTTCTGAATCCCTCTTCTGAAAAGCAATATCTCATCCCTGAGTGGGCCGAAGATTTTAGTTTTCATCTCCTCCGTTAATTAAGCACTAATGAAAGTAAGTGGTAAAAAGCCAGATTTTGAGAGCTATTCAGAAGCAATCACACTTTGAACAGTTGATTAATGAAGCATTAATAATCTCTTTTAGTATAAAGCGGTAAGAAAAAAACACAACAGCAACAAAATTTTAAAAAACGAGAAAAGCAGAAACCGTTTTCTAAAATGTCAGCAGAACCAACAAATACAACAATGTAGTTTCACATACATACTGAAATAAACATCTTTGACCATTTGGAAACCAGAAAAGGCTTGAAAAGATACCTAACAACATTTAAATATCAGGCTGGAAACAAAGATATGACTCACTACATTGTAGATGAACCACAGCACTGGAGTGTTATATGTGGTATAGCTATAAAGCATAAGATGTGGAATTTGGTAAGCACGGAGGCTGTACACAGACAACACCTTCATGTAGTTTTCCTGTCATGTTATCCATTAAAGGATTAATTGCAAGGATTTATCTGCTGCTACAACAGTTTCTCATCTCAAAATTGTCATGTTTCTACTGTTGATATGATGACTGTTACGTCAGATTAATAATACTAACTTCCTTTTTTTGTACAGTATCAGCTTGTCCTGGAGCTTCACTCAGACTTTGGTCCATCTTATTCACAGGAATGGATGAACCTGGCAGAGACACTGGCTCAGCCATAGGAACTAAACAATAATATTTAGCTTAGTCTAGGGATACCTATGGCCACTTTAGTAGCACAGTGTCAATTATGTCGGGCACTCAGGGAGAAGGATATCATCTATGTAGTGTTGTGATGCCTCCAAATAACTTTTTAAGGAAAATTTTTGCCACTTTCTTTTCATTCATGTGCCTTAAATTAGAGGTAGAGGAGTCTGTGCTCAAAATTACATGCTATGCATGCATAGAAGGTGCACAACCACTTATGTCATCGTCTTTCTTGCTTCTTATATCAACCAGAAATGCTTAGATAAAGAGGTTTTGCTCATATTTAAATAATTAAGCACACCTAACATTTATAGCAGGACAGTTGTTTCTTGCACTCTCTGGCTTAAAGGGGAGGAAAAGTGAAATTATACTACAGGGAGACAGATGCACTTACAGAACCTCTCTTTCCTGTCTCACTTTCCTTGCATAAAAAATAATTTTAAAAAGGCACATATAACAATACAGGCAACAAACATGCTAAGACTACAAAAATGCAGTGCACATAAACCATATTCAAAGGCATTTGTAGCAAGGTACATGTCTAGTTATTATTTTTATTTTTTATATTAAACTAGGCCTTTACAGTAGATACCAGCAACTTTTTTGCCTTGCTGCAAAACTCATAACAGCCTAAACTACCAAGAACCTTTCAAGCTAAAGAAAACAAGTAGGCCAAGAAAAAGAAAAGAAACATGAGCATCCAAAGGTGAATCAAGTATTTTGACATGAGATAATAAATGCAAAATGACCAAAGAAACTAGGCAACCCTCACCCACTGGTCCACCCACTACACTGCCTTAAGTGAGAATGCACCAAATTCTCTATAGAATTCAGACATAAAAGTTAGCACACTTTTGTAAAAGCTGGCACTCAAGCCTATCACAGGCAAAAAAAAAAAAAAAAAAAAAAAAACAAAACCAACCCAACCAACCAAAAAAAAAAAACCCCATAGAACCCACAAAAGTTTATAACACATATTTAAACAATCAGTCAAGCACCAGCAAGGGGGCAGTTTGAAAAATCAGGTTTCAAGGGTGCTTATACATGTAATAATCGTGCAATAGTTCAATAGGATTTCTTCCACTGAAATCAAAAGCCTGTGGATTATATCCCTCATGGAAAAGTAGGCTTTCCAATATATGAGCTGAAGGCCAGTTCTCTTTATTCCATTAGTTAACAAACTGCCAACCCCAATGCCCAACTTTTAGCCTGCCCAATAGACAGGCTTATGTCAGCACACTAGTGACAGCAGAAAATAATTTGGCAGTAGACTGCATAGCTCATTTGTCATCAATGGTATTATGCCAAGTATGTTCTGGACAAGTATTGGTGACCTGTGGCAAAAAATTGTTTCCTGAACCTCAGTGTAATGTCATGTGACAAAAAGCTCCTCTGTACACAGACAGAGTAGCACAAAGAGACAATGGCAACCTGAAAAATAAATACCCTGTCTTGGCTCCTCCCAGGCCCCTCAGTGGTCCATTTCCACAAATCCAGATATTTACAGAAGAACAATCACAGCCGGGAATCCAAAGGCTATCATCTCCAGGGTGTCCATCTTGTCCCAGGGCTGTCCCAAGAGAGCCATCAGCCCCATAATCCAGGTGTGAAACCCAATATGAACTAACAGGAGACAGCTCTCTGGAGCATCTTTTGGTCTGAGGGAGTCACTATATGAGGGTAGAGAACACTTTTTAAAATATAGGTGAAGAGCATTCCATCATGTACATAGTGTCTACACATGTTTTTGTGTGTTCAACACACTCTCAGCCTTGCTTTTGCTTGGACCTGAGGATACAGAGCTGCTTCATCTCCATCAGGATGATGGATTAGTCTCCCACAATAATTTAGCATTTTCCATGTAGCACTTTAGGCTCTGTATATTCTTATCCTTTTCTGCTTCTTTGTCCAAAACATCTGTGCAAATATTTTTATTTCTACAAAGTTTGTTGACAGGCTTTTATGAGGAGAAGTCCTTCCTCAATACAGTGTATACACAAAACATGTAGTATTCAGTTGTTACTCTGCAGTAATAGTATAGTATAGTAATAGTATACTTTTAGAAAAAAGCAAGAGTAACTCAGTGAAAACCTACAGATTCAGCCCTTGCAAAAGTCAAAATTATTCAGCAAGATGCTTATGAGGGAAATGATATACAAACCTCCACCTGGGCCCCAAAACAAAAGAAATTTAAATGACAAAGCACAAGAAAGATGCAGATATCATTGAGCCTTTGCCTCCTTCTGGCAAATAACACCTTGTCAAAATAAATTTGGTTGTCTTCAGAGAACTGCGACATTCACGTGCAACAGTACAGCAAGGTGTTATCCAAGACCCTGAGAATTATTAATAAAATAACAAGTGACAAGCTTTCTAAAAGAAAAATATCCTTTCATGGAACATTTGGTCAATCTTTGTCATATGGAAGAACTTTTAAAAAAATATATAGCACAACACACAGTGGTGTTTTATGGAGTGTTTTCTTTCTCTCTAAAGGTAAAAAGCTTTCAAAGGACAAAAATAACAGAATTGTTCTTTGTTTGCCAGTCAAACACAATACATGCAAAACAAAGGTATTAAAAAAATTCTATGTTGTAGATCAGGAATGGATGGAAAATCATTCAGTGTCGTTACTCTACTAAGTCACTGAGTAATTCTCTTCATTTTTCAAAAAAATCTTTTTTCCTCATTCATTTTTCTATTTTTATTAATAATTAAAAGTTTCCAGGAAAAGGAGAACAATTTGTGTGCTGAATATGTAATGCAGATTGTCTCTGCTGTTTTGCACTATAGTCATTTCATGTTACAAAAGCCTTTTCCAATTAATTGATAATGTTGTGTAGAGCAGCATGATTTTTCCCACTGAATCCAATGAAGGAAATTACAGTCCAGAAATGATCTAATGATCCTGGAAACTGTATTTTAAGGAGTCTCTCTCAACTGTGAATTAGTCAATAAGTCATAAATAAATCTCTTTTATAAGTTAGAACATAATGAAACTGATGAAAGGATTCTCAGAAGACTATGAGCAAATAAACATCTTCTTTAGTGAGTTTTGCATGATATTAAACCCCAACCTCCAACTTCAGTTATTTCAAGGAACTACAGAATTTAAACTTCATGAGAGTGAACAAACCAGAAACAACCTACTTTTACCCCATAAAACCATATTTATTAAGGAAACCCAGAAAATGCACGAGGTGCTTCACTGAAACACAGACCTGATATAATTATTCTTCCAGACTGGGTGTCTTATTTACCCTGTCTCATCTTTATGCCTATTCTCACCCCCTCCACAGCACATGAATAGACATGACTTATAACCTGTCTTAATCACTTTCACCATAAGACACTTTTAGTTATTCTTATCCTCACTCTACTTGCTGCCAAGGAAGACAGTTGTAAAACTGGAATTTCTAAATTCCAGTTGTAAGGACCCCCAAAAGAACACTTACTCAATGAAGTTTTTAAAATGGCTTACTGTTGTTCGTGTACTCTGAATTAGATGCACAGAAGAAATACCAACAAGATATTCTCAAGAGGTCAAATAAATACTTTACTGGCAACTTTGTAAAATCGAAGGACTTTGGCAAAACATTTACTGCAACATTCGGTCGACATGAAACACTTCTCAAAGTATTAACTTGGCCCATTCAACTCAGCAAACTATAAGCCCATTCAATTTTAAGATACTTAAAAATTCCTAGAAGAGGGAATTAGAAGAAGGAGAAAGACAAAAAGACAGAAAATATATATAAAATCATACTTATAGCTACCAGCTTCTGGATTCCAGCAGTGTTTGGATAGAAATTCTGAGAGGAGCTAAACATGCTTGCTGCATGTTGGCCTTAAATGCCCCTTGGCCCTCCTGAGCCCTTCCCAAAGTCAGGACTTTTGGTCATTTGGCCACTCAGGAGCTGGGTTAGAGGCTCCAGAGGCAAGTGTGGAGCACTGCCTTTGATGTGCCAGGGATTGACAGCTACTGCCATGCTGGGATAGAGGCTCTAGGGGTGGGGGTGTACAGGGCAGTGCGCTGCTTCACCATGGCAATGATGGACCTGCCCCTGCCCCTACACAAATGCACCCCAAAATGTCTCAAGACATCAGTCTTTCCAGTCTCTCACACCAGTGTAACTCACTTAATATTTGTCTTAAAATGGAATGCCCCAGTGGGTCACACTACGTGACACCACGTCCGCAGTGGCTTAGGTATCATTCATTTTAAGAGGAAGGGAAGTTAACTAATCAGGGAAAGAACATCTCCCAATCCAGTATAACATTGTTGTAGCTGTCAATCTTGTTATGTTCCCATTGAATTATTTTAGCTGTCAAAAAAGTTTCCATTTCCTGTGTTTTCTTGGTCAACTATAAGTGACGCTTAAAAGTATAAGGAATGGAAATGGCCCCAAGACTACCTCTGCAAATACCACCTATATAAGATACAGGAAAGAAAACATAGGATTCCATTTCTTTGTCACCATTAGACACAGAATTGCTGAGATATAAGAACACTCTTTTTTCTTTGTCTTTAAAGATGTACTGAAATGATAATGGTGCTGAAAAAGGGAACTTGCCCCACTTTTCAGAAAACTGGGTGTTTTCTGAAACACCCAGATGGCAAAACCAATAATCATGTCTACTAAAAAACTGTTTTACATTTTCAGAATCACTCATAAATCAACGTTTCTGAACAGGAAACTAGTACATTTTTGAGGCTTAGTGATAATTTTTGCAAACCCATAAATATTTTTATAGGTATCCACAGGTGAAAAGTCTTCAAACACTCCAACCTTGTAAAAGCAACAACAGATTTACATCAAAGATAACAGTAGGTTTTAAAGTGAGTTATGCTTCTCTTGACAATATAAAAGAAAAACAACAGTCTAGGATTCACAGGAGTAAGTGGTAGTATTCACTTCCATGAGCAAAAACAATGACAGATCACTGGTTTTCCACATGACTGTGGGGAAATTCGCCAAGACAGATGTTACTACTAGGAAGAAATACACAACAAATCTTCACACCTACATCTGTTACCTGTCAAGCTGCTTCTACTTTTTGGCCTTGGATGCAAGGCTTTCAGGTTGGGTTTTCTTCTGGGCTTGGAGGGAAAGCATTTAGGCACAGAGGGTGAAAGGACAGAATAGTTCGATAGCTAACCATTTTCTTACAGAAAGCAGGGAGGATGTAGGTTAACAAAAAATAAATACTGTGGTTAAAAAAAAGTGTTGTTTTCACATCAAATAATTTCTTTAGAATTTTATACCTCCAATGAAATTCTGAAAAAGTATAATCTTATTAGGAGCCAATACATGTTTTGCACATTGCAATCAAAAAGGTATTTAGAATGGAAGCCTATTCAATTTAAGAACTTACTGCTAGAGAAAAGTTATAGAAAATCTATCATATAGCCCCAGCTTTGTAAATATCTGCTATAAAGGCAACTGCAAACAAAAACTCACTCTTATTTTAATAATTAAAGCACAATTAAAGTTTGCAGGAGAATGTCTGAGAGCTGGAAGTTAAATATGAAAAGGACCATAAGCATATTAGTGTCCTAAATTAAAATTATTAAATAAAGAACAGAAAAATTAATTACACAAGGATTTCCCCATTTTGTTTCCCTCTGTCAACTACAAAATTAACATATAAAGTATTTGAGAAGGTTGTTAACAATAACAACTTGCTCAAAGCTACTGCTACATTGACGGCATTAGTCATTTCACTGAGTCTCTCCAAGTTCTCATACTAGTCTCCATGATAATCCTGGAAAAGTATATTTTATTAAAAGAAAAAAAAAGAAACTGTTCCAAGCCGACTGGAAACCATAAACAAATTTCATTACTTCTCCTTGTCTCTAGGGTCCAGAATAGAACAGTCAGATTCAGTCCACAGCAGAAAAAAGACACTGATACAAAATTCAATTCAAAATCCAAAGATTTCTTTTAGAACGTTAGTCTCCAAAACCCTTAGATACTAGAATGAGCTCTCACTGATCAGCTATATGGCATTTGAGTTCAACAAATGCATGCAAATGCAAAACCAAAACAGATATCCCTGAGAGTTTCCACTGTAAATTCCAGGGAGTTCAAGTCTGGCCTTTAAAGGCCTCAGATGTAGCCTCACCATCCAGTAGACAGGATTGAGTTTTATGCAATTAATGAATTTGGACAGTGGGTACATCAAAGCATTCCCTCCTGTCTAAGCATTCCTTCCAAGGGCAGCTACTGACAAAGTTATTTCAGAGATTAGAGCCATGCATTAATGAAGACATCATTACCTGATAACACAGTCATTAATATCTCTTCCTCCTAATTATTTTTGTCATTAGAAAACAATGATCTATGGTTACAAATTTTAACAGAAAGGTATCAGCAAAAATGACTCAATCTTGTATTAAGCACATAACAAATGGAAATATTTCACAGAATTTCACAGGGTTCAGACCCCACAACAGGATACTAGTAATGATTTTATAAATTTTAGAGATGTAGAGCAAATAACATATAGAATTTTAAAGACTAATTCATAAAATTTCTTAAAGGAACTGCCATTTCCAGGACTTTGTTATAATCAAAACATTGTGTCATAGAATAAGGACTTAAAGGGAAATTATTTTAGCAAGGGTTTGGTTTTTTTTTGATGGTGCATAATGCAGTGGGGCAGCTGTGCTGAATGGGACTCATTTGGGTGACTTCTATGGACTTTGGAAGAGATCCTTAACTCTTTTGCTGTTATCATTCTGATTTTTATTCAATCTGTTACTGCTATGGGCCAAGCACATTAAGAATGTATACATGGAATTATAAATTATACTACAATGCAAATGGACACAAACCACAATAACCACACTTAAGGGTTTAGTTCAAGCCTTGTCAAGTCAATAACAGAATCCCACACCTTCTCAAGAAGCAGTACTGACAAAATACAGCACTCAATAATTAGAGACTTAATAATTAGAGAAAGAAAAGCCCTTCAGCTTCTGTTTCCACAATGTGATCAATACTGTATCACCAAAATCACACACTTAAAGCTTACTCTTACAGTAAGTCTGCAGACTACCACCAGCAGTAGAATTTGGTCAAAAAAAGTAACTGATAAAGAGAAACTGGCTATACTGTGTAAACCTTGGGGTCTAGAACTGCTTTTGGAGACAAACCTTCAGAATGAAAACTTCTATAATTAAGCTAGCACATACTCTGAAATTAAAGGAATATTTATTTGTGAGCAAAACTATGTCCAATATGCTCTTAATATATCTCCATTACTTTTTTTCCTCTATCTGATTTGTATACTCAGTTTACAGGATCTCACCACTCCTTTTTCTTTGTTTTTGATTTTATGTCAGTTTTAGAGCTCCGGTTCTTTTCCCACAAATCATGCATGTATCAATGCATCCATTCCCCAAGGTGCCTCAGAAACATCCATTCTGCAGGGGAAGAGTAAAATTGGCATTCTAATAGTTGAGCATCAGTCCCATAAGACAGATTTGACATAGCTTTGCACCCAGAGTGTTCACTTGCTTCCAGGCACTATCAGCATGAAACACATTGGCATGATCTATCTGCCTGTCCCAGCCCCTTTGAAAAGCTACAAATAAACATGAACAGATTAGAACAGACCTAATCAGTCTCTAGGATTTTAAAACAAGCCACAAATTCCTTATATCCATATCTCTGGTGCAAGATACAAGCTAAAATTAAGAATTTAGTGGGGGAACAGACCAGGTGGATCTTTATCTAGAGGTCAGTATGTTTATGACATCAATCACAAGCCTTTGCAGCCTGAACTTTAGAATAGAGGAAAGTGAAGGTAGAATCAGCTAACCTGTGGTCCAGAGATGGCAAAAAGGAATAGATTGTATTTTCTCCTAGAAATACAAGCAGTCTTGTTTTTATTTCCTTCTGAAGTGAAACATGGTAAAGAGAACTCAGGAAAGACAAAAACAAGATAAGAAAGTAAGGGTAAAGTAAATAAAATAGATCTGAGATGTCAAGTCTTACTCCTAGTTATAAACCAGTACTAGAATGCTTTCGACCAAAACCTTCCCTAAAACTACAGCCCTGGCCAGAGAAACATCATAGAAAGATTTTGCCTTGTCAATTCAACATAAAATACTCTGCTCATTTAATTTATATATCAAGTAAAAAAAAAAAATTCCTTCATGTCAAAACCTTGTCAGTAACAAGTCTCCTTACCTGTGAAAACAAATATCACACTGCATTTCAGATATGTTATCAAGCTGTCACGTTTTAGTTTGCAAAAGTAGTTCCCACCTATTCTTACTATCTCGTATTTTAACTCCTTTTCTCAAAATTAGGCTAGCTACTATTTTCAGAAGCATGGGGTTTTTTTTATTCTTGATTCTAAGAATCTAATGTTTCTTCACTATACTATCATTTATGTCATTGAAATTCAGGAAATCTTATCTTAGTGCTCTTAAATATTTAAACAGCTGTTTGTAAACAAGGTTATAGTTTCTACTTCAGGTGCTCAAAAACTGGTATAACCACTGTCAGTAAAACTGTAGTGCTAGAGAGAGTAGTGGGATATTTGTGTATCATCTGACATCTTACCTGTCTTTCCTTTTTTTCCTACAAATCTTTATTCCAGGCACACAAACAATTCCTTAACCCACATAAATGTAGTCCCATATACTGCAAGGGTATTTCTGTAAGAAATTAAACAAAAAAGATTCTGAGGATAATACACATTTTTTACAGCATAATGCAGTCAATGGACAATGCCAACATACTGTATAAAAAGACACTGCAAAATGAAAACTGAGTGCTTCAAAATGCATCTGCTGCCTGTTCTTAAAAATCATTTGTCCCAGAATAAAAGTTTTGGTTTATAGTATAACATGTAAGCAGACTAACAGTACATTAAAGTAGCCAATATGCATTTCCCTGCACAGTAGGAACACTCAGCATACACTGCTGAGTCTGTACCTGGAGGATTCTGTTAGTTTGTCTTCCAAATATCAGTGATTTACTCACATCCATTCTTCCAAGCACACTAACAGCAAATCACCATTACTCTCTGGAGAAGAATGGGTAAAGTCACTATGGAGAGACTTCTTTTAACTGCAGCATTTCTATCTTGATATTTGAATGGAAAAAATTGTCACTGAAAAACTAATAAGGAAAAACACAGTTCTTCCAGAAACAACCATTAGAAACAGAGATTTTTTTTTTATTTCCTCTGATTAAACAGTAAGAAAACAAACAAGCAAAAGAGAAAGGTCATTTTGTGAAGATCTGAAACACGCATAGGTGAAAAATCACCTGAAAACTCCCACGTCATGACCTAAATTGAGTTATCTCAGCATAGCAATATTCCAACCCTCCTAGTCCCCACGGAGAGAAATAAGCTAATTAAGAGAGTGACTAAGAGTAGCCCTTTTGTAAAATGGTTGCTCTGTACATCTCATGACAGAATTCACATCCCTCCATTAAACCTCAGGAAGTTCACACACAGTGCTCGCTGGGACAGAGGTGGCTCTGAAATTACTTTCTGCGAAATAGGGGATTATAATGCAAAGGACCAATCCAGACTGTGACATCAGCTGCATCTATATGCTTCTCAGAAGAAAATCATGGACAAAACCAGACCTCTGATCCATCCTTTTATCAGCAAGTAAGTCATAACCTCATTTTTAAACACTCATATTAGAGCAGCCATTAAGAAGAAGGAAAACTAAAGGAGATTTACTACCTTTTCCTGACTAAGATTTAAAATTTTATAAGGCTAAATAAGGTGCCTCAACAGGAAGAAATTGCTTCTACTGTGATGATTGAGCAAGTAAAGGAAACAAACAATGTGGGTTTTTTAACCATAAAACTGCTATCAGTACTCATTATTTTGAAAACTGGTTACATTCTGTTATAAAATTTTAAGTATGTCCTTCTGTAAAATTTTACAAATTGGATATTGTACTTAGAAGCAGTCTTTTAAGGTTTGCCTTTTTGGTTTGCTTGTTCTTTCGCACCAGTGAGTCTGCCTCAGCAGAAGATGAGTATGGAGCTCCACCTAAAGGCACAAACTAAAGCTCTACTTGAGAAATGTGACCAGCCAACTCAACAAAGCTTAACTTAAAAGGAAAAAAAATAAAAAGGGGGGGTGGGGTGGAAGGGGGGAAGTTTATTGATTGCAGTGAAGACAAATCAAAAGGAGAGAGAAATCACAGTAATTTCAGAGCCAGGAGCACTACAGCTCTACCACTACCACACTGCACTTCCACTAATTATATCCTCAGAGTAATTATCTTGGCATTGGTGCTAGACTAACGTGGCTACAGATCTGTAGCCAGGTGATATGGCTTTATGCACTAGAACACTTAATGGAATGGACACTCCTTGGGTATCTCACTGTGAAATCCCACTGCAGCCTAGCATCAGCTTCAGATTTTTCCAAAAAGCAGGAGCACAAATGAGACTTATTTTTAACTCTGCACTTCAGCCATATTTTGAGCTTCTAGCACTCAGAAAGTCCAAAGAGTCACATTCAATGGCACAATTTTACCCTAGACATTGAGCCTAGGTCTTTTCAGTCAAGAGTGGAAGATGTTAATCTGTGTGCTCAGCTCCAATGTTGCAAACCTCAATATTACAGTTCTGTCATTTGATGAAAAACTGGCTTTGTAATTCCTCAAATTAAAACCATTTGTATTAGTTTAATTTATATTCCTATTATCTATGCAGAAAACCTCCTCATTTTGTTAATAAAGACAATTAAACTAAGAGGTAAGAAATAATTAGATTCATAACAGTTGCTCTGTTGAAAAGAAACAATAAAACTAAGCTGGGTTTTTACACTATTGTACATAACTGGTGCAATGTTTCACAGTTTTGCTGCCTAAAAGCAGATCTGACATCTCCTGTTAGCCATTCTTTGAACTGCCTGATGTACTCAGGGTAGGATAATGTGCCAGGTGCAAGACACTGTTCACTCTGCATGGGCTGGAGTAGCTGTTGCAGTTTCAGAGTTCTGAAACTTACTATGCATCGTGAGTGAGATCACTATTAGCAAAGGTATTAACTTTGCTCACACATTCACTAATGAAACACAATTAGCGAGAAAGAAGGTGGCAAGCCAGATACTGCCTTGGTTTACAACATTTAACAAAAACGGCATGACTTTTTTTTTATTATATTGCCAACAACATTTGGGACTTTGGTCAAGACTGGCTAAGCCCTAGCATCATTTGTAAGGTGCTAGTGTCTGTATGCAGAGCCTCTTCACTCTCCTAACATTTGCTCTACTCTCCTGCAGCATTCCAAAAAGTCTGTTCACATGCACATGAAAAGCATTCAGGTGCAAAGCAAGGCATCTTGCTAGTTTGTCTCTCACTGAACACATTTAATATATAATTCACAGATATTAAATTCAAAGGAGTCATCTAGTTCTTAACGCTATGTTCACTCTTCTATTAACATTTTATGCTTTGTAGTAGGAAGTTTCTAAACTTAGACTTGAAAAGGAAGAGAACAGTGAAAAGGTGGAGAGAAGAGAAAAGGAGATCTTTGGTCAAACACCAAAATCTGTGGTCAAACATCCAAGGCAATCACAAATGAATAGAAAAGGGTTTCAGGTAGCCACAGGTTGGTTACTG
The DNA here is from genome assembly GCA_013400515.1 of Erpornis zantholeuca. NCBI lineage: Eukaryota > Metazoa > Chordata > Aves > Passeriformes > Timaliidae > Erpornis > Erpornis zantholeuca. The sequence goes on along the minus strand of VZTN01035270.1, from coordinate 346,541 downwards.
TGGCTGGACAGATGAATTTTTAAAAAGTGTAATTTCACATTGCAGTGGCAGGTGATAAGAGCAATGACTTCTGTTCACTGTGCTGTTAACAATGACACCAGAATCAACACTGACTTTTTCAATTCTGTGCACTGCTGCTCAACCGGCAAAGGAAGAAAAAAAGTTAGGCACTCCACATCTTCCCTGAAGGAAACACTTTTGAGTGAAAAATGGGAAATAGGGAGTGACTTTTCAGACAACACATCTCACCTCTACAGGGCTGCTTTAATTTACTTAAGCCAATTAATTAATGAGGCATTCAAAGATATGTCACAGAGATATGTCACACTGTCCCTTCAGTATCCTAAGGACACACCTCTCCACCTTCAATATCAAACAATTTTGACACCTGAGCATTGTTACGGACTAAATATCACAAAAGGAATGAACAATGGAGATGGAAGACAAGAACCACGAGAAATTATGGAAGGTGATGAAATCTGTGCAGGATGAGTAAAATTCAAGTCTGGGGAGCGTTCCAAATATCAAGTCAGAAAAGCAAACACCAAAGAAAGACCACAGCAGTTGGAACAAAATAAGGCAAAAATGCACAACTGTAAATTAGGGGACTAGTAAAGAACAACAGTGGCAAGAGGATCAGTGAAAATTCTTATACTGACACAACTCAGTTGCTATTGAAGAAAATTGCCCCCAAATATTAAAAAGTCAGCCATGGTATTACAGTAAGGACAAAGCAAATGGCAGGATAGGCAATCAACAGCTCACTGGGAGCAGGGTAGGCATTCAGTACAGGAGGAAGAAAAGCAGACAGCTGGGATAGGGAGGCCAAGTTGCAATGCAGAAGGCGGCAGCAGTGGGAATAGATAGCTAGGTAAGTAGGACTTAGACCCGTAGTTGTCTGTAATTTCTACATTGTAGATTAAATACATTAAATTTTATAAATGTATTTTAT
>VZTN01035270.1:315774-345437 GCA_013400515.1 Erpornis zantholeuca | reverse complement strand
TGGCACATTGAGGTAATTCCTCCTTTCCAATCTTTCCCTTTTTGTCACATTTAGTATAATTAAATTAAATTAAATTTTATTCCTAATTAAAATTAATTAAAAACTGCTTCTTAAATTATTGCATGCATACTTTGCTGAAGAGTAAAGTCCTAAGATATTTAACTGATATGCAGTAAAAAATGCAACAACTTACATATCCTGCAATAACAGTTCCTTCTCTTGTACTAAAATACCAACTCTTTCCAATTTAGTACAGGAAGAGATTCAGTGTTCTGAAGACAAGTTGAAAGACAAGGTCCAGATGAACTAGAACTGTAGATGACATCCAGCCCCCATGTCAGAAAATGTCTGAAATCATAATCAAACAAGTTGCCTGCAACTATGAAGCATCATTTGAATATCCTGAAGAGTCAATAAATAGGCCATAATAATTCCAGAGACAAATGAGGATACTGGTGCACAGATTTCTCGAGTGTTTCATTTCATCTTGCAAGTCCCTTTAAGTATTATTATTTAGACCTTGTGGGAATTTACACATATGCCCTCTTGCTGTCTATCCTCTTCTGCAAATGTACTATTAATTGACAAGTATATCTTATTCAAACTCTTTTAAAGTTAAATGACTTCAAAATAGACATTTAGCAGTTTTGTTTATGAAAGCAATCACATTACACAAAGCACCATTGCTTAAAAATATGCTCTATTGTACAGATGAACATTTTCTTTTGAAATCTGTGCAGAACCAACGTACCTGCTGTGCTTTATTACAGAATCCAAAATTATCATGAAAATAAACAAAAACAGGGTTGCCTTTTCAACTGTGTAGAAGCTTTCAGCAAAAATTGCCCTTTCTTTTCAGGAATGAAGTTCACTCCCCTTTTATCCCCTTTTTGCAAATTTCTGAGCAGTTTACATATTGATCCTGAAGACTGATGGGACTCTAAAGGCATGTGTCATGTCTGTACAGTATGCAAACTCTGCATCTCAACAATGCATCTCAACAATGTCAGAAGTGGAACGTAGATTGTCCAGAGAAGTTGTGGATGTCTCCTGCAACCTGGTCTAGTGGAATGTGTCCTTGTCCACAGCAGGGGGATTGGAGCTGGATGATCTTTAAGGTCGCTTCCACCTCAAACCATACTCTGGTTCTGTGATGGCACACCATACTGGATAAACACTGTAGAAGAATATGCCAAAGTTTAAACTATTCCATCTGAGTCTGTCCTGGGTTGAAGTATATTCTGTTACCATCTTCATGAGCTGTTGGAACCAGATGTTGTTTTCCTTGCCTACTCCCCCTGGGCTATCTGCTGTTAATGGGCCATCAGTGCCTGGTCCCATGACTCAGAGATAACACCCCCCTGGACTACCTCCTGTTAATGGCCCATCAGTGCCTTATCTCATGACTCACCATCCCATTGTGAGATGCTCCGCCCAGAGGGAGGAACCAACTATTCCATCATGGATATAAGCTGAAATCCTGAACACCACACTAGCACTTGCCTACTGGACTCCCAGAGGGAAAGAGCTACTGCTGGACTTCCAGACCTTCCTTTCTACAGGATCACCACGTCAACAGAACTGCTTCGCTTGGATTGCCTCCACCATTAGAGTGTCAGGTTGTATTCTGACTTTGTCAGTATCCTTGTATTACTGCATTTATTTCTTTCTTTCAATTTTCTTCCATTAAATTATAATTCTGACTTGTGATCTCCCACTGGTTTGATTTCAAACTAGTACAGAGTCCAACATAGTAGTCCACCTGGGTCCACCAGATGCTCTCAGCTGGATTCACTGGAAACAGTAGCACTGTTCTGACACTGGTCAAAGCCTCCTTCTTATCTTTCTTGATTTCTGATATAAACATTGAAATCATCTGAGGCATTGCCATGCAAAGGAGATATCCTGTACGGGTAAAATGTTCTCCAGACTAGCAGGTCTGGGCAAAACAATTTTGTCCTGAGTGAACACCAGATGCATCAAATTGGCAATCCCAAAGTTACTCTATCATACAGAGAAGAACAATGAATAAGGAAAAACAAAGAATAGTGGGTACCAGACTTGGTGCCAGAATGCCGTTTGGCAGGCCCTTTGTTCACAAACTTGTCAATGATTTCAGACATCACTCATCTCAACAGAGCTTTATTCCTCACCTTGCTTCTGCACATGCAGTTACTGAGTGTTTTACACTGGAACACCAGCACAGCCATGTTCCCCAAGAAAGACAAAACCATCTTCCTGCCAGTCCTGTCTGAGGGCTGCTGGTTGAACTGATTCCCAGTCTGCCCAGTGCAATAACGAAAGAGGATTAATTTAGATGAAAGAAGAAACAGTCTACATGCCCAGTGACAATGTACATGGGAAGGAAAGAAGTTTGCAGTTGTCATTCATCTGTATTTCAATAGAACCACAGGGTCATTACAGTAGGAAAAGTTCTCTAAAATCAAGACAAAGCATCAGCTAGTACCACCACCATGTTCACCTCTAAACCATGTCCTCAGGTGCCATATCCACACATTTTCTGAACACTTCCAGGACAGCAATGCCACCACTTCCCTGGAGAGCCTGTTCTAAAGCTCAGTCACTGTTTCCGTGAAGAAATTTTTCCTCATGTCTAAATAAACCTTCCCTGACATAACTTGAGGGCACTTCCTCTTGACCTATCACTTATTAACTGGCAGAAGAGGCTGAAACCCACCTCACTACCACTTCCTGTCAGGTAGTTTTAGAGAGCAATAAGGTTTTCCTTTCCTCCAGCCCAAACAACCCCAGCTCCCTCAGCCACTTCTCATCAGACTTGTGCACTTCACCAGCTTCGTTGCCCTTCTCTGGATATGTTCCAGTACATCCATGTTTTTCATGTAGTGAGGGCACCAAAACTAAACAAAACTCTTGAAGTGCAGCCTCAGCAGTGCCTTGTACAGAGGGACAATCGCTTCCCTGGTCCTGCTGGGCATGCTATTTTTAATACAAACCAGGATGCCATTGGCCTTCTTGGTCACCTGGACACACTGCTGGGTCATGTTCCAGCTGCTGTCAGTCAGCACCACTGGGGTCCTTTTGGGCTGGTCTGCTCTCCAGGCATTCTGACCCAAGTCTGGAGCTCTGCAAGGGGTTGTTCTGACCCAAGTGCAGGACCCAACACTTTGCCTCATACAACTTATATGAACCCCACACAGTCAGCCTCTGCCCGTAGTTCCAGCCTGTTTGGATCCCTCTGCAGAGCCTTCCTACCCTCCAGCAGATCAGCATCCCTGCATGAAAAAGGGCCCACTTATGGAGCAGGTCTACAGTTTACTTAAATTGAGATCTTAACTCTGGATGTGTGACTGGCCCTCTTCAGGTACACGGGTTGCCCCCCCTTAGTAGTGAACTGAAGAAATGAGCCCAATGGCCTTTAGCTGGCAAGGAGGGTCTTCACTAAAAGGAATAAGGACTAAGCCTAAGGAGTTTGTGCCCTTTTGGGACAATGCTTGAATAATGAATATGATTGTCTTCCTTATCCCTGTTGGAAGCTTGTTTACTTCGTCTTATGGTGTTACGTCCATGGTCTCACAGAAGGTGCCTTTGAATTCCATGTGCATCTGAACAGAGTCACAGCTGACAGACCCTCGAGCAGGACCAGTGCTTGACAGTGTAATTTTTAACTTTCAGTTTGCTCTTCCATTCCCCTGGTTTGGTGAGGGAAAAAGTCTAGAAATCACTGCTGATGTCTCTAAAGTTCTCTGAGACTTGGGCACAAATGTTCTTATGCTGCTTACAAAATACTGTGATTAAATATCTCTCAGATAAAAGCTGTTATGCGTAATTTTCATAACAGTAAGATATTGTATGTAAAGTGATATAGCTTTAATTCACAAAGGGAAAGTGATAAGTAATGGGACAAATAGAAGTCAATAAGGCGGTAAAAATGAGGATGGGAACTGGAGTTAAATGTTTTATTGGTGATGTATACTAGAATATAATTACTTGAATTGGTAATCTTATTTTACGTATTTAGTGTGTGTGTGTACTAATTTGTTTTTCTTTCAGAAGGAAACAATATAGCAATGTTAGTACATATAAGCACCTGAATCACACCAAATAATACTGTCAGCTTGATTGGGAACAATAACTGAATAGCAGACCTGTGGGACTGAGCTTCATGCTGTTAAAATGTGAATTTATACAATATGTTGCTGCTGGGCTTGCCTGGCATTCAGACAACTTTGCAGATGTCAATTTACCTGCATAATCATATTATAATTTAGTAAAATTAGCATAAAATACTTCAGTATCTCCATATAGTTGGCTCATAATTGTAAAGTAAATATGTACTTACCAAGGTGTTTTCTTGCCCTATGGTCTCATAGTGACTTTGTTTACTGGTTTATTATGTGTATGTGGAAGGTGTTGAAGCAGAAGTGTCACAGAACTGTTACTCAAAATACTGATGAAGGCAAGATAATATATTGTGGAAGGAGAAATAAAAAGTGTGAACCATCCATATGCTTTCCGGTACTGTACTAAATGAGTTAATTCTCTTAGTTGAAAGGGAAGCATTTAAAAAAACCAACAATCCACCACTCTAATTAGTTTTATTTACAATACAAGGTTATGTTAAGTCCTCACCAAAGAAATATAACAACAAGAGGAGCAGAGCTGACATATTCTTGACAATTGATAAATAGATTTAATTAAAAATCTTTTGGATAACAGGCGTTCACAGTCCTCTACACTCCCAAATTTCCAGTAGGTCCATGCTAAGATAATTCTCAGCACACAAATTGTATCTCAGGTCCACTCTCAGATTCTCTATTTGCTCCTGACCTGTCTCTACATAAGTTTTCCCAGAAATGCCCACTGTGGCTGATGGGCTCACTGTGTTCTCCAGTAGGTCCATTACAGAGAGGGCTGGAACCAGCTGTGTCCAGCACAGAGCAGACCCTGATATTTTCCTTCAGAGGCCACTCCTGCAGCTCCCACCTCCCCAGTACCAAAACCTTACCACCTAGAGCCAGTACAACAAGATACACCTCCTTCTGAAACTAGATGTTTCAATTTCCCTGTACTTCTATTAAAACACATGTACAAACATTTACACAACAAGGAAATGCAATCTTTCAAGTGAATATATAATGAGAGACTTTCCCATTTCCCCAAAGGGAAATATGAGCTTTAAACAACTTTAAATGGGACCAAATGTCATCATTACCTCAGAATGAATAGTTTGCTTTTCAAAGCCAGATCTAACTGCTGATGTTTTTGCAGTAACTCCATTGTAGGGAGGTGCCTCCCCACCTGCCTGCAAATAGGGAAGGTAGGAAAATTCAGCCCACTGCAGTCACTGAAATATGCCACTACTAAGCCAAACCACACTCATGGGACTGGTTTCATATTGTCTCTGTTCATATTGTCAGAGTGACATCCTTGTTGCCACAGGAGACTTTCAGAGAGATGATAATTTGCTTCCAGCACAGTTTAATCACCAATGATGTATTACTCAGCACATCCTAATTCACTACAAAACCATGACTGTTCTTAACTTAGTTTACAACAGCTGAAAGTGTGTAGCTATGAATTAGTTTCAGGTGAAACAGTAAAGTTACAGCTACATAGCTACAGGCATTAATCAACCGCATCTGAAATGAGAGACTAGAAAATAAGGATATCTGAAAAGAATTGGTTTTACTTTGTTGTAGCTCCTCTGTAATTCCCAACTATATTGATTCAAGTAAACAACAAAAAAACAGAAGTTACATACTGAGAGATTCTATTCTCAAGACTGTTGGGAAGCGAGGAATATACCCCAGATGCTAACTCTTCATAAACAGGCATTATTAAGAAGGTCATATTCAGGTTAGGTATCCATCATTGAGCAGCCCAGTACTAGGAGATCTAGAAATACCAATGAGTTTATATTTCCTGGCTGTGTAAGCAACTAGCCCTAAAAAGCACCTAAATGATGAAGTTCTGGCCTAAATGATGAAGTTCTCCGGCTGTAGTTTCTTTTCTGTAAATAGATGCCACAAATTAAGGCAGCCAAGGGAGGAATAAAATGGGTTTATTTTACAGTGATAATCTCAACAGATTCGCTTCTGCTCATACCTGACAAAAATGTTTCATTTGCCAAGTATTGAACAGGCATTTGTTAAAGCAGTTCCATGACAGTTTAAAAGGCCTCTTAGATAACTCTCTGTGAGGTTTTCTGTATCTCTTTGTTGGCCAATGTTTGCAATAACTAAATCAACACACACTATGGCATTACTAGTTAGTGTTTTTGTCTGCTTCTTGATGTTCTTCTACATGCATTTTTTTTCCTTCACCTTAGGCAGTACTGAGACGTATGAATAGTCAACTACCTTAATGGCCATTTGGCATTTGCTGTTTTAGTATAATATATTATTTTAACAGACCAGTCTTCAACCTAGTTCTAAGAAATCATTCTCCCTAATATTATATTTCTGTGAATGTATTTTACCGGGAGTTAAGTCTGAATTCCTACGTATTAGGGAGGATTATCATGGTGATACTTCCCTTTGGTAAATGGAGTGCATTTAATGTCATCTACCTATACCTTATAGAGAACTAGATAATGTCTTACAGCTTACACTATACTGCAACACCATGGTAGAAGAATTCTAAAGGAGCATAGAGACTGAATATGATTTTTTTTTTATGTGGCAAGCTTTACACTAGAGGTCTTTATCTCCCTGAATACATATATTCCACTGAGACGTGGATGAAAATAAATTTCACTTATTCAAAATAAATGACTCAATTACATCCCCCGGGAAACGTGCCATCTTAAAAAGTAAATAAATGACATCGGAGCAACCATAAAATTACAACCCTATGTGTAGCAAAATTATTTATTGCCAGGGTAACAAAAGATGTACAACTTATCTGGGGAACGAAAAGAAGAAAAACCTTCTTGGTGTAATTTGAACAAAATTGATATTCGGCATCGATTGCTAAACATTCAAATATCCTATACTGATCATTAATAACAATCTCAGGCCCTGTTCAAGTTCTATCAGGGGATATTGTTTAGCATCATACAACAGTCTTAAGAACAGCAAGCAATGCACAATAGCTTTTTGCCATTTTCTGCTGTCTACCCCTGCTTCTTTTTTCCACCTTTTTTTAAAGAAACAAAAAGCATAAACAACTTGTTTCCACTTGCAGATTTCAGTGTCAGTAAATAGGGCCACCTACAGCTGCCTCTTCTCTCTGGAAAAAAATGCCCAGAGAGATTTCTGGGAAACAACTGCTGCAACATCTGTGCAGACCACTAAAGAAAGCTGGTATAATGGCTATTTATGAATTTGTCTAGACTCCCTTACAACCTGGCAAAAATGCCCAGAAACAGTCCTTCTTTCCTTCTCATACAACACAGCTCTTCATAGCAGTCTTAGAGGAGGAGACTACAAAATAGTCCTTTGTGCAGTGCTCTCATACTGCAATACCTCTGTTTTATAAGATGCAACAGGAGAAGGACAGTAACCTTCAAACACTAACGAAGAGCATTTTTATGACAGACACCAGGATCTAGAATAGTCCCTAGTCCTATTCTCTATTCCCTGGACAGACAAGTCATGAACTTCTTGCCTATACCCACAAAATAGCAAAATCTCAACCATGTTTGATGTCAGAGGCAAAATACTCATCAGGTTTTGGAGGCAGGCTTTTACTCATCAACAGGAACCACTGCCAATCTATTCAGCACACACAGTAGAAATAATTGTGATTTAGATATTTCAGTGTGTTGCTTGAATTTTAGTATCCCTATTGATCTACTGCTTTGTTTTTAGAACATGTCTTTAGGAAAGCTCATTGTTTCAAATTAATTAATTATTTGTTGTGACTCAGCTCTTTTAAAATAGTTTGCACCAATCAATATTAACCTTTAAAGATTTATGGTACATATACTATTTGTTTCACTTACACCACTCCAAAAATCAGTTGATCAGTGTTAGGAATGGGCAATGCACAGAGGAAACGTGCAATATGTGTAAAAGGAGAACTTACACAGGCAGAGATAAATGCCATCCAGTGTCCCCAGTAGAAATAATTGCAATCCAAAACCAAACAAATCTGCATTACTTGGGGAAAAACCCACACACATCCTAGATTTTGAAAGAAATAAAGGGCAAGAGTTGAATGTATTGCAATAGGAAAGGCTGAATATAGCCTTCTGTAGTAGTCACAGTAAGACACAGTAAGCAAGTTAGTCACAGTAAGCAAGATGTTACATTTAGAGCTGGGAGAATTCCTAAGCCTCCAAATTGCCACAGTGTACAAAATGTGAGCTCTCAAAGAAGCAGGCAGTTATTAATTTCTACTGCGTTATTAAGAAGAGATACCCTAACCACAAAATTAAATTTTAATTTTGTGATTCGTCTGCAACTTAAAGTTTAGTAGGGATTGAAAAGGGAGGAACAGGTGGAAGAAAGAAAAGAAGCATGGAAGAAAAGAAAAAGAAAAATGTGAGTGAAGTAATACAGAGTTTCTGAAAAACTTTCAGTTCAAACTTAGAGTAGTTAGAGGTTCATTTAAAAATTATTAATGAAAACTCAATAATTGAGTAACAGCTCTGAGCTCAGCAGATCCCCATATACAGGGGTAAAATTATGCTTGATAATGTTATTTATCAGTAGAACTGGTTTTAAACTGGAAATTCAGCTTTGTGCTTTGAATCTGAAGTCTGGAGTGTAGACTACATCACCACATAGATGTAAGCCTTCCCTGCTTTTCTGACTCCTTGCATCTTCAGTTTTTTAGAACTGTTATTTAGAGACACAGTTAACAAGGAGATAATGAAGTTAAAAAAAAATAAAACCATTTAAATTTGGAGTTAGTAAGAAGCTATATTAAGCAACATTACTTGCCATCAATAGAAACACTCATTGTTCAGGAAACCATCCCCTTCACAAGGACAGCACACAAAAACATTCCTAATTTTATGTTTAAACTCTTAGTTAGGCGTGTATGTGGTACTGCCCCAACAAAAAGGCAGATATAATCCTCTGTTTCAGCAGTTTCCCACATGGATGTCTAAAGCTACCTTCTACAGGAGAGGAATGTGAATAGGCTGTCTTACTGATACCATGCAAATTGGGTGGAATGCATTGAAAAATACACTGGTATTTATCAGCAACTTCACAAAATAATACTGTTTTCTTTCCCCTTCCAATAGGTGGCAGAACGTGGGCTGTTTTATGATACTGAGGGTCCAGGGCAGGAGGGTGACAGAGGGAGGAAGATGATAAAAATGGGTGCCATATTTCAGGAAGTCCTTAAANAAAAAAAAACCACCAAAAAACACAGAAGCCATGTTGGTAAGTTTTGTTCTGGCTTGGATGCCCTCATGAGCAGGCTATAAGTAAAGTGCTCTCTCTCATGTTGCCTCTGACCCATAAACCTTGAAGTCATGGCTGAAAAAGAGCACAGCTTTAAGAGGAGGCACAGATTCTTCCCCACACTAATTTATGTTTTCAAGCATTTTATTCATACTAAAGCCAAGGAGCTAGAGAGCACAGACTACCAATCCATTTTGTATGTGGGCAGAAGAAAATACCAGCCAAAGCTTAGACTCCTGCATTGTGAACTAGTGCTCCACACACTAAAGAGAGAAGGAGAGCCAGAGCCAGCTGCATACCTCTTCATCTTTCCAATAGGCTTCACAAGGCAGGGAAATAGCTCCCTATCCCCAAAGGCATGACTGAGTTACTCATAAAAACCAGTTTGGGTTAATAGGCAACTTCACTGCTCACCTGCACCAAGTTCCCTTCTGCAGCATTTCTTCCGGCCTGACTTAATATCTTCTCTCTCTACACCCCCTTTTAATAACTGTCTGTTCTAAATCCTAAATCATCCCTGTCCCTTGAAAAGTGATTTACATCCACCATATACTTTCTTTCAGTCTTATTTGCAATGCCTTGTTTTTCACACTACAGCAAATAAAATAAACTGAACAATGTAATTTAAAAAAAAAATTATTTCTCCTGTTGTTAATTATATTGCCCCCAAATCAGACTTTTTAATGTGTTAGCCTTGCTTACATTGCTATCAAGGGAGAGTGGTATGGAAGACAGCAACATGCCTATGGAATATGGAAATGGCTGGCTGGCTTCTGTTGCATTAACTTAAGGTCATGTTCCTGTTCAGTCACTGCTAAAACACTCAGGGATCCTAAAATACCTTTGTTCTTCATTCTCGCCTAACTTGATGCTAACTATTGGCTGCCCTACATTCTTTCAGCCTTCTACATCCTGTTACAGACAGGTACAGAAACCACTGCTCCTTGCATATATAATTTGGTGCACCTCTACAAAGCTACATTAAACCTGAGAGGCCATTTCACACCAAACCATGACACTCCATCCTATCTCTTCACAGGTGTTCTGAAAGCGACTAGAAAAACCCTCCAAATGGCATTTCCAGATTTTACACTGAGGTCTGCTTGTAGGTTGTACTTTGAGATTCTGTATCTTTAGTCCAGCACTCTCTCTTGACAAAGATCAATTAAGTCATGCACCTCGCCTTTCTACCATTACATACCTCACCACCTCTCCTCCTGACAAATAGTCTGCTTTCAAGACAAGACATAGGAGCAAACACCTTGTCCTGAAAGCGGTAATACCAAATCTGACGTTCAGCTGTCTCAGTTATTACAATAAATTCTGCACTACTCAAGCAGGGTTAACACAGTTAGGAATGCCTGGGCCCTTGGAGGCTGAAAGTCAAGGTGTTTGAATCCAATGAACTTAATGCTTCGCTACATTCTCAGTCAAGAATAATACCAATTTCTAATGGCTAAATGATAAGTTTCTGAAGCTACTCTACACAGCCACAACATTCATAAAACCTAGTTTTATGAATAAATGAATATAATGTTCTTGGGTCCATTTGCATATTGCTGACCCCCTTGGTAGGGATTAAAGAGATTCTACTCTATAATGGCTTAAACTAAGACACTAAAGTATGTATGCTGCCCAGAATGCACATAACTCTTCTCACTACTAAGTGGAGTAAGAACTACAAAGTAAATTCAGTAACAACATTAATTCAATCCATACAAATGCTTGTTTAGGAACAGAGGACAATTTCTGGATTTTAGGCTCCAATTTGAGAGTTTTACACTGTTAATTTAAAACCATACTGGTGCACTGACTTTAAATTTCTCTGTTATATCAGAAGTTTCTTCTTTTTAAAAAATTTAATTAAAAAGCTTTTGTTTTAAAAATGAGGGGTTTTTTTACTTCTCCACAATTATATCTCAGTTTTACCACAATCACACAGAAAGATCAAACACTGAGAGCACTGGGCACATAAACATTGAGAGCATTTGGCTCATAGTAATATGAGCAATAGGCTAACAATTCATTCAATACCTCTGATTAAAAATCCAATTTCTTTTTTTTTAAAAAAGAAACATTATCTTGAAATATTAACATTCACAGGCAATGCAAGCACCCAGTATTGCTTTGTGGAGAAATGTCTTCTCACTATTATCTCTTCCTAGCTACATTATATAGAGAATACTGAGCTTTGTCTCTAATGATTGCAATGTCTGCAATTCAAGAGCTATGCATTAAAATGACCTTTCATTTCCATTTCCTTCAATGTTTCAAAATCAGAATAAAATGCAGCCAAGTACTAATATCACCTTTTTAGGTAGGCCTACAAATGTTAAGGTGAATCAGGCTAAAGATGTTAGATCACAATATACTTCTAGAAATTGTGTACCTGCATCATCACAGTAATTTTGAAGGACAAGATAAAGTTTTCTTTAAGCCAGAAAATTACAAGAAAAGGCAGCATCATGTAAGAGTAGCAAGAAGGAGCATTTAAGTCATCTGAGCCAAAGCCATGGCTTCCCAGATCCTAAAGCTTTTTCCAAAAACAGATTTGGATCTGGTGCTGTTTTGTACAAAGTGTACCTTATTTCAGAAAACCAAACTCTTTTTATGAGAAAGGGGTTGCTCAAACATAAAAGCCTGAAATTCTGAAGGTCTAACAATGGATATTATATTTACCATACAAAATAGTATTTTTGCATACATACAATATACATACACCCACATGCATCTGGATGGGCTGGACATTTTGCAAAAAAAGAAAACAAAAATACAACCATCAGTAAAGCTTTTTGCAATTATGCAAACACTATCCTGAAAGATAAAACACATAGAGAATAATGACACCAAAGCAATTTTCACAGCCTCCTCTGGGCTGGAAGGGGCTCACTGCAAGGACCATCATGTCCACCTCTTAAGTGAGTGGCCTGTACAGGAATCAAATTCACAACCTTGGTGCTATTGGCACCATGCCACAACCAACTAAGCTAATCTTAAATTCATTTACTAGACAAGACACGTACAGTCATATATTCACAAATCATTGTAAGACAGACATTACATACTTCAACCAAAAAGCAAAGTATACAACTATTAATGCTAATGGATTTTGGCCTGTTGTATCTATACAGTACAATAAGAAAAAAAAATACCTTTTTAATGGTGAATGCATTTTACCTTGAAAACTTCTGTGAAAATTTTAGGCAGATTATCTGCTAGTGAATTATTATTTCCCTGAGGTTTTGCTTTTCTCTCCACTTCTGTTTTTCTTCTGTTTTCTTCAGTTTTTATTTTACCTCTGAAAAGGCATGAGCTCTATGCACAGTTTATTTTCATCATTTTGCTTAAACCATGCAAATACTGGAAAACCTATTTCCATTTAGAGAGAGCAGCCAAACACTGTTGTATAATAATTCATTTCACATAGCTGGAGAGAGTGGACTTAATGCTGAACTCTGTTTAGTGAGTGATTGCCCTGTTGATCAGCCTATGTGGCATAAAGGTGTCTCCTTTGAAGCCTTCAGCTAAAATCCACTTTCAAGACCTCTCTTATTGATTATAACTGCAAGTAAAATTAGACCCTGAAATAAGTGCCATACATTTTAGCTATTAATACAACCAATTAAAACATCAATATCAACTGCAGTAGCAGTAATGAGGTACCACATTCTTCATGTGTTTCTCACTAGGTGCTTGTTTTTTCAGAAAAGCCTCCTGTCCCCTCAGAAATTCTCCTCCTCCCTGTAGCTACCTTTATTGCCAATTAATTGGTAATTGGGTCCAAGAAATGCTGCTTATGACTCACATACCTAGAATATAGTGATCTAAAACTAAAACACAACTGCAAAAGCTTTAATTGCTGTATGTCCACTTTAACTAAGCTAAATCTTGGAAAATAAGGTAGAGGCTTGACCAACAGGTCCTTCTTGACCAGTAGATTTCTCGGGAAATATTCTAAATTCTTTTAGTCCTTTTAAAACAACAGTATTCCTGTGATTTATGTTTCTCCTCTTAGAACACCGGCTCTCTATTCAGCATTAAAAATGTCTCTCACCTTGCAAACTAGAACCTAGCTTTGGAGTAATCCCCAGTGAATGGTATTTTCTTACTGCCCCACAAGAAGGCACCTGCAGAAACTTGTGGACTGCTAGAAATGAGGATATGAAAATGTAAGAGTCTTTGCACTCAAAAGGAAAAATTAAACTCCTGTCTCTTCCTCCGTGACAGATCTAGTGGCTGTAAACTACTGATGCTGTTCTTAAAGCTTAAACCAGTAGTTTTAGTACTTTGCCAGCTCCTCTGTACATATTCCAAAGTGGCCACATTTGTTGATTTTGAATGCCACACGTAGCAAGAGAATGACAAATCTTAAAGGACCAAAGGGGCTACTGATGACATCTTGCCTTCAAGGTGGCTGGTGGTGATAACTTGGAATTATTTCTTTGACACAAATCTACACAATGAATATGGGGAACTACCCAGGATCTTTTGAAATGCTAAATACATAAATTAAAAAAAATTAACCAAAATTTCTAAATTTTTGCTTAAATCCACTTGTCTAGCCCATCCAATCTGTCCCAATAAATTAACCTTTTGATTTCAGAATGGAGGAGAAATAAGAGTAATTCCTCATCTTTGTAGAAGTGTTTTGCACTTTGCAAAATTTTGTCTAATGTTGTTTCTTCTTAAGAAGGAATATAAAGTATCATAATCTAATTTCTTTTTGGCTTTTTTTCTCATGCAAGAAAGCATGAAAACCAGAGAATTATTCAAGCTACTGCATGTATTTTGCATGTAGGTACCCAGTCTATATTTTGACATGTAAATAATGTCACGAATTTGGGGAATTAATGCACCTCAATTTTTCTAGATAGCTTGCTCTAGCAGATAAAACATCTCTGCTAAAGTCCTGCAAAGAAAAGACTGTAGAAATCATTTACATTTTCAGAACACTACATGTAGACAGAAAAAAAAGCTGTTATATCCACATGTAAATTGAACTAATTTAAGATGCATTAAGTAAAAAATAAATAAAAATAATTTTGATGGCTATGATCAGGGATATCAAAATCATTGAATCATTGAGGTTAGAAAATGACCTCCCAAAATTATATAATCCTAACCCCCTGCTCAAGGGGAGCCAGCTGGGGTAGGTTATCCAGGCCTTTGTCCAGCTGGCTCCTGCGTGTGTCCATGATGGAGACTCCACCACCTCTCTGCACAAGCTGTTACTGTGCTTGGCTCCCCTCACAGCAGAGCAGTGTTTCCCTGTGTTCAGACGAAACTTTGTATGTGTGAATTTGTGCCCATTGCCTCTTGTCCTGTCACTGGCATTGCTGAAAAGAGCCTGGCTCCATCTTCCTTCCCTCCCATCAAGTATTTATGCATATTAAATTCCCCCCGAGCCTTCTCAGGCTGAAGAGATGGGAAGGATCACCTCCCCTGACCTGCTGCTGGCCTTCTTTGCTATAAGGGAGCATTACTGGTCACTTTCTTGTCCACTGAGACCCAGAGACCACACACAATGAATTGACCACAGGCCCCATTCCCCCTCCCCCTTTGCCACTGAAGGGGAGGAGGTAGAGAAAATCAAGAGTGAAGCTTAGCCCAGAAAAAGGGAGGGGTGGGGTGAAGGTGTTTTATTTCTCATTAGCCTACTCTAATTTGATTGGCAATAAATTAAACTAATCTGCCCAAGTCAAGTCTGTTTTGCTCATGAGAGTAACGGGTGACTGATCTCTCCTGGCCCTTATCTCAATCCACAGGTCTTTGATTATATTTTCTCTCCCCTGTCCAGCCGAGGAAGGGAAAGAAAAGCAGCTTTGGTAAGCACCTGGCATCCAGCCAGGGTCAACCCACCACACCTCCTTAAAACTGTAAATGGAAAGCTTAATTTATTAATGTCTGTATTTCCACAAATACACTTACATTCTGCAGTACTACAGAAGAGTTGCTTTAATGGGCTGCTCTCCCAAAAATACATGTCCTGAAAATACTCATCAAGAATATGTCTATCTTGATCCACAAACTGATGTAACTCAGATTTCCCCATAATGCAGTGAACATTCTTTTCCTAAATAATGAATATGAATACTCCCATGTATTATACATTCATGACCACTGAGGAATAGAGTGGCTCCTCTGCAATGAGGAAGATTGAAATGTTCCCACTGAATGGAATAACATGTTCATATTGCAGCATTTCATCTCTGTCCCACAGGAACCTGGCACTTTTTAGTGGTCAGTTTGCACCAACTTGGAGATTAGAGGTTAAGTACTGGATCCTTGCACCTAAATATTCTTAGAACCATTTAAATTAATTATTTACCCCTCTTGTGGCAGAAATTTTCCCCAGCCTATAAAAATAAAGCCTTGTTAATGTAATGAAAAGTGGCATATTTCTCTAAAACATATGTTCTTTATATCTGGATCTTCCATAGCCTCCTGTAACATAAGCACATAGATATGGAGTATCTTAAAAAAAAAGTCAGTTTAGAGTTTCGATGCAATCTGTTTAATCAATGCCAAAACTAACCTGTACTTATATTCTAGAAAAAAAAATCCATTCTTCTGTGAATATACAGTTTCATTTGCATTTTACTGCTTAAAAGTAGACAGTCGAAGCTACATGAAGTGAGTTTTACTATATATATTAATTTAATAATCAAAGAACTTTCATTATTATATCATGTACCAACATTCCCAAGTTGACAATATTTCAAAAAAGATCACAAAGTGGAAGTAAAGCCTTAAGAGAACTGTTATATTTGAACTGAAGCAATTAAAATGTTGAAAACTAAAGTGCTAGAAACATATAATTAGTGACACAATGTGTGTACATATATTATTTTTTACCTCATTAAGAGTGAAAAAAACAGATTTATTGGTTTTTTTCAGTAAATGAATAATTAGAAGGGAAATGGCCTACGAAGGAGCTCTTTGTGCTAGAAGCTGAGCCAAGTCTAACTTAAGTTCATAGGCAATAGTTGGGTTATTATTCTACCTCCAACCTCAGCAAAAACTAGCTAAAGGTAGTAAAGCAACCCTAGATTAAAGCAAACTCTGGGAAGATTTTGACTCATGACATTTTGCTGCTGAAAAGATGTTTGAAACAGTATTATCTTCCTTTATCTTTCTGGTAGTTTCAGATACTTGAATTTAGGGAAGTAGATGACAGAGAGAGACAGAAGGCACCTGCTCCTAAATAGGTATCTGTGGAAATGCAGAGCCATACTGAAAAATAAATGCTCTTTTTAAAATCTGAGGAAGTTGTGTATTATCCATCAAGCTAACATTTCTACATCACATTTTTTTGTGCAATATTCATATACCCAGGAATACATCAGTGGGGATTTTCAAGATCCAGAATTTAAAAATAATTAAAAAAAAAAATTAAAAAAAAAAAAGAAAAAGAAAGGAAAACTGGATCTTCAGAAGCAGTTTCTGTCATATGGTACATAAAGCTTGCATGGAGATACGTAAGGCCATTAAAAAGATCTTGAGAAGATAAGTAAGTTTTACAAATAAACTACAGAATTTCTCTAAACAAGCAAGGAAGTACAAATCTCAATAATAATTACAGGAAGATATTGAATGCCAAGCAATATCATACAATGCTACGCAATTTAGATGAAGAGCATCCTCACATCTGTTGAAAGAAATTTGCTTACTTACTAAATGTCATGTAGATTTTTCATATTTTTAGAATAAATACATAATTATGTACTATTTTTAAACAAAATACTGATTTTTTGACTATTTACTCCAATTGTTCTCTCTCAATCCTCCTTCCTCAGCCTTCCCTTCACAACCAAAAGAGAAGTATCAAAAATTCCATGATTTCCTCTGATACTAATTTTCTTCGTTTGTGTTCTGCTTAGTCTAACTTTGTGATATATGAAACAGAACAATATTAGGGCCTAAACGGCACTTGGTTTAGAATCACCTGGATTTCTCAGCATATCAAATAATTCTCCCTCTGAAATCCAGATCCCATAAACTAAACCCCAAATATCAATATCGAACACTATACCAAGAAACACGATCCAGAGAGTCTGTTCCATTGCTGTTATTCAAAAGCCAGCCCAGCTTCACCAAAGCCAAGTCCTGCCTGACCAGTCCAGAGGCTTTCTTTGACATCCATGGACTAGGGAAGGGATACAGATCTCACTTACCTGAACTTTTGTAAAGCCTTTGACATGGCCCCCACAACACCCCTCTCTCCAAACTGGAGAGAAATGGGTTTGATGGATGGACTTTTAGACAGATAATGCTGTGGCTGGATGGTCACATCCAGAGGGTAATGGTCAGTGGCTCAGGGTCCCAATGGATAACAGTGACAAGTGGTGTCCTTCAGGGGTCTGTACAGAGACCAGTATTATTTAATATCTTAATTGATGACATAGACAAAGGGATTAAGTGCACCCCCAGAAAATCTGCAGATGACAGGAAGCTGAGAGGTGCAGTTGTCACACCTGTAGCATGGAATGCCATCCAGGGGGAGCTAGACGAGATCAAAAAGTGGCCCATGGGAATGTCATGTGGTTTAACCAGACCAAGTTCCAGGTGCTGCACCTGAGTCAGTGCAACCCCCGGTACCAACCCAGGCTGGGGATTGAAGAGATTGAGAGCAGCCCTGTGAAAAGGACTGGGGGTGCTGGTGGGTGAGAGGCTGGACATGACCCAGCCATGGGCACTCCCAGCCCAGAGAGCCAAATGTGTCCCTGGCTGCATCCAAAGCAGTGTGGGCAGCAGGGCAGGGAGGGGATTCTGCCCCTCTGCTCTGCTCTGGTGAGACCCCACCTGCAGTGCTGCATCAGCTCTGGGGTCCCAGCACAGGAGGGACATGGAGCTGTTGGAGCAAGCCCAGAGGAGGCCACCAAGTTGTTTAGATGGCTTGTGCACCTGTCCTGCAAGGAAAGGCTGAGAGAATTGGGTTCAGCCTGGGGAAGAGAAGGCTTTGAGATGACTTAACTGCAACATTCCTGTGCCTAAAGGGAGGCTACAAGAAAGATGAAGAGGGACTGTTCACAAGGGCATGTAGTGACATGGGGAGGACACGGGGTCCTGGTTTCAAAATGGAAGAGAGTAGGTTTAGATTATGATGCCTTAGGTTTTAACTTTTATATTTTTCAAATCCTGTACTGCTAGTGTAACTCTGAAGTTTCCTGGAGTTTGTTAAGTGCTGTTCTCTCATGATTAGATAGACATAACAAAGCCTCTCCAGCTTGCTCTCCAAGGACACCCAGACTGTTCTAAGCTGAAAAACTGTAAACCATCATCTTGGGGAGTGGGAGAAAGCTTGGGGAAATTCCATCATTGGCTGGGTTCTACTTGGTGAATTGATGCTGATAGAAAAGTGTGAAGAACTCGTTACCTGTCATTGTCCATTTTGGGATCCACTGAGGCAGGACCCTCTGGAGCACAAAAATATACATCTGAAGGCCTCAATCTAAATCTACAATCTAAATACCTCCTTTATTCCTTTCTTTCTGTCTAGTGTCTGTTTCTAGCCATTTAAGGCATCAACTAGATGTTGGGAAAAAAATTCTTTACTGTGAGGGTGATGAGACACTGGAACAGGTTGCCCAGAGAAGTTGTGGATGCCTCATGCCTTGAAGCGTAGGGTAGTGGCAAAGCTGTCTACCACTGTTCATTGTCTCAGGCTCCATAATGAGCATATTTTTGCATGTGAATTACCCTCTCTTTTGTACACTTTTTTTAATTAATATTGTGGCTGTTACTGTTCCTTTTCTTATCTCATTGCAGTTTCCAGTAAAGTGTTCTTCTCTCAGCCTTTAATATTCACCTTTTGTGCCTGCAATTCTCAACTACACCCCACTGCAGTGGGAAGAAGAAGGGGAAGGCAGGGGTGGGGTGGAGTGGTGTGAGAGAGCAGTGTGTGGTTTGGGACAGTCTCAGTGGGAGCAATGGATTTAGGAGTACCTAAATCCATTCCTGAACTATAACATGCAGATGACATTTACTTGATACATTAAAGTGTAGATCAGATAGCCTCACATGGGAGATGTTCTTCAACAACTGCCTGGAATTAAGCCAAAACTTTTGGTATCATACATAGAAGTTGGCACAAAAAGAAAGGGAAAAAAACTTGTTAAGGTTGGAGACATTACTGGTTTCTCAAGTGTTACCTTACTGAGTAACTAGTTAGGTAACTGAGTTACCTAATGTGGGAAACTACTTGAGGTGACATGAGGAATTGGTGGACATAAATGGATAACATTAAGCTGCTTATATGTTCCTGAAAACACACTAAGAGATAGATGGATTTCACAGATGATTGAAGGGGATGTTGAGCAAGGAATACCCAAAATTCATCTGTTAATTGAGGGGACAGTAGATCTTTTGGGAGACAGCTCTTCCAAGTTCAGCATTAATAATAATGCTGAACCCCATTAATAATGCCACTCTTATGAGCTGAGTGACAATACATGTGTGCATGTGTTCCATGATCACACATTAAGACAAATTAGCTAAAGAAAAGAATCAGGGCAGGCCAATAGATTTGTTCATGTTTTCTGGGGATGTCCCCAAAAGTGTTTTTTCCCTGTTTTAATCTCTGTACAAAAATTTCTGCCTGTATTGTGTGAGTACAAAAATTGGAAGCACATGCTCTGCCTTACAAAATCTGGAAACTGCAGACAAAAGGGGAGAAATACCCTTGATGCCTTAAATGGCTACCTAGAAACAGAGACCAGACAGGAATAAAGGAGGGATTTATTTGAAAGGCCTTCAGATGTACACTCTGGGCTCCAGAGGCTCCTGCCTCAGTGCATCCCAACATGGACAATGACAGGTCATGAGTTCTTCACACTTTTATATCAGCATAAATTCACCAACCAGACCCAGCCAAGGATGGAATTTCCCCAAGCTTGCCCCCCTCTCCCCAAGATGATGGTTTACAGTTTTTCAGCCTAAGATGGTCTGGGTGTCCTTGGAGAGCAAGCTAGAGAGGCTTTTTATGTCTATTTTAGCATGAGAGAACAGCACTTAACAAGCTCCAGGAACTTCAGAGTTACACTAGCAGTACAGGATTTGAAAAATATAAAAGTTAAAACCTAAGGCATCACCCTCAGGTCTGGAAGCCAAGGTATTTGGCTACTCTTAGCAATTTATATGGAGATTTGAAAGTGACAGAAAGAAAATTGTTTTCTGTTTGAGAGAGGAAAGAAGAATGTCAATAATAAACAGATGCCTGAAATTCTTGGTTTATCAAATGACCTTTCCAATCAGTTATTGCCTACACTTATGATGCCACTTTCACAAAAAGGTACTGCTCACCAGTAAGTGATTTATGTCAATATAAATACAAAATTATCATCTTTTATGGCACATGTTATTGGTACACATACTTGAATAAGCTCTGCTTTTTTTCTGCAACACTTTTATGAGCAGATTCATGCTGTTATATTACTTTGGGAAAACCTAATTTGCAAAAGCATCTGCAGTCATGTTTTGGTAAGTGCCTTCCCAATGCCTTCCCCTTGGACAGCACAGATCTGACAAAAGAAAAAGGTAGGAATCTGATGAAATCTATTTGACACTAAACCAAATAACCTTCCTTATATATAATAGGAAATATAGATATAATAGGAAAGATTTACTAGTACTGAGGTCATAGCTACACATTGCTGGAAGCAAGCATCGTGTTTTCTAAAAATAAATGCAGCATGTTGATAATACTCCCTGATAATCCATTTCTTTTATCCAAAAGGTCTTTCATTTCCAGAGGCATCGACTTGTTAAATATTTAAGATTTAGGCAATCACGTCTTTTGAAAACTGACACAATTCTTTTCAAAAGTATCCCAAAGAGCCTAAATTGGACAGTCAATCTTGTGTAGGGATTAGAAGATTACAGAATGATAAGGAAGGGAAATGTCAACACTCTTTGCTTTCTTGGCTCCAGACACTGCCAAGTTACAAACTGTAAGCTGAGTCCTTACGCTTTTGAGTCTTCAGTGAACTGAAGAATATAACGAGAGTTTTTCAACTTTCAACTTTCTGAACTGAGCTTACAAGTGCACTTGCTGGGGTAGCAGTGATGCCCTGCAGCCCTACTGCATATCAGGACAGGGCACTGAGGCAGCCACGGGGGCTCAGTTAAGCTGGAAGAGCAAATTAAACCCTCTGTAAGTGCTCTAACATGAATTTTATCCTTGGTTCCCTGCTTCACCCTAATCTGGACTGTGGCCTGCTTTAGAGCAGGGGGTAATGCTTACATCTGTTTGGAACAATTATGTCCTGCAGAGAAAAAGGAGAAATCATTCTTTTGTCAAATTCTCTGATCATCATAAGAGTTCACTTACTGCCGCTGACAAGGGGATACAATTTATTTGCTGTGCCTGTCACAGGGGTAGCTGGAGCAGTGCCATACTTGCAGTCAATTATTACCTAGAGGAGAGATTTTTTTTTCCAACACTATGCTGATACCAGTATTGCAGGGTGACAGAGAACAGTGCTTCCCACAGACAACTCTGCAGTAAGCTTTCCTCAAAGAAGGACAGAAATTTCTTCCTCCTCTCCACCATAATGCACGTTGCTCTCCCTAACCTGAGCTCACTCCTTATATCCCTCAGCTCTCAGAATCAAACAAAATTTGTAAGGGAGAACTGCTCTACTCTCCCATTCTAGGAGCTGAGTTACAAATCCAAGTGATTTTTGATGTCTTGTAAGACTGCTCAGGATGGCCAACTATATGATGTCAAAACAGGATTCAGAATCACGTCTATGGGTTGAAATATTTAAGGTAAGTAGAGATCACTGAAGACAGGGAAAGAGGAAGCTCTCAGAAACTTTCAAGGTCCAGCATACTCACAGATTACATACTTTAAATGTATTCACTGATGGACTACTGCAAAGATACAAAAATGTTCATGTTGTAGGTTAAAATATGCTACAGCTTTTCTGAATAAACATTCGTGAAATTTCTGTGTTACACAGGAATGTTTAACTGAGACTTTTGGCAGCTCTCATACAATACAAGCAGCTGCTGTTCTAAAAAAAAAAAAATCCATGCATACAAAAGAATGGAGAAGCACTGGTGAATGGAGAAAAACATTTCCTAGATGCATCACCAGAAATACATTTTATAAGTAAATAGCCAATTTCCCTTAAGATCTTTCAATACCTGCCCTTGCAGAAGACAGCTAAGTTACAGCAGTTTGGAAGAGTCAGTGCAAGCCATCCAGCAAAGCTATGGACCTTGGAAGGGATTTCCAAGCAACAGAATATTACCTGGTGTTTTTATTGTGTAATTCACAGAGTTGTTTGTTTGTTGTTACTTGGGAGCACCGTAGTAGCAAGTTGTGTAAAAATAACACTTGCAAATCCCAAAAGCCTCATGAATTTTTAGAATGAATGCTTCTTCATTCTCATTAGCAAGATAGTGTAGCCTTCCTCTTTTCTGCAAGAGACAAAATTACAAAATAACTACAAAAATAGCACAGAGAATGACAAAAAAAACCCCCAACACTTACTAAACCAGTCTGATTACACTGATTACTCACATAGATTATGCTGGAGATACCTACCATAACTGTATACAATTAAATAAAGATTTAGTTGTTAGAAAGACTATCTGTATGACATAGGATTATCCACTGAGTGAAATGGTTGAATTCATCCCAATCTGTCTTCACAAGACACAGAAACAGTGATCGGTTGTAAAATGTAATACTTTTAATAAACCAGTTCTTTAAAGCATCTTCTCATCTAAACTCTAGGAAGATAGAGAGAACTGCTTACTAACGACTTGGAAGAACACACAAAAGATAATAATTTAACTTGGCTTAAGGGGGTACAGCCTAGGCAGTAAACAACAAACAAACAAAACCCTCCAACTTTAAATTAAAATGCTGCATATTCAATGACAAATAAAGTAAAGCTCAAAGCACCAGTGACTCAAGACAATGCTTCTAATTAACCCTCAAGTTTTGTACAGCCCTAAGGTAAATCTTTTAGGTTTAAGTCGAAGACACAAACTGCTCTTTTAGTAGGAAAACAGGACAAGATTTGTTCTTTGGAGTTGGTAGAGCAGAGTAATAAGATACTGAAGTGCCAGTCAACTGTTTCATACCACATTCAGGAGGCATGAAACATGTCTAAGCTTTTCATAGAGCCACCTTACTTAAATACTGCATTTCCCTCCTTCAAAAGTCAAAGAAATAATGTCACGTAATAACAATGGGGAAAGCAGGAAGGAAGAAAAAGGAAGATTTTTGTTTAAGGAATTTTACCAATTGACTGAAATATCTCCAACAGTTATACCTATGAATATAATTGAGTATGAAAAAAAGGTAAAAGTCACAAACATTATCTACAAGTTACTTACATTGTCTCTCCTGTTTACCCACATAACCTTATGAATAAGTATCGATCCTTCCCAAAAGGGTAGTAAGATCACAACTGGAATAACAATTGCTGCCTCTAATCTCAAATTTGGAACATATATTTAATTATTCTTAAATCCACAAAAATATTCCGATTTTTATTTTTCACATTCATTTTCTTTCTCTTAAAAACTGGCCAGCCATATGTGACTCTTATTTTCCTAAGACCATTGGGCATGTGCTTACAGAGGACTGTAAATCACAACTGCAAGGATGTGCTTTCACAACACTTCTTCCCCCTTAACCATTTCTCAGCAAAGAGCCATTCAGGGTGAATTTAGAGAGGGTTATACACCACAAAACTGCTTTCAGACTCATTAACTTGATCATTCTCATAAAGAAAAAATGTACACAAGGGGTCACAAATTAAGAGAAGCTGAAAGCCACAATTCCACATGTTACAAAAAACTTAGCTACAGAGGTGGATGTTAAATATAAATTTTCTTAGATTGGCTTATTATTCCACCTCTCCTTCCTGAATCAAACTATTATTTCAATAAAGATTTTTCAAGTTGGGTTTGTTAAGTGTTCACACATCATCTTGCCAACAAATTAGCATTAATGGAAGACAGCACCAATGTACTGTAGCCATAAGTAAGGAAAGTTGAGATACAGGTTTTTTTAACTCCTGAAGAGAGAACGTAGCATTCTTTTTCCCCCATAATCCAGTTACAACATGATCCACTTCAAAAGAAAACCAACAAGATACCAGAGGATTTCTTGTGCTTGATCATAATCAGACCAATAAATACATTCTACTTTAATCATTCAGAAATGGCTCTGTCCAAGCATATTCACACACTGGAAATGATCTTTTTCTCCTCAAAATCTTTCCCACCAACCTGACACATTTAACACACCAATGATCATTCCTACTTGGATTTCATATTTGAAAAATTGATCTCTCAGCAAGACATAGGTACACTAAAAACAGAAGAATAATGAGTTATTGATTCCATGCAACAGGACCAACAATTTGAGCAGTAACATAGATTTCGGGCAAGGGAACTCAGAAATTGAGAATGCACAGAAACAAGCTCAAGGAGAAAAAAAAAAAAAAAGAAGTTGAGATAAGTGGTATTATATTTTTATTGGTTATCATTTTCTTAAAAAAAAAACCCAACAAATGAACAAAAAAAAAAAAAGAGCTGATCAAGTATCCATTTTCTTACATTTAGATATAATAGAATAAGGCAATAAAGGATTTTTCCCTTCTGATGAAAAACATTGTGTCCATTTTAAATCTCCCACTGAAAATTTATTTCTTCCTTCACTTAAAATTTTAAGCAACAGTTTAGAGGACCATCTAAACTTCACCATTAGTCCATTTATTGTGGATCCCTTTGTCCAAATCCCTTCCAAGGACAGCAAGAACTGCTATTATTGATTCACTTGCAGTATCAAGGACTTCTGAAAAGTAAAAAATGACATTGCTTTTGCAATGGTGGTGTACCCAGAGTTTATATAACCACTAAAGGAGTGATAATGCTCTGTCCAGAAGAATAACTGGCTAGAACTGGACAACAGACTGAGTCAAACGTAGTCTGTAACCTTCCTGGAGTTATTCCCCATAGAAAGTGTTGATGCCTTTTGAGTTAACCAGGAAGACTAATGGAATCAATATGTCGCAGACATGTGGCAAAGACATCATAAGTATTCATGAAGCAAAAAGCAAATGAATAAGAAATAACTAGTTCACACTTAAAATTCTAGAAGGAGATAACTGTTATTTGCTTAATTCCCTTTAAGAATAGCCCACAGCATCACATGCAATCTTTAAAGACCATGCTTGCTTACAGATTAGTTCAATTCCTTTGACAAGTCCACCATGTTCTTAGCATAAATGCAAGAAATAGTATTTATAGCAAAGATTCAATATTGACAAGGGCATCCATGACATTCAGTTCTAATATAGTAATATTTGCAGCAATTCTGACTGCTGAGTAAGAAATTCATTTCTTTATATCACATCTAATTCATAAACATTCCTCACTTCATTTACTCATACTATTTCTTTTCTTTACCTGGAAAAAAATGCTGAAATTTTAAGTAAATGTGTTTTGCCATGCCTCAGCAGTTACCTCTGTCAGCAAGCATAAATCCTCCTACTACACACCAGAATTGGATATTCCAAAAACAGGGTTTCTCAAGCAGAAAAGTGACATTTCCAGGCTAAGCCTTCAAAAGTTTTACTACACAAGTTAGAAAGTTATGGAAGTAGAATTCCAGCCTTTGGAGTGCCTAGAGGAAAACTTCCTGCATTGGGGGAAGACAGTCAGAATGGGTAAGGATGAGGCAAACTAGTAGCCAAGTAATGGCTCTGAGTTCTGCCTATCTCTACAGCCAGCTGGACTCTCAAGATGCTGCCAAACAACATCAAACAGAATGGGGAGTAGCAACATCACCACCCCATTTCAGCCACCCCAGCATGCTCTCGGAGACAGAGCACAGTGCTCGTGTTGTTCTGAGCCAAAACTCAGTTCTGTCTCTTGTGCCAAAAAAAATTGTAAGATATGTCATCACAATCTTCCTACAGGCCTCAGATCCATCTCTCAAGCAAATGTCATGACCAGATTTACAATTTTCCAGGTGGCAGACATGAATCTGAAGAACACGCACATATGTGTATGCCATATTCTTACACCTAATTTTTCATACTTAGAGTGGAAGAGACTTGTCACCTTCTTTCCCTTCGCAGGTACTATCAAACACATCAAAAGCTACTTTTGCATCTTGGAATGAGCCCAACCAGAAGGTGTTCACACACATACATAAAAATCTGATTATTGCATGGGTTTTTTGTAGTTTTCTTTTCCTCCACACTATTCCTGAAATATTCTCAGGCTCCCAAAAGCTGAAAGTAAGGATCAGTACAGATGGGGACAAAAGCAAGAAAAACAATCATCATCTTGCTGTTGCTTGTTTTTAGTGGTTATTCTGAAGACACAAAGATTAGCAGATCAAAGATTAAGTGATTTCTAATAATAAATTGCACTCTGCCTGTTGAGGATCTTCCAGAACTAGCAACAGCAGTAGCTGGAACACTTTGTGTTTAGCCTGCTCTTTACAGATGGGTAGTTACAAACTACATTCTACAACCAACCACATCCTACAACACTCAGAGTGGGCCAGTCTGTGGTACGTTTTAACTACAGATTCACACGCCTGCTATTTCAAATCTTTGAAAATGAATCATTTTCATACGAGACCTCAAACAACTAATGTTAGGTACTCAGTTCCTCTGAAGTAAACATAAATTAGTGTTTCAGGCCTTTCAGTGAAGGTCCAAGACAAGATCAGATGACAAGAAGACCACCACTATTTTCCTGATGGTATCTGCAGAAGTCTCTTTTAAAAAATAAAATGGTCTTTAAATCATTATCTTTCTAGCCACTAAGGGATGTGTACAGACTAAAAAGTAAGCGGCCCTGACATAAGTAATAGTACCACTTCCAGAAGGTAAGACAATATCATAACACAGTTCCCACAGTTATCCAATATAACTCCCCATAAAAATGTCAGCAGACAATATACAGCTGTTCTGCCTACGAAACTAAACTGATAAGAAGGGCAGTAAGAAAACAGGCACATTATTTCATGTATGCTCTAGCACAGACACCGTTAAGTCCACACCCAAAAATTTTGCTCCATTTTCACGCATGGCTGGGGTAGGTATACCCAGTATATTAAGAAAAGGCTGAATTTGAAAAAATAATACTTATGCTAGACCCTATCACCTGATCTCTTGAAAGGAATTCACACAAGAAGAAGGCGAAACCCTCAAGAACACACTGGCTCATATTAGAGTCCTAGGTTGCCTTTCCCTGGCCTTAAAATCAAAGCCAAAACACAGCTCGTGGGGAAAAGGATACCTTGGTATTTATTTAAGGATCCTCAGGCACAGCACTTGGTCCAGGTGGAAAGCCCCAAAATGCGCACACCGAAATGCACACACACACACACAATACATCACGTGTCCAATTTATAGGCTTTGCAAATTAACATATCTATCTAAGATACCCCAGTGAGAGACTAGAATGAATCCCCCATTCTGAGGAATCTCCCCCCTGGATGGGCCTATCTCAGTTTACAGAATGTGCTCTAGAAAGGGCCTTGTTGTCTAGGCCTTTCTGGCCCCTGACTGCGAGGCTTCCAGGATGTTTGATCTCCTGGCCTAAAAGAACAGTGGGTCTTCACTTCACTTTGTGTTATCAAACTTAAAGAATTGCAAGTATGTGGGCTAAAAGCACTAAGAATACATGCAAACTATATAAAAGGGGCATAAAAGAAAAAGCAAAAAATCATCCTGGAATCAACACTGCTAGACAGAAATCCATGGGAAACAGTATTTAAAGCACTGCCAGTGCAAATCAGTCACAGTCATTTAAAGAATTTGCTTCTGTCACAAACTACCACCTAATCCCTTGCTAACTCCCTCACTGTGAGATGAGGGAGAGAATCAGAAGGATAAAAATGCAAGAACACGTGGGTTGAGATAAAGACTGTTTAAAAGGTACAAAAAAAGCCATGCACACAAGCCAAGAAAGACAAGTCTTTTGTTTACCACTTCCCAAGGTCAGGCAGCTGTTCAGCCATTCCCTGAAAAGCCGGGCTGCATCACAGCTAACAGCAACCTTGGAAGACAAACACCATCACTCCCAAGGTCACCCCATCCTCCTAATTTTTCCTCTTCCTTCTTCCCCTTTTGTCCCCTGGGAAGAACATTATATAGTATGGGCCATTTGGGTTCTGCCGTCTGAGCTGTGTTCCCTCGCAGCTCTTTGTGCACTCCCAGCCTCCTCCACTGCTGGTGGGACAGTTTGAGAAACAAAATAAACCTTGATGCTGTGTCAGCACCTCCAAAACATAGCACCATACAAACTGCTCTGAAGAAAACTAACTTCATCCCAGCCACAACCAATGGAGCCACATTGCATAATAGTCTGAGACAACTATCAAAAGGGTAGATAAGGAAAGAACTGGGTTTTTTATATGAGAGTGAAAGATCAGTCAAGCTTAGTCAAAACATAGATCTTCCTGTCAAAATATTCGGAGCAGTGGCAAAGATACCACTCAGTTCAGCAGAGTTCACTCATTCTTTCAGAGGTAAAGGCAGTACATATAGTACATATAGTACATATATCACTCTTAAGAAAAACATGTCTGAAACAGATCTGCCCATGAAAGCATCTCTCTAGTCACTAATTTTGTCTTGGTCTGAATTTTTACCTGGTATAACCCCACTAAATATTCCTCAGAGAGTATATATTCATGACCACATGTCTGAGTACACACAAACTGCACAAATCAAGTGCAGTTTATTGAAGAAGACTCTCTAAGTCCCCTTCAAAGCTAAAGATACTTTGATGAAAATGTAAAAGATTTCCTTAGATCCTACAGGTTTCATCACCTCCACAGCATTCACTGAGACATAATCCCATTTGTGACTATTAAACTGATGCATTATCACTTTTCAGACACGGTCTTGGTCCCTCTAGCCTACAGACCTGTGTTGCAGTGTCAATCTCTTTGCAAGATCACCACAGTGATGATGCAAAGTGAGACTTACTGGCATTGTAATACTATAATTGAAAAGGTTGCTGTAGAAAGAGCTTTTAAAATTCTTTTTAAAAGTTGGCATAGTTTCCTAGTTCATCAAACTAAGACACCTGAACTTTAAAGCCTTTGTGGGTAAGAAGGGTTGATGGGCAAGTAGAAGATTAGAACTTCTAACAATACGCTAATAGCTGCTTGTAGGAAGGTTTATAAATACCCTTTGAGTTATAGCAGATGAAACTTCTTCAAGAAAAGAAGAAACTGTGTAAAACAGAGTGGGAGGGTTGGTTTGGGCATTTTATGTTTAAGGATTTAGAACACTGGGATTGTGCCTCTTGCAGAAAAAAAAAAAAAAA
>VZTN01035270.1:237109-300858 GCA_013400515.1 Erpornis zantholeuca | reverse complement strand
TTAATTTTTTCTTTTTTTTTTTTTTATTCTAAGTATACGTAAATGTATACTCCAGTATTTTCTCCCACATCCCAGTGGACCATCTTGCACACACCCTGTGTTGCACATGCCTCACTTTGCAGACCACTGCTGTCTCTCTCTNCATCTTGGAAATACATGTTGGAGTCCAAAAGACAAGACTGCAATCCCAGTTAAATGCTGCAAATTTTAAGCCTGCAAAACAATTATGTTTTCCTTCAGTACCTGTTATGATCTAATTAGTGCCTCTGCCAAAATTAAGGTGCAAACAAGACCATATACCAGAATCAGCAACACAGATTTATTTAACATTAAGTATGAGATAAAGACATAGAAAGAATTGGTGGGGCAAGAGGTGGGGGAAGGGAATAGCCCAAGAAGTGAAAATCTTTCTTGCTCAGTTAGTAAATAGAATAACATTTGGATGGGATCAAAAACCCTCTCATTACAAGCAATAACTGAAAATTTGAGTCACACCCTTGAAAAACACTCACAGAAAAGAATAAAAAGGAAAAAAGTCTAGACAGAAGCGTTTGATGTTATCATTCATGGTCCACAGAGGCTGTCACCAAGATCTCCTTTTATTAGTCCCTGGTATTCATTGCTTTGTTCATTAGTATCTCTTGAGGCCTTTTTAGAAGTTTTGTTTGGCAACATCACAGATTTCCTGTCCCTTGTACTGCTGAACTCCAACTTTGCTCTACATAGACAATCTCCAAGCAAAGTATGCTGCTTCAGTATAAAAATTACTGGGACAATTTTCTTTTTGTGTTTTAAATTATCATGTGATCACTCCAGCTTGACTTTGCATAACAGTAGAATAAAACTGGTGATGATCTGAGATTTATGTGTCACCACTTATTTTTTTATTTCCAACTTGCACAGAGGTGTTGTGCATTTGATAGAGAAGTTCTATCTATCTATTGAATATGTAAATTTTCTTGCAAGAGGACCATCTTGAGCACAAATGTGTTCCATTTATATTGCTAATAAAGCAATTATACACAGGGCCATAGATTTTGAATGTCAGGAAGGAGAAAACATCTATTGTGTTTGGTACAATCCCCACATTTTGTACACCATCATTCTTTCAACAGTAATTGATATAAAATGCAAGTCATAAGACCCACTTTTTTGTTTCAAGTGCAGCTGGTTAGCATAAATAAAGATGTATGAAGCACAGAAAGCATCAAAACCAGTTTCTTCAGTTTTTCTTAAAAGCAGGAGGTGTAAATTACAGCAAAGAGACAACTTCCTAAAAAGCAGTGAACAAACAATTTGCACATCCCATCCACGTACCAATCCTACTTTGAGGGAACGGTGACATTTCTGCTGCAGCCAAAAGGCTCTAGGACTGTTCACAGAGTTACAAGAGCAGGATAAAAAGTAGCTCCCAGCCCAGAAGACACACCCTCTCTTGCCTCTTTGTCTTTGTAATCTACATTCCATGAAATGTCACTGTACCAACCACTTTCCAGAGCCAAAAAGTGCCTCTGAGAGGTACTTATGCACAGCTGCCACAGACCCAACCACAAAGTGCTCTCTGCTCATAGAGCTCTGTTCAAAAAAGCTTTTCAGAGTGCTTTTGTTGTCTATGTCTATATCTTATAAATAAATAATCACTTTTAGAAGGTGGCCATTATATAAATGGCCAAGAATGTTTCATGATGAAAGACTAGCCCAGGATGCCACTGCAAAAGAAAAGCTTCCTACTTTAGTCTTCCTTGGTTTAAGAAACAACAGGCAAAGTTCTAGGAATAACAACCAGAGGTCGGGGTGGGGGGGGGATGGAGAAGCTACAGACATGAAAAGATCTCTCCTCAAAAAAATTAGGCTACCTAATGTTATAAATCTTAGATATTTAACCAGATTCTTGAATGTGCAATTTAATAAACCAGGGTAGGCACAAAGCACAGGAACAACAATCCTACTGAAGTTCACAAAAGCTATCCACAAATTCATTTATTCAGACATGCAAAGAACCCTTATCATCTCAGAGCTAAATTGTTAGTCATATGCAGATTAGTTAATTTAAAGTTATCACACATGTACATCACATATCTACAGTATTAGAGTTAGGAAAATGCCATGTCAAACTCCTTTTAACTCAGGTGCAGAACATGAAAATTAGAGGGAGTGTAGTATGCAAGAGCACCATCTCAGTTAAACAATAACAAGTGCTGCAGATTCACATAAAATAACTGTCACAGATTTGCAGAATATAAACTCACATGCATTTTTTTCTGCTGTCATTAATGCATGTAATGCTGTGAAAATTAACTTCTGAATTTAGCATCCTTACATTCATTTATTATTCATCTACACTGAACTCCACATTCCAGAAGTATATACATGCAGCAGGACTCTGAATTTACCATCATGAGGCATATTCAGTCTGCAAGACAAATTACCATTTAGGTTAGAGACTGAGCCTTAGCTTTCAGGCCATTTCTCCCAGCCTTTCCAGAGTTCCCATTCTCTTCCTAGGATACCTGAAAACCTTCTTTGATCAGAATACGAAAGTTGTGTCAGCTTGGCATTGAAGATGGAGCTCTTCCTTTGTGCAGCAAGAGCTATAAACTGTACAGGTACTTTGGCAACACACTGAGTGAATTCTTCTGTGCTTGCCTGAGCACTCCTCTGCTGTTTCAGTGCAAAGGAAAGCAAGTGATCTTCAGCATGGACTGGGAGGAGACAGCTACAATATCAATTCTTTGAAAACACACAGAAATTATCAGCAGTAATTTAACAAAAACGTGATCTAGTTTACAGACTTATGACTCAATAACCGGAAATCTAAAGCTTAACCACAGCAAATCTATTTTCCTCCATACATTCTGTACAATTAGTAAGCCATATCCGTGTTCCTTTAATACAAGAAATAATCAATACAGTTCATTATCAGGCCAGGAAGAGTCATTAAGCTCTACAGACTGTGATCTATGACCTTTGAACAAGGGGATCCCTCACTGTCGAAGGTCTGGGCCCCCACTGGGGTTGGAGCTGGGGGCTCCAACCCCTGTCCTCTGCCCTGGGGCTTTTCTTCCTTTGGTTTGTCATGTTGGAAAAAAATGCAGCAAGAGATCTTCTGCTGTTTCAGAGTTGTTTATTTGTCTTATCAAAACCTCAGAGGGAGAGACAGCATCCCCCGAGAACACCAGGGCAGAAAGGGCAATGGCTGCAGATCAGCAGCTACTTCTATATCTTACTAACAACCATTCAAGAAACAATACATATCTTATTTTCTTTCCAACACCAGTAAACCCTCATCTTATTGATATGTCTTTTCAATACTAACTTTTTTCCACCAACCAACACACCACAGGAACTGGTGTCAGAGAAGAGAGGAAGAGAATGAGGAGAGAGGAGAAGAAGAAAGAAGGAAAAACTACATCTAAAAATCTCCATCTTGTCCCTCTGTAATACATAGAGCAAGATCCTAAAACTACAACTAAACTCTCTGTGGTACACTAAACAAAAATCTCTTCATCTCTCTGGTGCATTCAGGTTCTCCCAAAAGTGGAGGGAGCTTCTCCAAAAGCCCAGGTCGCTGGCTAGGCCATTTTTGAGGAGCTCTGGGGACATAAAGAAACCACCAGAGGAGCAGGAGAAGCTGTCAGGCTTCCCTGGACTCCAACACCTCACAATTTTAAACATAGGGCACTCATTTTTGTTCTTCCAAGTGAATCCAATTATTAGGCTACCAAAGCAGCCTCACCATCAGCGTCATGAAGAGCTGTGCATCCCAAATCATTATGATCCTTCTTTGCCAGTTCCAACTAGCCAGGCCACTCTACAGAGCAGGAGGAATACCTTCCTCTCCAAACATGCTGTGGTTTTGATAGGGAAGAGCTTCTACCATTTCTTCTTTCATCCACTGGGTCCATTCACAAAGTGATTATTATTCCTGGTGTCAGATCTATCTGGTAAGCCCCATTAACCTGCTCCCATTGGGGTTTCTCAGTCTAAGGTCTGTTACTTAACTGAGGAAAGAAAAAAAGGAATCGTTATTTCAGTTATAATGTTCCCAAAGTGTTTTTGAATGAACAGAATATTTGTGAAGTAACTTTATTTTAAAAAGGAAAGGCAATGAACTGTCTGTCCCTATTCTATTTTCTCCTCAAGATACTACTGAGTATACTATAGAAATTGCTCTTAGCAGACCACATCCTCTCATCTCTAGCCATCAAGTGTTGTACCACCTCTAGCAGAGAGCAGTCTTTCCTGCTACAAAGATAATTTTCAAGAAATAGCAACACAGAGAGTTATAATAAAATGGATTCTGCATTAAGCCAGCTGATAGGACTTTCAAAAGAGAGGTCAAAAAAAAGGATGTTATTGAATGAAATTCCTTTATTAACAAACATAAAAAACCCCAACAATTACTTGATTACACATATATTTCCACATATGGTAGTTTGGAGACTATGTAACAGCAGGAAATTAATCGTTTTCTACATCAAACCGTCTCGTGACCTTCATTTATCGATGTCTTCCTCATGAAAATAAATTTTAAAAATCAGCCTCCTGCCTTCTCCAAAGTAAGCTCATTGACAGCCCTTCCAGCCAGACTTCATTCTAAACTCACTTCAGAACTCCATCCTAAGCAACCTCTATTTTCTGGGTTTCTGCTCCAACAAATTCTGCACAAATACATTACCTGCCCTTTTGCAGTCACAACAACCAACACCACTCATGCACTTTTACTCTTAGGTAATCTAATCCCACATGTGCAAGCACCAAGACACAGGGACACTCATGTTAAGCAGATAGGAGGTCTCACCCCCTTGAAGAGCCAGCAGACTGCATATTCCCATGCCTGCAGTGCAAAACACAGCACAGGTACAAATGCTGAAGCAGTCTGAACATTTAGCTGTACCTTCTCCTTCAGCACATCTGATGCTTTAGGTTTTAACTTTTATATTTTTCAAATCCTGTACTGCTAGTGTAACTCTGAAGTTTCCTGTAGTTTGTTAAGTGCTGTTCTCTCATGATAAAATAGACATAACAAAGCCTCTCCAACTTGCTCTCCAAGGACACCCAGACCCAGCTGAAAAACTGTAAACCATCATCTTGGGGAGTGGGAGAAAGCTTGGGGAAATTCCATCCTTGGCTGGGTTCTGGTTGGTGAATTTATGCTGATATAAAAGTGTGAAGAACTCATGACCTGTCATCGTCCATTTTGGGATCCACTGAGGCAGGACCCTCTGGAGCCCAAAGTGTACATCTGAAGGCCTTTCAAATAAATCCCTCCTTTATTCCTTTATTCCTGTCTAGTCTCTGTTCCTAGGTAGCCATTTAAGGCATCACCCCCACCCTTCAGTCTCCATGCAAGACAAATACACTGTGTAAAAGTGGCACCTGTTCACTGTGCAAACTCACTTTCCACCAACATTCAGTGTCATCTTTGCTGAATTGACTCATTGAAGATTTTCCTACTCCCAAAGTCACTGCAAAGCCAACACAGCCACAGGTAAGGAAGGTATGGCTTGCTTGTTTGAATATACAAAGTCTGACACATTAGCACATTGCCTTGGTTTCACCTGCTGAGCCAAACCACTCTCCATAAGCCCCAGTCCCACTGAAGACAATTAAGTGTGCCAGTGCAGACTCACAGTCATGGTCACAGGTATAGCAGAGCACGATTTAAAAACAGGTTATTTCAGCCTGCCAGACCTTCCCATGTGTGAACAGTTAACAGCTGCCCTTCACAGGGTGTCTTTTACAGATAGAGACCACTGAGGTATTTTTAAGGCCTTAGCTTAAGTTCTAGCTCAAATAAATTATATTAAAGTAAAAATTTCTTCTGTCTGCTCTGCACTCACACAGGACATAATGGAGGTCATGGGAACTGAAGTCATCCACCTTGGTGCCCCGAAAAAAGAAACAACCATAAGCCGAATGAAAAGCATAAGCCATTATCACATTTTAACAACCCCCCAACTGCATTCAAGATAGCCTCTCAGCAGTAATTTCAACCTCCTAAGTACCAGCAGCAACTGCTTGAGTAATCAGAAGTCCCAGTTCAGGAATACAATGTGCCTCTTCTTTGATCACTGTCTTTCTTTGCCCAGGGCTATAGGCAGACAGTTCTTAAAATGTGAAAGGATAGTACACAGAATAAAAATCCACCATGGATAAAGCCACCTATACCACATCGTTTTGGTTTTTAATTGTATGATCAGGGCTGTATAGGTGGAAGACATAGGATAACTATACAACTTTGCTAGTGGATATTTCTAATGTTGGTAATGGTTCATAAATTAATGCACCAGTTTGACCTCTGGGTCCCAAAGGGAGTCCTTAGGATGACTGATTCAAACATTTCCTTTCTCTCTGTTTTAAAACTGAGCATGCTTTCTCTAGAAGCAAACACAATAAATAAGGAAAGCAAATCTTTTTTTACCACTTCCATTGTAAAGTTTCACTTTAAACCCCTTTCCATTTCTTTAATTTCAGTCTAGTGCTCCATCCATTAGTTAATGATTGCTGTCTAATAATATTGCTACTCCAGCTCTTATTTATTTAAAAAGTACTTCCCTAGAACAGAAGATACATATAAAGATATACACAAACTCTGTATTTTAAAGGCTGCTGTGAAGGAAGGGATGGAGGAAAGGAGGGTCATGAGGAAAAGGCTACATTTTATTAGCTACCTACCAAGCCTTGTTGCTACCATCACCTGTGAATTCTGAAGCACTTAAAAGTATTATAACATTCTAAAACTTAGGCTGGGAAAAAGAAACGGGGTGCCAGCTTTAAAAGGAAATCCGCATTTTCCAGGGTTTATGTTAACAAAAGAGTGAAAGAACTGCACATTAATTGTGTAACCCTGCTAATAGTTCAAGTTATGCAATAATGACTAAACTCCATGACGAGATGGTTGTGTTGTGACGGGAGTAATAAATTGTTTCAAAAGGAGAAAAAAAGAAGGGATTACAAAATACACTAAAGGTGTCTGAGGGGAATGCTTCATGGCTGCTGCTAAGGTGCAATCCACCACTAGCTTAATTACCCCCAGCAGTAGTCAGGTGAAAGCACAAGCTTTCTTAGGAAAGAATGGTTTAACCTTTCCCAAGAGGCTCCCCAAGAGCAAAACTAAATTCTCCACTAAATTATGGTCTTGTCCACACAAAACATCTTATTTGGATGAGCTACTTTGGCTAATTGTTTTTCACCAGGCTGTGTTCTCACAAAGAGAGAGCCCCAAGGAAATGCTGAATTGGCAAGGATATGCACCAGCTTGTTATACCGTCAAGGACAACCCCTGCTAGGACAACTGTGGCTTCTAGTACAACTGACAGGAGAGAGAAATCCTCCCAAGAGAAGCTGAAGGACTTCAAATCCCCTCAAAGACCCACAGAACTGCTGGCCATTTTAAAGTGTATTGGTCAGACTCAAATCTCTGGGCTGCTTCAGTCAGCAAGAGAATCACTATCCAGAGAATCACTAACCTAAATGGTCTGAAAATGGTAGAAGATTTGAGATAATAGAAAACCCAAAAGAAAAAACGTCAGGCACCTATATTCACAAGACTGCTTCCAAAATAGAGAACCCTATCTGGCATTCCAGTATCTTCCAAATAAAAATCAGAATCACATATCACAGTCTTGAAAGTTTGTCAGGCAACACATCACATCCTTCTTTTTCCACACAACAGGATGGCACAACCAAGGTCTGCAAGTCACCAAGCCAGTCTGAGCTTGGGACGGTCTGCATCATTCTCCAGGATTTAGTTCCTCAGGGCTATCCTCTTTTGGTTTTTGACAGGAAAATTAAAAGAAAAAGCTACATTAAGTACAGTGCCACAACTCTCTTTATCTAGGCAAAGAGCTCCTCTCTGCTGCCTTGGTCTATTTCCTAGTACAGGAAAAGAGGGACTTCACTTTCCCTTGTGCTCCATCTATCAAGGTTTCCCAAATGAAGCCTCCTTTTTCACAAAATGGATAATTTTGCACATCTAGAATGTGCAAAAATCTAGAATCCCCAGAAGATCTTTCCTAAGAAATGTAATTAGTTCTGAGCCCTTTCTCCCCTCCTACAAACTGATATTTTTGCTGTCATGTATCTGGGTTCAAATACTCATGGCAATGGATCTTCCCTTCAGGCTTTTTGGAATGAAGTAGTGGCTGCCATTCCTGTGAGGAAAAAAAACTTTCTAAGTCACTGTAGAAGAAGAGCAAAACACACATAAATACACACACTGAAAAGGAAGGTTGAAGCCTATCTAAAGGAGCTTGCATTAAGAGATCAGAGGCCAAATGCAGCATTTATGTCATCACTTCCTTAAATAACTCCAGCAACTGATGGATTGTCTGTGGAGTTACTTTGAAACAGCTTTCTGAACTTTCTCCTCACACCATTTTGCCCATATGTCCTTTTGTGAATATATGTGTGTGTGCCAGCAGACATGACTACATTATGCTTTCAGGTCCTCACTGTACTTTCAGGTTAGGAGCAAGCCACCTCTGACAACCCAGACACTCTAAACTACTAATGTTCTGCCTTCAGACAAATTTATCCATATCTCCCCTGCTAAAAGCGCAAAAGCCTTTTTGAATTAATATTGCAGTAGGCTTCCTGTGAAAGAGGCACAGGTTCCAGCCACCACTAATGACAGTGACAGTTTCAGATAGATTCAGAGGTTCCAAATACGTAATTAAGAATGGGTGCAAAGGCAATAATGACTTTTGATGATTACCATCATCTACTTCACTACAAAAGAAATAAAAATAACATTGGGTGGTTTCCCCTGTAAAATTACAGCTTTTGTTCTGTCTATAATGTGCTTTTCTGCACTAGGCTGAAAAAAATATTTTCTCAGGTTTATAGCTCCATTATTTCTCATTATTTCATCTTAATATCAGAACAGTGCTGCCGTATCTCAGACCATAGTGCATGAAAGCTGCTACCTATTAGGGTAGCAAGAATAGAAAGTATTCTGGGGTTTTCAGCTGTTGTGATATAGTAGGAAATTGTGACTGGCACCACTACAGTCTGCAACAGTCCATAGAAAAGTCATCCCATAACATCTGTTAACATAGGATAAGCATAAACATTTCAATGCTTGGACCTGTATTCTCATCAAGACCAATAATATACTGTAGTCTCAGAAAGGTGAAATTAAAATGTATTTCTAACAACCTTGAAGTAAAAGTAAGTAAAATAAACTGAACAAATAAAATATACTGATTTTTCGTGGCTTTTTCTTACCTTTTGAACTTATTGGTGCTGCCTGCCTCTTTAATTTTCTTTCAGAGCACCAACATACACCATCACATTTGGTTCTTTCATTTTCCCTGACTAATGTTTCCTCCAGCCTCTGTGCTGAACTCCCTTCTGTTATCCTGGTCTCTCCTAAACATTTCATATAGTTATACAGGAATTTTGCAAAATTTCATTTTAATTGGCAGACGTTGGTATATTTACCAACAAGAAGCAGTAACTTTGGTTTCCCAGAAAGAGGTGTGTCCATTTCTTCTTATTTTTGCTTTCTTTTCCCCTCTTTTTCTTTTTTCACTTTTAATCTTTGAAATATAGAGATGTACACTCTCAAAATTTTCTACCTTTTAGGATTTCAGCCCTCTTATGGGGCAGGAGAATGACAGATTTCATGAGCTTGCTCAGAAACTATCATCACAGCAGTCCTGAGAATCTTTCCCCTCCCTGTTGGTCTTCACCTTGTTATTTCCTTCCTTTCTGCAAAGATAGATTCTGAGTAGTGAGAACATCACTGGTTTAATTTTCTAATCAAAAGTCTTTAATAATAATAACCCACATGAAAGCCTCCATGGAATCACTGCCATGGCTCAGCAGAGAACAGAACTCAAAGCAACATTTGTTGTGTCAGATATCCACTTATGCAGTCAGCTGTGAAACCACTGCAGTAGCAGGTTGGCTTCTGTGGGCTGCATTCCCTGCTATCCCTTCTTTTTAATTGTTCACTTTTAATCATTTCTGCTCAGCCCCAGTAGTTATCCAGAAGATTCCAACAGCAAACAAAAATCTCCAAAGGTTCAAAAAGCAAAGCCTCAGCACCATCTGTGGCAGAAACACAAGAGACACCCCAGCCAGGATTACTGACGGGAGGGGGTGCTCGGGAGGCCACGAGAGTGTGTCCAACACAAAAGGCCACTACAGTGCAGATACTGGGAACTGCTGTTGCTATCTTTGCAGGATGTATGTGCAGTGGTATTTTCAGTACCAGAATGGACATCTGTAACACAGCCTGAAGTCTGTTTGACACCCCTTTCAAGGTTCGGTCTGCAGCTTACCTGTGTCAGAAATTACATCATTTTCTAAAGCTGCATGCAAATCAAGAAAGCTATTGAGAAGGACATGTCAATCCAAGTGCTGCATACATAGGGAATCCTTCAGTTTAGTGCTGATGATTCAAACTCCAAAAGGCACAAGGAGGAAGGGTGTGCAGGAAGGGTTTTGAGTTGCATTCACAATCCTTGCCCTCAGTCAGCTACATGTGACATTTCTTCATGTGTTTAAGGATCTAGTCCCCACTTTGGTTCTTGCCATGAGACTTGAAACAACTGAACTTCTGAGGAAAAAGATAACAGGATTAAAGATCTATAATGACAGCAGCAGAAACCTCCAGCAGGCCTAAAATTCATTGCATTTCCAATCCTTGGAGAGCCCCTATAGAACAACATAATTTCTTTTCACTAAGCAAATTAGAATTTGACTAAGGCTGAGATTGCAGCAAGTCCACTTCTAGACAATCTGGAAAAAAAAAGGGGGGAAGATGCTAAAGCATACCACTTGTATATGTACTTGGAGCCTTACTCAGCATAAATACATGAGTTTAGAAACACAGAATCATAATCATGGGATGGTTTTGGTTGGAAGGGACCTTAATGCAACACCCTTTG
Organism: Erpornis zantholeuca; assembly: GCA_013400515.1. Lineage (NCBI taxonomy): Eukaryota > Metazoa > Chordata > Aves > Passeriformes > Timaliidae > Erpornis > Erpornis zantholeuca. The sequence goes on along the minus strand of VZTN01035270.1, from coordinate 289,957 downwards.
CACTAGGCCAGGTTGCGCAGAGCCCCTGGCCTTGAACACTTTGAGGGATGGGGCAGCAATAACTTCTCTGTAACCCCATCATAGAAGGCCAGCAAATTTGTCAGACAATATTTGCCCTAAGTGAAGCCATGCTAGCTGTCACCAGTCACTTCATGATTTTCCATGTGCCTCAGCACAGTTTTCAGGAGGATCTGCTCCGTGAACTTGCCAGGCCCCAGGCTGAAACTAACTGGTCTGTAGCTCCCTCTTTAAAAATAAGAGTTGTTTCTCCTTTCCTAGTCCGTGGGAACTTCACTGAACTGCTGTGACTTCTCGAATACAGGGCGTAGCCCCTTCTTTCACCACTTTCCTCAGGATCCATGAATTTATTTCATCAAGTCCCTTGTGCACCTTCAGGTCCCTTAGATGGTCTCAAACAAATTATTTTCCTACATCAGGGAGTTAATTCTCCCTGTCTCTGAATTTTCTGTGGGAAAGTAGGAAGAGTGGCTGGAGCACTTGCCCATGAAGACCTAGGTAAAAAAGCCTTCTCCATGTCCTGGGCAATCAGGTCTCCAATTTCCTCCCAGAGAGGGCCCACATTTTCCCTAGTCTTCATTTTATCACTATAGAAGCATTCTTTGTTGCCCTTGATGTCCCTGACCAGATTTAATTCTATCAGTGCTTAAGCTTAACTAACCTGATCCCTGGCTGCTTGGCCAATTTCTGTGTAGGCAGCTCTTGTAGGCTTCCTTTTTGAGAAGGATCTGCTTAAAGAGCTCCTTGTTCCTCCCGGCACTTTTGCCTTTCTCTTCGCTGGGATGCATCACTCAGGAGCTTGGAGAATATTTGATGCCTTTAAGTCACTGAACTATGTCCAATTTAATACAACTTTCTCTCTAAGGGAACCAGTAATCTGTGCAGCTAGTAGCTTGCCATAAATATTCATGAATTGCTAAGACAGCTAATAGGATCAATAAGAGTGCAGCCTAAAAGTCTACATCACTCTTGGTAAGTAAGGATCCAATTCTGTTGACAGCCAAGTCAAGACAAGAGTTTGTCATTGCCTCCCAAAGAGTCAGGGCAGGGAAGGAAATTGCACAGGACTACTCTGCAGCCTATGTTGTGGTCTGCAAGGAGCACTCAGTTTGGAAATCACTTAGGAGATACCAACAATAAATAAGCATAGTGAGAAAAACTACCTTGCCATCTAAAAACTCTAACAAAAATAATTTTACTAAACTGCAGAAGGAAAACACAAGTATAGATTTGAGGAAAAGATTCATGTTCCCCCAGTCCTTTTATTGCTGGCTGTTCCCTTTTCACTGCACCAGACCTTTGAACTGAAATGGCTGCATGCACAGTTCTCTACATTGTGCTTTACCTTCTGTGCCTCAGTCTGCACCACTGCTGACCAAGGTCTCCCACAGCTTCCCTTGTCATTCTCTGAGTTTCTGTCATATCACAGGACTGTTCTCTGGACCATGGAAGAAGAACTCCTCTGGCTGTATTGACGAAGGACACCTCACTGGGCTCACCATCCCTCTGGTGAGTTTGCTGTCAGCAGAATACTGCCCATATGCAGAGCCCTACTATGGAAGAGCCCATTCCAGGGACCACAGAATACCCTCCAGACATTTGAATTTGGCTCTCCCCAGTCCCAATGGGGTACACAAAGGCAGAGGGTGGCTGTGTGCTGCCTTGTGCCTCCTGCAGTCAGCTGCAGATGATTTTTTGGCTGATCAAACCCACTTCACAACCTCCACCAGTCACCAGGGACCAGCTAAGGAGCATGGAAAGGAGCGTGAGGAGAGAAGGCACCATGTGCTGGGGCCAGGGCAGCCCTGAGGGTCACAGCCCACACGCAATGGGGCTAGGACAGCTCCTTTCCCTAATATTCAATCCAAACCTTCCCTGGCACAACTTGAGGCCATTCCCTCTTGTCCTATCGCTTGTTACTTGGGATAAGAGACCTATGTTCCCCCTGGGCACAACCAAAGTGATGCTGCTGGGTTACAGATGATGTCTTTAAGAAAGCATTGATCTGCATAACTTGGGGGCTCTCCCCCTCATAAAAGCTGCCCTGCACAAGCAAGATGACCTCATCATCAGTGATAGCCCAGTCCTCCTGCTCCTGCAAAGGAGATACCCCCTTGAAGTGACAGAGTGTGGCATTTGTAATGCATGTTTAATGAAATCGTTGTAGTGTTCTTGGCTGAGAGTCTTGCATGAAGAAGGCCATAAGTTTGTAATGCAAATTTGTATTATTATGTAGTCTAGTGTCTAGAAATAAAAAGGGGAGTTTGCAATGGATATTTATTCAAACTGTGACCTTACAGGTTCTGCGTTTTTTAAGTCAGGGGCATAGAGTACTGGAGGTGAAATAGAGTAGGGAGCAAGAAGTGGCTGATAGAAACCATGATGTACTGATCCCAGCCTCCAGCACCACTTGTTGCCTCACAGAGGAAATTGAGAGGGAACTGAACATAACTCGCAGTAAAAACAAGAGGAATTGAGACTAGAAAGGGAGAAGGAAAGGTATTGGACTGAAACTGAGCCTGGGGAAGGGGGAAGACAGATCTTTCAGTAAATTTTTAATTGTTTATCTTCTTGGTTTTTTTTCTGTACCCAAATCAGTAAACTGAAGTTTGTTAATTGGCATTAAATTAAGTGAAACTCCTGAAATAAAGACTAGCTCACCCACAGCAATTGTGCTCATCCCTCTGCACAATTCCCATAGGTCTGGGCTACATGAAAAATTGGAGTGAGAACTTCCTCCCCACTCCAGATTTCAAGGAGTTGGCTCTGTTTCTCTTGTTTTTCTTTCAGCTCTCAGGATTGGAAGGGTACATTTCCAACTGCAATTTCAGTTTTGTTTTGTAGGATTTCATTTTTGGGTTTGAATGGAATGGTCGAAGAGAAAATAACCACATAAACCATTTTCCGTGCAGCTCTGGTGTAGAGGGCATGTTTTTCATTCCTCTAGAAACTGAGCTATATTTTGCAGTCTAAAGTTGTAACACTAAATTTTCTCTTTCCCCTTTCATTCAGATTGTTTCTGAAGTTGGTTTTAGTACAGCTGAAGAAAGGTTGTTTTACTTCTTATGTCAAAAACTCACAAGAGCGAGAACAATTGGAAGAAAGGCATCCAAACAGATGAAACAAGTCTCTCTCAGTGAAGGGTTAAAACAGTGGTGGGGGAAAAATGCTGCTTATATAAAGCAAATGAGACCAAAAGATTGAGAGATCACCACAATTAAAAGTACTGAAGGAACATAAGATCATAATAGTGAAATCAGTTAACAAAAATCTGTTCCACATAGAATTTGACTGCTGTAGTTAGAAAAGGAGGATAAAAGGTGATATACTGAAAAACATACAGTCTTTGGGTTTAGGGAGATAAGTAAACCTTTTTGTGATAGCAAATAAGCTGGTTAAACTATAAGAGACTCATTCTCTTCTGTTGAGTTTATGCATCAAAGATAAACCAATAAGAGAGATTCAAACCTCCCTTGCTTAGACTTATGAAAAGATTCTGATCACCATCAAGGCATCAGGCCTGACACATTTCAGCAGGATGTATTTGGAAGCATTCCTGCTTCCAATGAAGCAAATGAAGAAGCGTGGCCTCATACTCTGAACTGTTCCTAAGACAGACCTTGAATAGTCTGCTCTAGTACTGGAAAGCTGAGTAAATGGGTTTCCACAAAAAAAAACCTGTTTAACGGGGTAGGTGCAGCAGCCAGAGAGGAATTCCTTGAGAGGACAGAAATCAAAGGTTTGCTTCTTTGCCAAGACCTGGTTGCCAAACAGATTGGCCCTTTGGCCCTGTTTGCCAGCACAGACAGGAGATGGTGAAATGTTTTTTCTGTCCTTCCTAGGCAAGCTCTCAGCAAAACTGAAGATTCATCTCTTTAAAAATCTACTCTTTTCATGTCCTTTCTATGAGGCACATGAATATGATCTTGCTAATGAGTTTTAAATGCATCTCAGTAGGATATTAAATGCGGATTTGCATGGACAACTTTAGTGGTTTTGAGATGACAGTTAATCTCAAGTAACCACTCAGAATTCAGTGTCAGGGCCTGTGAGCATGTACATGCATCCCAGCAGCCTCTCAGACTAGTCTCATCTAATAGTACTTTTAATTCTTTTGGGCCCTTATTTTTTTTTCCTTTTTAATTGTCTCATTTTGCTTATTGAAACAGATGCATACCATTTTCCTCCTAAATATTTTTGTTTATTTTATGTGCAGTAAAAAAGTCACTTTTCCCATTTCCTCTTCCCGAGCCCAGCACCAAAGAGACATACCTAGACAGGACATGTACCCAATCTTCTAGCTCTAATACCAGTGGGAGGGGTGTCTCAGGACCCTCTGGCCAACATTCACTGATTTTAAGTGACTCCAGAGTGAACAGTCTTCTGACTGACAGTTATCAAAATACAGTACCTTCATAAAGTCTTTAGTGGGCAGAGAGAAAGATAAGTTTTGAATAACAGAGGCCAAGAGCTAAAAATTAATTATTATTTCTAGGTGGTCTTGTACGTAAAAAAAGAGGAGGTACTTTTATAAAATCCCAGCTAACTCCTCAGAAGCCAGTAGCTGCTTCCAGAACTCCAGTCCAAGCAGAATGGGCATATCTCTTCTCTTAACTGGTCCTCTAATTGTGGTAAAGCTGATGTCACTCATAAATTAAGTCAATCCAGAAAAATGTAGAAATTCCCAGCAATGAGATGCTATGGAGTGACAGCACAAATCTCAACTCTATAACCTACCTATGGGTAGTTTGAGAGCAAAGAAAATTATTTTTCTTCCACTGACCTTTCACATAAGGCTGGCCATGGCTCTTTAATCTTTGTGCCCCAGTAGTAGTACATAAAGACACATTTACTGGAATTTGTAACAAGAAAACCCTTCATTTAGAGAGCTTTCACTGCATTTCAAGAGTCTGAATTGGATTATGTTTGCCATGGTCAAGTCCAGAAAATGGGTGGACTGCAGAGCTTTTTGTCCTCAATAATGTCACAAACTTATACATTTTAAAATTTGTCATACTATGATGGGCTTAATTTAATTGTTTTGAACAAACACTAAGTATAGATGAAGTATGGATCTGTATCACACAGAAACTTACCCACAGCAAGCCAAGTATAAGATTTAATGTGGTAGGAACCTAGTTTTGCGATGTTGGATAAGAAGAACAGGTGCAGGGAGGAGAGGAGAGGAGATACAGTCCAAAAAAACCTTGCAATTATTGTTGGAGAAAAAAGATGTAACTGTAACTGCAAATGGAGCCTAAAAAAAGGTTAAAAACAAAGAAAAAAGAAAATAAAAAATAAAAGGAAAGAAAAAGGAGGAGAGAAAGGTTGAAAACTACGGTAGAGAACTTCACAACAGACAACACTTGTATCTTGGTGTTCTGATGTCCATCACAAAGAATTTCTCTGACTTTCTCCCAATCACAGTAGAGCAGGAGTGACACCTCCCCCAAACTCTGATGGGAAACCACTTCGGGTCATTGTAATAGTATATAATATTTAATGCCATTCATAAACTGATTGAAATCTCTCTGAAGGTTGTTGTTCTTTGTTTATACCACTCCCACTGAAAAATTATTCCAGAACTTAATACCCTTTATAAATTGCTTTCATACCTAGTTTACACCTATTCCTCTTGTGCCAACATCACCTTCCTGACTACTTCACAGATTACTCTTCCTGCTTCTTGTTTCCCACTGAATGTATTGAGAGTATCCTCATCTCTTCTTAACCTCCTGTTAGCCAGTGATAACATAATTTTAAGTCTTGCCTGTAAGTAAGAGTGTCCACTCTTCTCAGTAGCCTTCTCTGTCTTCTCTAGTTTGTTTGGAACACCGCTTTTCCATGTGTAGTAACAAAATCAACATACACTACATCACAAGGGTCACAGATATCCTATATGTGACCAGTGGAAAAGTATGTCTGGGTACAACTTATAATTCCATCCCAAAATCATAAAGACTTAATAAATACAGACATAGCTTCTATTCAATAAATGCCTGCTGTATGGCAGAAACTCTTATTCACGACCTTGTATTGAATTCCCCTTTTGTCACTGCAAGTTCTTCTGGGTCATCTTAGCTCTTCTCTCTTTTAATCTCCTCTGTATTGACAGTAACTTACAGCGTCATTTCAATTCATTAAGTACATATATAATGCATATGCTACTTACTGTGAATGCAGATCTGTCCCAGAATTAATCCTGGAAGGTCTTCTTTATGGCTTGGGGATAGATTATATCTGGGAAGTGTAATATGATTATTCACATAATACAAAGCACTGTCAATAATACTTGGAATGCCCTCACAGAGGGAGGGGGAAGGAGAGAAGACTGACCTTTTGAATATTATATTTAGTATGTACCACTTATGGGGAGTTAATACGTGACATATTGCCCATAAACCTACCATAAAGGTTATGTAGTGTGATTATTGAGCAGAGAAAAGCTCAAAAGTCAGAAACTGTCTAGCCCTATGAGCCTCACACTGCATGCTGACCAGGTGGACTTCAGGGAAACAGTACACAAACAGCTATGCAGCTCCCAGGTGCCTTCTGCTTCCTAGGCATGTGTGGTCTGGTTTACTTTCTACTGTACAAGGCGTGGAGCCATTTTCCCCATCTTGTTGAACAGATAAGCTTGTAATACAACCCCACTGAATTTCTCCATCTTTCATAAGCTTTGAACTCATGCTCATGCAGAGGCACACAATAGCTGCACACCTGCAGCTTTATTTAAAGTTTTTACTCCCTGCATGAAATGTTGAACACTTTATTCAGTTTGTTTTGGTAAATTGGTGTAATCTAAATAGACTGAAAAATATATTGACTAAGGTTAAAAGGAAAAAGTAGCATATGTTCCTAACTGTGCCTTTATATTACTCAAGGATTCTTATTTGTTAGTTGAGAAAATGCCCTTTGTTGTTGAGCTGCTACAGTAGGAAGCAGATGGCTGTTTAAATCCCAGAATTCCCACCAGAAAATGTGAGCAGATGTCTGTAAGCAGAAATAGAAAAAAAATTATTTCTGTTAAGTCCATACACTGGGAACAGAGCTATTTATGAGATTTTACAAAAACCTGTCTGCTTCCAGAAGCCAATGAAACATTTTGTCTCCTTTTATCTTCTCCCCTTCTCCCCCTCACCTTAAAAGTACACACCTGTAAAATGCGTGGGACCTTGGTAGCATAGCCCAACTTTTATGAGTGCAGGAATAGTCCTAATGATACACCTGGCAACATGCTGTGCCTGTCTTCCTCAAAATGATAGCTTCTTTTCCAGATTTGTTTACATTACAGGCTCAAAATCTGTCATTTACACAAGAGCTGTACTACAGAGCAAGGCTCAATGCAAAATAGACCTAATATCAGAAGGCCTAGACATTAAAAAAGAGCAGAGATGCATGTGAACGTGGTTGAATGTTCAGCAAAGATTTTGTTAACATAGCCTAAATCCTGTGTATCTTTCAAATATTCATTTTCCTTCCTTGTTTTTTTAGAGTTTTGTTTCTGTTATACTAGAAAGAAAGACTGCTTACTCTTAACAGCACCATTTCACCTCTTACAGTACATAAAATTTAATGCACAAACATGCAGCAGAAGATTGACAGCTGCCCAAAGGCACCATTTAGTGTCATGGATGCATAACAGAAGTTCAGAGTTTTAAGAGGAGGAAAAAACAAATGTAAAGCATAGACTTTATAATACGATACCCCTTGGAGATTACAGAATATAAAACCAGCTTAAACTCAGTTCTTGTGCCCTTAAGGATTCCTCTCTGATTTTCTCCTACAGTTGACTTTCAACCCTTAGAACAAAAGGAACCACATCTGGGATTTCTCATGAGTTTGCTGAGAAATAAAGTATTTTTATGACTGTTAAAGCAACATGGGGAAAAGAGTCCCATATTCACATATGGAACAAGGGGTTTCCAGCCATCAGAATGTGCTCTCGGGGTTATTATCAACTCACTGCTCAGTAGTGGTCAGAAAAGCAAATCAATGCTAGGAATAACTAAGAAAGGACTAAACAAAATGGATGCTATCATTCTCAAATTTTGCATGATCATGGCTGAACAGCATATACAACACTGGCCTTCCTTTTCCCTCCAGAGAGGGTTCAGAGAAGAATTTAAAATACGCAATGGATTCTAAAAGAAAAAACAAACAAACCAATCCCAGCAAAGTAGGATATGGCAGATGTCTTTAAAATCTGTTTATAATGATAGAATAGATAGACAGGAATTGATTGCTCCCTGCTCCTGCCAATGTGAGGGCTGCAGGCCTTCAATAAAATTACTAGTTGCGTAATTTAGAATGTTCAGAAGGGTCTGACTCTTCACAGAGCAGGTAGTGAAAATACAGAACGTACTATGGTACGTGATAAAATTTTACACCAAATGTGAGAAAATGACTGGGTAAGTTCATAGGTAAATCCACTGTGATCGTGGATTTATACCAGACAGACATTTATACCCATGAGTATATGGGTATATATAGAACCCCTGTGCTAAAAATGCTAGACTAGACTAGACTAGACTAGAATAGACTAGAATAGACTAGACTAGAATAGACTGTCTCACTTGGAAGGGACCTACGGTGGTCATCTAATCCAACTGCCTAACAAGTTGAGGGCTGACCAGAAGTCAAAGCATGTTATCAAATGCATTGTTTGAATGTCTCTTAAACACTGATGGGCTCAGGGCATCAATCACCTCTCTAGGAAGCCTTTCCCTGTCGGTAGAGAAATGCTTTACAGTGTCCAGTCTAAGCCTTTCTTGGCTTTGAAACAATCCCATGCATCCTTCACTGGAACCCAGGGAGAAGAGCTCGGCATGTCCCTGTCCTCTTCCCCTCCTCAGATTGCTGCAGAGAGCAATGAAGTTGTCCCTCGGACTCCTTTTCTCCAAACCAAACAAGAACAAAGGTCACAGGTGCTCCACACAGGACATTCCTTCCAGCCCTTTTGTCCCCTTTTTAGCCCTGCTCTGGATGCATTCATGAAGGACTTTCACATCCTTCTTAAATCGTGGGGCCCAGGAAGGGAGCAGCAGCAGGCTCAGCTCGAGGGAGCAGTGTGTGTGCCCCACAGCCCAGAGCCAAACCCCATCCTGGGCTGCAGCAAAGACCAGCCAGTCAAAAGACATGATCATCCTGCTGGATTCAGTGTTGCTGCTTGTAAAACCCTTGAAGGCTGAGTTTGTTCTGCTCTCGTTCTCTGATATTTTAGCGCTGTCAGAGGCAGGATGCTGGACCAAACCAATCTTTGGTCTGGCTCAGGCTGGCTCTCTGCTATGCTGTGCAGAGTTCCCCACAGCCTGGGCAGATATCTAATGCTACACAGATGGACTGTAGAAAAGATTAAGAGTTTATGTTCTTCCATGCAGTGAGGAGCTACAGACATCTCTCTAATGCTATAGGGAGGAAAAAGAGAATCAGAGCAATGGTAAACATAAAAGGTGTATGCAAATCATATAATTTTTCCTTGGGAAATTCTGAAGGTTGTTGTGTTCCAAAAGTATCCCATTGAGGCTCCTAAATATGGCTTTTAGATACACATATTCCATGTAGCATGCATGAGAATTTTAGACAGCAACTGCATGCTTTCAGAGATAAAAAAAGAAATAGATGTGAAACCAGAGGTATTTCCAAATGCACAGGTGGAAACAACCCCCGATTAGATGGAGTATCATGACATTTTTTAATAAAACTGGGGGAACTCTTGCAAAAACAACAGGTATCAAGCAAAATCATGTTTCATAGCAACTAATTTTCCAATAAAAGAACATGCAAAGAAGCATTCTCTTCTTCTTAAATACTAAGCTAACATATCAGCATGTTTGGCAAAGCTGATAATCTCAGAAACCACTGTCATTGGCAAACCCTCAAAAGATTATTTTTTCAATAATTTTAGCTTTGCACTCTTAGTATCAGGGTTGAAAAGCTGAAGTTGTGAGTTACACAGATCAGGAGGTTTTTTTCTGTATGATTAAATGAAGATAATGAATTCATAAATCCATGCCAGTGGTAATCAGAAATCCATGATTCATCTTAGAGCTATGAATTCAGTGGGGTATGTTTTTTAAACAAAGTTTTATCATATACACCCACAGCCCCAGAGTAGGTCTATTCCTGAAAAAAAAAAAAAGAAAACCTAGGTGGCACAGTCCAAATGGCCTGTTAATTCCAATTAACCCATCATCAATTTTTCTATGCAACTGACCTGGTCTACTGGGGTTTTTTTCAACTATAAGCACTTCGGAGTTTTCTTTTAATTAAGAAGTACTTATTTAATACTAATTTCTCTAGAAACTACATCCCTCATTTCTTGCTAGGGAAAAGAAACACTGAAATCCCTAGAATGAAGGGGGTTTTCCTTCATGCACCTTTCCATGTCATGTCCCCCCAAGAATCTTTCAGTACTTATAGACAGTTTTTGGGAGCAAAGTTAACTTGACATAGATCCATCACTTCTTTTACTCTGCAATCAAGAAACAACAGGGTAATATTTATCAGGATGTACTCATTTCAGGCAGACTTAGCCTTTAATGTTTCTTCATGCAATTTCTTTGTTAAGCAAACTAACCATATGGAAAAGTAGATCTGTGAGTGGGAGGGAATTAGCCAGGCTTCCTAATACTGAAACCGTTTGAAATAACCAACAGCATTGTTTACTAAATTGAAACTACTATCTAAGGATTTTCTGACACATGTTTTTGTCAAAGGATCTATGTGACAGTCACAGGAGTATAAGTAGTTCTTTATTACTAATTAGCCATGGGGTTGGCTTTGAGATCTTTCAGCAAGGGCTATTGCTCACAGAATGTGGGTTAATGTACAGAACCCAGATCTTCAGGATTCATTCATACAAGGAAGAGTTGTCATAGTAGGAACATATATCAAGTTATGGAAGCCACAGAAGGGAAAGGAAACAGGCAGTAATTTCAGCAAATCTAGCACTTGTGTTAAGTAGATGGTCTACAAATTTTGTCCAATTTTAATGCTTCTGTAAAACTGAAACCAATCAAATCACAGCTATGCTGGTCCAAAATCTGACCCTTCTTTCCAGGCCATGGGCAGAACAGCTGTTTAGAACCCCAGAATTAAGATTTCTTCTTTTCCATAAATGGTGGAGCCACCCAACGAGCACTGGGTGAGAAAACAGGAAAAATATTAAGCCGTTCCTATTGAGGAAATTATTTTCTAAAAAAAATCCCAACAAACAACCAAAATAAATTAACACCATCATGCTTGAGGGAACTATGCTGTTTATTCAACAATGCAGCATTGTTCAGTTTTATGCAAAGTGAAAAATGTCTGGGAATTTGCTTTCTACTGAACCCAAAATAAAAAGTTAAATTAGTCTTAGCCAGATTTTTACAGGATTAGCATAAAGCAGAGAATCTCCATTGAATTTGTGGTGTGAGTGTCATTAGAGAAAGCATACAAGCTAGTTGAAGGCTCGTATATGTTCCAGAATTAGAGAGCAGAAAGACAGCTTGAAATCTGAAGCACCATTCCTTCAAATTTCTATTTCTTTCCCCTGCCCCGACAATCAAGTAAATGCAATTTACTCCTTTCCACCCTCCTCCCACTCATTCTTCCCCATCCCCAATCTTTTCTCCCCAGCCTTTATTATCACTTGAATGAAAACAGGAGAGTTTTCCTCCAGAGTGTACATTACAGGAGTCATACAAGCCAGCAGCTGGCTTCACAAACACAGATGCTGGGCATCAACACGTGCCAAGCACTACTTTGCCCTACATGGAAAAAGGACATGCACACCATGTGCACTTGCAGGAATTGAGACAGTAGTGTGACCTTCTTTTCCTTCTGAAGATGCAGAAATGAGGTAAATAAGATGTTTTTGAGACAAAGCACATAATGAAAGATGGGGTCCTGGCTACTTAGAGAGGCATGAGAGGAGTTTCCTTACCCTCTCCTCCTTCCTGAAAAATGTTACACAGAAAATAAAATAGAAGAAGTAAACTGTTTCTTTCAGGATCTGCCTATTCTACTTTTAGAATGTGATGTTTGTTGTAACAGATGCCTTATCAAAGATGTAAAATCAGGTGAGCTGGAAAACCTGTAAAAAACATTTTTTTACTCTCAGCTTATGACGTACCTGCATTCAGCTGCAGACAGTTTATGCTGGTAGGGGCAGTAATTTCTTCATCCATCAAATTGCTTCTCTAACCCACCATGAGGACTTCCTCATTCTAACTTTGGCCTCCCAGAAATGAGTCCCTCTGGGTCGCACATTCATTGTTTCCCACAATAGAAAAGTAGCAAGTCATATATGTGGAAAAGTTAAAGAACATGTCAGGGGACAAAATTTTTCAATGAAAAGAAATTTTCAAAACCTAGACTTGGTTAGGTTTGCTTGGCTTTTTTGTTTTGTGGGGTTTTTTTAACCACTGTGACAGACTTTGTCATAGGGTATTTAGTGCCTAGTGATCAGATTTTTTTAAAACAGCAATTATAACACACAGTATCTAGTTCTTTTTCTCCTTTTTTTCATAATAGAGTGTTTCATCACATACAGAAATTCACATCACTTAAGAAACTGGGCCACTGGCACTAAGTGTTTAATTTCTGCCACTGCTGTAATTTCCTGATGCCTGTCTCCCTGAACTGCTAGTTGGTTTACCATCTGCTTCCATGTGTGCAAATCTGCATCTCACTGACAATCTCATACAGGTTTGTCAAACTGCCTGGAGTTCTGTGGGTATCACAGGAACACAATATTTAAAAGGCTGTCAAAAGAGCATTAAATATATGATGTAAATATTGTATATGAGATAAATTTTAAGCAGGTTTTTGTTTAGGTCCCTATTGCATAGACCAAGTCAGACTTCAAATAACAGAATTCAAGACTTCCTTTTGCATCTAAGACTGGAGTGAACAAGAAATAATGTGAGAAAAAAAATTTAAATCACATTTTCATTTTTCTTTAAATGAAATTACATGTATGATCCCAGTCTTCAGAATTATAATGTCTGTATAAACAAAGAGCTGTTTCATAGAGGCAAAGAAAGTTTTGTTGTGATGATATAATGCCAGAGTGAGTTTTTCACAACATAGCTCTGAAGACCTGGGCCAAACAGAACAGAAACATAAATCTGTCCCATAGATGATCATCAGAGGAGTTCTATGGAGTGAGTCCATATGGCTATAGAGCAGCCATTTGGGTGCTCTAGAGTTTGCTCATACTCTTTTTGATTTGCATTTGAATTCAAAATTAGAGATAAATGTTTGAAGTAAAAGGAGTTCTCTGCCTCCAACACGAATGGAAGTCAGTCACATTCACACCTCTGGGCCAAGGCTGGAGCTGGGTAATAGGGGATCATGCATATGGGAAGTAACAGTCTGTCCAGAGGTGGAATATAGTTGTTTGTTCTTAGTTCAGGCAGTGTCTTATTTAAAGTACATCTGAGGCACACTGGGATTCAGGAAGTAATGTAAAGTGTACCTACAGCTACAGCAAGCAATAAAACAAGGTGAATCAGGGCTGTCCTGGATGGCAATGTTGCACTTCATAGTGGTTTTCTCAGGTGCATATGTAGAAAAATACCCAGTCATCTAAAAATTAAACTAGATCTTGTCTTTCAGGCATAGTAAGTGCTCAGTTTATTCTCTTAGATGATGCTCTGCCAAGTATCTGCCTCTTGCTACATCTTTGCTGCTTTAAAAGTATTTTCCATTTATGCAACACGTTTTGCATACTGGAGGAAATGTGTGAATGACAGGTAAAAATAAGGGATACTAAAAACCTTATGATAGGTTTTGCTCATGAAGGAATAAAATGCAAAATTAACAAAAGTTAGGCAAGGAAGCAGAAAGAGAATATGGAGTGATCTGCCCATATATTCTGGCTCACAAATTATTTTCACTTTTTTTTTTTTTTTTTGCTTTGAAATAACTCCAGTTACCAGAATTGCCTAAGCATTAGATACACAATAAATATGACACTTAGTTCTTCTTTATCTTTACCATGACTTTTTATCCCATTCCTGCGCAGCACTACAGCACCTATATCACCACCTCAAACTCCTGTGCCTGAAATCAAAGTATAAACTGGCTATACTTTGCTGCTGTAGTGTGTGAATATTCTGGTTGCTAAGGTGATGCACTTATTGAGTTAACTCTTGACGAGTCATTTGCCTGAATAACACGACAATACGAGTCAGTGCAGAGCACTGTACAGTGACAGCCAGATAACTCCTGATTTTTCAAGCTGAATCCTTTAAAATTAGTATAGACATTCCCAACCTACACTGCATTTTGCAGCACAGCTTATAGATATGCATAGTTTTCTATAGTACCACCAAAATAAAATAACTAAAAAATTCCCCCATACCCTAGAAAACTGAATTTGTTGCTGCTTTTTTTTCTCTCCCAAAATGACAGCAATATTATAGCATTCTGGACACTGCTTTAAAGGGAGAGAGAAACCAACATGGACACTTTCCTATGTTCACTGGGTATCTATTCATAGCTGAATGATGTTAAAGCATCAGTAAAGAGCCCGCAAATTTTGGATACTTGAGTCAGAATAAAGACAAAGGGAGAGGAGACAGCCTTTTGGGGGAGTTTGCCTCCTCCTGCCACCATCTATCTGCACTTGTATCTTTACTCAGCCAGAAAGCATTTCAGTGAACACCCATCCTTGCAATTTGGGAAAAGCATTTAGTGGCGCTATCATCTTCCTACTTTGTACTTCTAGCCACCTACAAGTGACATTGTGTTTCTCTAATAGGCCATTATGCTGTCTGCTTGAAAGCATTTGTTTGATACAACTCCTAGCAAAACTCACATTTACTTCTATCTTTCTAAAATGTATTTCAAATGTTTAATGCTTTTTCTCTTTTCTCATTTTTTCTCTTCTTTTTTTCTTTTAATGATGCTACTTTCAAATGAAAGCAGCTCTCTACCTGTAACTTCAGATCTGCTCTCCCATATTATGGCTGATCCTTCAAAACAGTCAGGAAGACTGTGGTTAAGTAATTTGGTTTTAACACTCTCCAGTCTCCCTGCATTACCACACAAAAAGCTCAGATTTAGGAAAAAAACCCATCTATCTCTCACTATCCCCAGAGATATGTAGTTAATTCCCACTGAATGAAGGGGAAGAAATGCTAGGGGTCTGCTTTGAGAGCTGACAGCCTTTCAAGAACATCTGGTAACCGGATTCAAAAAAGCAGTAAGGACCAGTAACAATCAGAGACAAGCTGGAATAGAACAGTTCAGTCCTTTCCTTAAATTGTAAGCAAGTACAAGTTTTTAAAATAATTTTTTTTATTCAACTATTTGTTGTCATTAAAAATCAAAAGTGAAATCAAAACTCATCTGTCTTCTGGACATATCAATTGCGCATTCGTGTTGAAAGCAGAGAGACCTTTCATTTTATAACCTTATTTCATATGCATTCTGCTTGGAAATAGCCTGAAGATCAGCCAGAGGAGCCATGTGATGCAGACAGGGAACTGCAGACCACTCCAAGCATGTGACAGAGAGCAATCATCAAGGTGAACAGTTATAGATGCAAATGAGCTCTTATATAGAAAGATGTGAACAGCCAAAGTTCTGAGCTATCTGCATACACAAAAGTCACTCCACACCAGCACTAGATGATATTGATGAAGTTCACTGCATATCAGTGACTAAAAAGTTGAGGGGAAATGGGATTTTTCACTCTTCTGCCCCTCCATTTTAACATTCAACCTACAAGTGATTTTTGAAGGCAAAGATCCCCAAAGCCTCCTTGTGTGTGTAGTGAGGAGTCTATTGAACAAGAAATTATTCCCAACTCCTCTCTGATGGTCTAAGACCTTACAAATAACACACTGACAGCATCTGTATGACATGCTTTCATAGCCTTTTAACTCATGAACTTTGATGAAGCAACTCCTGGAAGATACAAATATTCCTTCCCTTCAGCCAGCACACTCCTGGTCTCCTGAAGGAAAAGAGAGAAGCAGAAATGTCCGGCAGATGTTCCTGACCCCTAGAAGAACTCCATGCTGTGAAAACAGACATGAGAAGTAGAATACATTTATTCCTCCACAAGATCAGACCTTTCTTGATTTTGATGCCAGGCAGCATCTTTATGCCCAAGTCGCAGGTTAAGTAATCTCTCTTTGGAAGTTTTCTATTTCTTGGCAATCACCATTTCCAACAGTTGAGTCAGTTCCATAATAATATCTCTTTGTGGTGGTCACCCCACACAGCTCCCCAAAATCCAGACACAAACCAAGCATGGAGCATGTCCATGTGCCTTGCCACTGCTGATAGCCTCCTACCTGAGGCAGACTTACTGTTCCAATGCTAATGCCAGCCCAGTAATTGTATACTTTTTTTTTTCTCTGAATACTCTATATTTTGAATATTTCTTAGGATGGGATTCCAGAGCTCTAAGGCCCCTTGAAAGAAAAGGAAGAAATCCAGGGTCACTTTCCTGGACTACAGTGGTGGATTTCTCTCTCTGCCCAGCACTCTGCAGTATTTATTTCATCTTCCAGCTTTCTTATGCTTTGCTCTAAAGTAAAGAGAATTTCTTGATCGGCAAGAGCACTGATCAGACCAGTAATAATCTGCTTGCATGCTCCATCAATGAAACAGAGCTAGGCCACAGCAGGCTTGTACTGCACATCATCGCCATACCCACTGGGGATTAGGATGATTATAGCAGTGACCAAGGCCATGGAAAGGATTTTGTCCTGATCACACTTTTCCTGCTGACACACTATCTGTGACAGCCATTTCCTTAGTCAGGTTAATGAAACCCTCTTTCGTTTGTGTTTTCTCATTTAAGATGACAACTCTCATAAAAAAAGATAACCTCTCTGACCTCAGCCATTATCTCTCACCGTGGTTTTTCATCGCTGAATCTGTTAATTGAAACTACAGAGTCAGAAGAGCAGCACTCTACATAGTTTAGTTCCCAATAATGGGAAACCTGAATCCCACTGAGAAATTTATGTGTAACACTAATTATGACTGACATTCCCTCTTAGGGTGGGAGATAAAAATCACATCACAGTGTAGCTGGAATGGTCTTGCAACCTCTCTACAGCTGGCTTAATGTTTCTATACAAATACCTTGACCTTTAGAAAAGAGAGAGGGGAGGAAAAGCAGGAGATGTTTTTAGCGTTAAATGATTCCCATTTGTAACTCTATGAACAGCACATTTGGTCCAATTTCCAGTCCCTGGCATTTCTAAACTGCCATGTTACAAATAGGGAGGAGGCTATAAACTTTCTCCCTAGAGGGAAGGCAGGCAATCAAGTCAGTACTCCAGCCAGCAGGTCTGTGATGCTGCTGTGTCAGAAATCCAGCACACACAGCCAGCATGGTAGCAGTTCCATGAGGTTACAGCACAGGGCACATACAGCAACAAGGAACTAGCAAGGTCTCTACATAGATAATACCTCTGCAAAGGCATAAAG
This sequence comes from Erpornis zantholeuca, assembly GCA_013400515.1. Classification (NCBI taxonomy): domain Eukaryota; kingdom Metazoa; phylum Chordata; class Aves; order Passeriformes; family Timaliidae; genus Erpornis; species Erpornis zantholeuca. Next base: position 272,497 of record VZTN01035270.1, on the reverse strand, counting down.
GTGGGGGAGAATTGGGGCTCAGTTCCTTTTACCCACGCTGCATTGCTCTTAATTCACACGGGTACTGGAGAAGTGGTTCTGAGATTAGTATTTATTCCTCTCATTCTCAAATGCTATAAAGGGTCTGGGAAGAGAGAGGGAAAAAAGGGAAATCATCAATTTGGAAAGAAAATGGAGGCTTTGAATGAAAGTCACAGTTTTTTGTCCTACAAGCCTTGCCTTTATTCCAGTATCACTAGGAGAAATTGTTCATATGCTGAATATAAGGAGTAGTCACCAGCCACCAGCCAGAAACTTTGTAATGTAAATAAGTATCTTAAGTGGGGAATTTGTTTAGGAATCTGATCTGTTTGCCACAGATTTAAAGTTACTCCTGTTCCACCATAGCTTCTCTGTGATCCAAGAAGTGTTGAAAATTTACTAACAAATGGGTCCACACACAGAAAAGACATTTGTGTTGTGGGGTGGAAGGGAGAGAAGTTATCATTCTGGGCCCTTATGTCATCTCCTAAAAAGACCAGGAGACTGTTAACTGGTGAGAGAGAGAGAGAGAGACTGTTAACTGGTGTTTTCACTCAAAAGATAAAACAGTAAAGGACAAGGCTGAACAAAATCAAGAAACAAACAGAGACCTTGTATTTGTAAGGTGGTCTTACGTTCCTTCTGTTTGTTTGCATGTTTTTCTATAATTGTCAGCTCAAATACATTGCTTGTTTTGTTTGCATAATCTTAGCTTCACTGGTTTCCATGTATTAGAACTAGTTGAGAGAACAATTTAAATATATTGAGCAAAAGATAACAATTTCTTGCTTAAATGCTATAGAAGAAAGAACATTGGGGCTAAATTGGGGTTCTCATCAAGCTCAAATAAAATTTTTTGTTTACGTGGGTTTTGCCATAGTGTTTCTAATAAGAACAGGAAATAACACATTCAGCCTTTTCAGTATCTGATAGTGATGACTTAGGAGTAGCCTTGATAAAATTTGCATTCTAGCTCCCATTTGGCACCTTACAGTACACAAAACCTACAGCAGTGCCTTTATCATGAATTTCAGGAGTAGAACAGATACAAGACTGTGACACCCACCAAGCAGGAGGGTGTAAAAGAACCAGCCTGTGGATGGACAGCTCTGTAACTTTAGTGATGCTCAGCAGGTACACACTGTATATGACGAGGTTTGGTATTTGTAATGTTCACATTCGTCACTGCTCCTAGCAGCACCCACTGTTTCAAGACAACTGTGGAATCTCCCCTTTTATCACCCCTGTCTTCATGCCAGTCATAAGCAGGAACTGAATTCAGTCTCACATTCACAAATAATTATTTAGTGGCATCTAAAAAAAAGGTAAGTTGGGCAGATTTACAGTTCTGTTAGCCACACGAATATTTTCAGGTGTTTAACACTTACCGAAGTGGATGGGTTTGTGCATTACGTTTCTCTGTGTGTGAACACAGTTTGTAATCTTGAAATTGCAAGCTCTGTGGACCTATGCTTTAATTGGATTGCCTGAACATTTAATCTGATGAATCATGACAGCAGCAGGCATTCATGTCTCTAAGGTATGCTCCATGCATCATCATGTGTGTCGGTCCCCAGCGCTAGGAATTCATGGCAAAGCAAATGAGTTCAGGCTGGTATATTTGAAAACAGGCAGAGCTACAGAGAACTGGGGTGATGGGGGAACAGACACCACATTGGGGGACCCACACATGACACCTCACCTCAAAAGCCGTTGTTAGTGCATGGGTGCCAACAAAAGGAAATATAGGAAATATATTTAAGTCTTACCAGTTCAGCTAGCAGCTGAGTTGTGGGAAAATAGGCTGTGTGATGGAAGGGTGTCCTGGCTTCAGCCACAACAAAGGGGAATACCCACCCATGACAAGATGGTTTGCTACAACTCTGGCAGCAGCTTGAATTTTTAGCTCTAGCTCTGTAAGGCAAAACCACAATCTCTCTGCTGTCTGATTTGAAGAACAGGTGGCAAACAGTCATCTGCAAGGGACCAGTATGAAACTCGTATCTATAGATGATGCTCTGAGGGGAAAGGAGTTATTAAATCAATGGTCAGAGAAACAAAAAGATTAATGGTCTCGATTTAGTAACCTTCCTGGGAAACAAGACACTCATTTAAATCTTGAAGAGCAATCAGGAATTTTATGCTGAAGTTTTTATAATGGCTTCAAAACAGTTTTAATTGGGAAAATTGATTTCATCATCTCTGCATCACTTCTCTAACTGAAGGGCCCCAGAGGCAGAAAAGTTAGAGTCTCCCTCTCTAGACTGCCTGTGTGTGCCAGGCAGCAGCACAGTGCTGCTCCCAGCTAGCATTTGCTCCAGCAAGCTCCTGGAGCAGAGTGGGATGGCTATACACCCACTGCAGAGCACATATACCTGGCTCCAGGGCTGGAGGAGCTCCTACAAGATGCCCAGACTGAGATCTTAAAACACATAACACAGGAGTGCTGGTACAGTTGGTAACTCTTCCAGCCATGATGGAGAGACTGGAGTAAAATTTCAGTGGAAAGTGGTACAGAACCCAAAAGGAAATATGGCATAATCAAGACTGTGAGGCACTCTGTAGGTGCTCCCTGCCCTTTCTGCAGAAGGAAAGTAGCTTCCATGGTGGCCAGCAAGCCAAGTTCAATGAGAATAACCTACAGCAGTGATTTGTCAGGTGGCAGCAAGAGGCTGAAGTCATCATTCTCACAGGAGCTGAAGACCCCAATAACAGCATAGAGTGCAGTGGGACTGCAGACATCTGCCTCCCATCTGCTGCCCAGGGAGCCTTCCCAGTGCCTGGGTTGTAGGTAGGCCTTTAGGCAGTCACTTGTCTTTCTTGTCAGATGGAGAACAAATGCCAACAGCTTACCACCATCCAAACATGGATACTGCTGGGTGCATCCTCAAGTGCAACACCCCAGCTGCCATCTTCAAGGGCAACACCTGTTTCTCTATTGTGCTGGGAAGAACAGCTCCATTTCTGTATTCCACTGGCCAGGCCACTGCAGGCAGGAACAATGAGCTAACAGATACCTGCAAGATGCTTCTTCTGTAAGTATACTACCTCTCTCCAGCACCACACTATGTTCACATCAGTAGCAACGGAAATCTAAGATTAAGTTTGTTTGTTTCCTTCCTGACCTTGCTTTCCTGACCTTAAACATGTGAAATCTGCTCCCTGTTCCTTTGAGGCTGCTGGAAGTTTCCAGGAATGAGTGATTTCTCTGACACAGATCTTGTTAGAAGGAGTCCTAGACAAACATACATAGTGTCTAAAGACTGACAAACTATTCCCAGTAAAATATCAAGTGGAAACATTTACAGGTTATGAGAAAAATGTATGTTTCAGAGCCTAGGATGAGCATGTTTTCCATGCACAAAGTGGCATTAACAACTCCCAGTTGAAATACAACAAATGTGTTTATTTAAAACATATATTGAAATGTATGAAGAAGTAATATTTTAAAAAATCATCATCAAGAACAGTTGAATAATTTGTCCACTACAAAAAAGGCAGGAAAAGGAAGAAGATGGCTGAAATCAGTTGTAAGCAAAAAACCCAGCAAAAACTAAATGAAACTTTTCCATAGTTCCCATCAGCATAGGGTCTATGGTTCTTTAAGAAAAAGGGTCATATATCTTTGATTGCTTTAACTCCAAGTACTCCTTTGCTGCTGGGTTTTTGCTAAGGCTATTAGATTTTCTGAATTCCTTCTTCTTTCCCCATTGTGGGTGAAGTTTAAACACTCTAAAATTTTGCCTAAAGCTTTTTTATATGACAAAAAAAGTCTCATAAACCTGCTTGCACTTAGGCCCAGCTGAGAGTTTCAATTCAATATAGAATTATTTGGAATTTGTACTAGAAAAAAGGAAGCAAGGCATTCAGAGGAAGCCAGTGCAGAAATTCACTTTTTAAGAAAACCAGAAGTAGTATATCTATACATGGGTAAAATCGCTTTCTGTCCCCTCTGGACACAGATATAGAGTAGAATTGTTTTTAAAAAGGTTCAGAGTGAACTGTTCCTGATACCTTTATCAAAAAGCAAAATAAAAATGAAAAAGTAATTCCACAGTTATTCCAACGGGGAAGGAAGGGGTGAAGGTAACAGAGGGAATGCTCACTAAACAAATGACAATCAGCAGACATCCATTTATTTGGCTAGAGCAGCACAGTGTGCTAGAAGCACCACTAGAACAGTTTGCATTGTAGTGCCTCTTTTTGCCCTTTACTTCAGATTATTTTCCTCAAAACTGGTATGAAAGAGTTTCTTTCTTTGTCTAGTCATCCCAGAAGACTTTAAACCATCTGACTGGCATAAGCTATCGCCACAAAAGAGAAAATATACACTTGAAAGATTGAAAACAAACTCCTTTGGAAATTTGCTTCCTTCAGAACATTGTTAGCCCTGTTCACACCCTCTTGTGTAAGGAAACTTTGGACATACTGAAATTTATGCCTGCAGGCATCGTGCTCAGACCAAAGGTTTCTATGTTAGGATGAAGTGCTATGTATACTTGGGATATGTTGGGAACAATATCCACAGCAGGTGGCATAAAAATGCCTCCTTGGAAGACAAGACAGAAGGCGCTAATTACTTTCAGTTTAAAGATTAAAATACAGACATTTGCATGGTGTTGCACATCACTAGTCAACTCCTCCATATCATTAGTCCTTCCACTGACTTCAAAAAGCAGAACAAATTTCTTTCACGGAGATGCATACTTTCATTAGTGCCACAGTGAGGAGGACTAATCCCTCCTCCCCCCTCCCATCCTGTCACTGCCATTCCCCACTGAACAGGAAACTAAATCTCAAATCAGCTTTTCCTTTTTCTTGCACAGGTGCTCAAGAAAGACCTCAAAGAATAGATGTTTAGGAAACAGCGGGAGAGAGGAGACTTTGAAAACATGGAAGAACCCTACTGTGAGCATCTTTCTTGACGGATCCAGGGCTGTACTTGCAACAAGGAAATTAAAATAATACTGCAAAAAAAACCGCTCCTTTTCAGTACCTCACCTCTTTGTCACATGTGGAACTTAAATAACTCTGCGTGTGCTACAGTATAATTAAAAACTCCATTACACTTAGTACACAACTTCTGCATTTGGCTTAGAGACTCGTTTCAAGGCTAAAGTCTACAGTGTTCCAAACCTGGTGACCCAAAAAGCAAGCATTGAGCAAAACAGTAATTTGGTATCTGCATGTATTCATACAAGAGGCCACTTTAAATGATTTTTACCAAGTTTGACAGACAGAAAGATTGGTTCCTGAATCATATTTTCCCTTTTCCCTCTCACTTTAGCCCATTAGGAAATCCATTCTTCTTCTCAGCAAATACGGGGCAGGTGGCGGAAACGAAATATAAAAGCAACAGCCTCATACTTCTTCAGAAGCATTCAGAAGAATGGGATCTGGGATGTGGGAAAATAGGTAGCTTGTTAAGGTTGTCCAAAGCAACAAAAAAAACAATCTTCCCCATCTGTACTTTTAAATACAACATCTAACAATTGAAGCAACTTCCTGGTACTTTTGGCCTGACTCAGCAATTACTAGAAGCCAGTATTTCTTTCACTTTATCTTTTAGAGGCAGGCTAGCTCAGTTCCAGTGTCACCACCTTTGCTTCTACAAAATGCTAAAAACTATATTATATTGAATGCTTACTGGATTGAAATTACACCCCCAAGTCATAAGCAAACAGGAGACATAGGGACTGGAAACAGCATGGAAAGGAAAAAGGTTGTATTTTCTGAAGACAGGCAACATAACCTGGCTTGTACACATACTCCAGGCTTGATAGCAGTTTCTCCTGAAACTGTATTGGGATGTATTTCAGACTTGAAATTACAGCTTTAACTACTTACTTTGTATAGCTATAACAGCCTCTAAGACAGCACTTTAATATTAATGAAAGAAATAGCTACTCCAACACTCAGGCTTTCCACCTGAATACTCAAAGCAAGGTCTCCTGGGCAGATTTCTACAGGATTTAGCCAACCTACACCTCTGATCAGTAATCGTTTTGATACAGAAAGGACCATTGGTAATCGGATGCTAAGCAGAAAGTAATTTGACAGGAAATGTGCTTGTATATTAGATCAGGAACAAGGGTACAGGTGGAGATATGAAAGAATCAGTATTTGCACTTGAGACAGGCTAGTTTGGACCAAATATTTAGTTGTGTTTTTGCTTGGACCTAAGATAAAACGTTGAAAGTCAAGTTCAGAAAAATTCACCTACCTTATAATAGTATTTCTCTTTTTCCTCTTAACTTCTTGACATACAGACACCTATAAATGTATTTTACCAGATCTCTCATAAGTTTTACTCGCAGACAGATCAGCTAAAGTTTTACCATCTGTTGTTTTTTTTTGCTGGCAATAGCTTCAATATAGTAGTTGCACATAGAAGTATACTGAACTTATTTTTTTCACTTTCCCCAGGTACAGTAAGTTGTCATGGTATAACTTGGGGCCACAAGGATATGAGGTCATGTGAGGGATAAGTGAGGGAAGATTACAGTTAAAGGCTTACTGCTTTAAGTACAATACTACTATTCTTAAGAGTAAAGATTTAGGAGATTTTCAGGCTTTAGCAACTAGCAGTATGATCTACACAAGGGAATATTTCTATCATTTACCAGTGTTTCTAAGTATTAGGGCAAGGAAATATTATGAATACTTTATTTATCTCTTGAAAGACTTGATTTTAGTAATAAAAGAGATATTAACACATGAATGATATGGCTTTAATACACATCATAATGTAGTCTGCTATTAAAAGTTTGGTTTTCCTTTTTTCCTGCTCCCCAGTTTAAAAAAAAAACAAAGGGAACATAGAAGAAAACCAATAATGATGTTTGTCTCTACTGAGAAAAGCATAATAAAGTTACATTCTCCTTTATATTTCAAGATTTTAGACAGGACTGGAAGTGCTCCAGGCCAGCTCTGACAGATATGGTAAACACAATTTCAAACTTCATATGAAAACAGAAAGCAGAATAATTTGTTTTTAAAGAAATAATGCAAAAGAATGCAGACATGATGGACTGACATCAACATTGAAGGAATAATTCATTTGTTTAGTGCTGACTATGAGATCATTTTAATTATTTGGAATAATACTTTTGAAGGCTGTGAGGTGGGAGTTTTTAGCAAGTTCACCTTTTTGCTGCCTTCCTGCTGTTCTCCTACTACAAAAATACCCCATAAAATTGTTCATAACTGCTATGCAGAAAGAATATTTAGTATACATCCAAGTTCCCATAGCTGGCTCAAGTATCTAACTCATCTCAATAGCTGACAGTATTTTTGTAGAAGGGCCCATGTGGGAGAGCCTTCCCTGTCTCTGTTTACTTTGGGCAGTGCTTTACAAGAAAACAGTTCAGGAAAGCAACTCATCCTCTGCAAATAGCCACTCTGTGGTGAAAAATGCAGCAGCACAAACTAAATAGCAGTGGATGAGGAAATAAGAACCAGAGAATAACTGTTTTCATGGGTTATCTTCTGCTACCTCATTCCTACTTGGAATAGTGTAAAACCATCTCTAACTTCTACAGCTATCTAACTTAGTGGAGCTTGGTGTAAATTTAACCATAGATTTCATATTAATTCATACCACACCATATTCATAATTCATATGCAATTATAATAAAGCATGAATTATAGCATACAGATTAATATATTATGTGCTATATATTATAATAATTCAGACAATAACCATATATTTTCTCTTAGTTTCATATTAATTCAAAACTGAATATTTATATCTGGGATTTTTAATTAAAAATACTATTCTCAGAACCCAGATACCCACATATGTTTAGGTACTTAATTCCTCTTGGAAGTGGTGTGGGATTTAAGCATTTTCATATTTCAGGGGCTCTTGAAAACAGTCATTATCCAATGAGGCCCTGCAGGCTTCAGGGAGGGCAGATATAAAGAAAGCAAATATTTGGGAGTCCTTCCAGTAGGAGATACAGTTTCCATAAGAATCAGGCATGGAGAAAAATTGTTAGCCTGGATAATAATAGTACTATATCTAAAATACCACAGCTGTCCAAAATTTACAAGCTAAGAAGTGATTCTTCTCTTCTAACAGCATCTCACATTTCACTGCTGTTCAGAGTTGCTAGATTAACTGTTCTCCATATTTATTATGGGTTTATTGTCCTAGGCTATCTGGCAGGAACCTAGCACACAGGGATTCCCTCCTTTGCAGCAGTGACCTACTGAAGAGCTATTTTCATAGAATCATGAAGGCATTTACATTCATACACACCTCTTTTCTGCAGAGCAGAGCACAACTGATGATGAAGGATCCAGAGGATGGAACCTCTGTGGGTGACAGCAGTGTCAGCTCTCTCCACCAAGGTACACCAGCTCCCCAAACCAAGCATTTCCAAGATCAGTAGTAATCACAGTAGTAGCCAATGCAACATACTTACAGCCAGAGAAAAGCTCAATTATTTTCCAGAATTCATCTAACTGCATAGCAAGTAAATTTCACAGGGTGATATTTCAAAACAGTTATGTCAACAGTGAGACTTAATTCCCACTGCACACCAAGCAGCTTCAAGACTCTGAGAGGGAAACATATGAGAAGCCTAATTTTTAGGCACACGGATCAGCAGTTCTTCACAACAGGAGCAGAGTGGCAGTTTACAACTTTCAGGTCAGTCGCTGAAGCAAGACCTCTTTTACCTAAATTCACCATAGGATTCGGAGTCCAAATGTGTTTGTTTGCAGCTGAGCATCAGCCATCACAGCAGCATCAATACCTGGGCTTTTTACACCCTCTGCAGATCCAGCACCAAGAAGGGAATACAGAACACTGAAAGTGGAGTTTCTCACGTACCTGAGGCAATGTAGGAGACTGCACCTTGACTCTACCCCAAGAGTCTAGGAGGTGTCAAGAAAAAAGATGCCAGTGGTAATATAGAGGGAAAAAAAGCCATGCAAAATCTGAATACCCAAATTCTTTGGAGAAGAAAAAAGGAGGCTTACCCAATATAGCTTTGTGCAGCAAACTAGCAGGGGAAGGCAACCAAGGCTGAGTTTTTTGCCTCAGGAGATATAACAAAGGGCAGTTTCAACCACGCCTAGGTGCTTTTGCTACCAATCCACAAGCAGCACTTCCTACATTAGCCTGAGCAGGTAAAAACTGTGCTGTAATTCTTATTACTCACGTGAGTGATCTAAGTACGTAAGTAAATGATGATTTTTCACTCTTTTGTGCATAAAATTAATATCATGGAATGACAGAATCAGGAGGTTGGAAGAGAACTTCAAGACCACTGAGTCCAGCCCATGCCCTAACACCACCTCTTTTAAACCATGACACCAAGCACCACATCCAATCTTTTTTTAAACACATCCAACAATGGTGACTCCACCACCTCCCCAGGCAGACGATTCCAGAACTTTATCACTTTCTTTATACCCCATTTCCTACAAATCAATGCTCTTTCAGGTAATTTGGAAACTTCAAACCTTTTCTGGCAGAGGAGAAAATTTAATCTAGATCTTTCCATTTAGGTCAGTGGTCTAGCTGCTGGTTTCCACTCTGGTCCTGGTCCATTGAAGTGCTTCGTATTAGGTGATTCCACCCATATGCTACCTTTATTCTGCCTCTATCGCTCCCCTCAAACCTGGAAACCCCCAGGCAGATACAGCTAATTTATTTCATATTACACAACTGAAAGTTTAACTCAATGTCAAAGCTCCTCTAGCAGAGGACAGCAGAGTGAGAAACAAGCATTACCCTGAAGTCAGGAAAATTAAGCTGCTATCTCCATTGTACAGGCTAAGCAGCAGAGGGGGAGATTAGGCAAGTTGCCAGAGGTTGCACAAGAAAACATCTGTGATAGCATGAGGGGCTGAGATGCCTTAAACCCTGTTCAAAGCTGCAGACCATCGCTTTCCCTTAGCCTATGACTAAAAGAACAGTGGGCCTGGAAGGCAGGTTGTTTCTCAGGTGTTACCAACTTTGTGAATAGTTTTGTTCATCTTCCCAGTGACATTTCCCACTGCTGCTGCATGCAAGGTCTCACACTGCAGCGGGGGGGAAGAGACTGCTGCTCACAAAGCCAGGAAATATGAAACCTTAAGGAATCACCAGAAGAGCTGACAGGCAGGCAGAGCATCCTAAACAACTTCCACTCATCCCTTAATCAATTGAATTGCTTTCCAGCTGATTGAGCCCTGTAGGCTTTCAAATCCCAGAATATAGACCATGTATTAAAAACAACCTTTTGGTCTGCATTTGTAACTGTAGAATTCAAGGTCAGTTCCAAATAGGAGATCTTCACACACTCAAGATTAAAAAAAAAAAAAAAAAAAACCCTGGGAAGAAAATTAACCTCAGCTGAAAGCTAGTAATAATCTTGACTCCTGACTCCTGATGCTCTCCATGGCAAAAGAGGGTTATTATTCCCTCCCTTCCCCTTAAAAAAGGAAATCCAAGCAAAAGCAAAAATTAAAGGTGTTTTTCTGAGACAACACTGCCACCTATTGTCACTGCTATGGTTTCTCACTTTTTAATTAAGCCTTTTACAGCCCATCAAGTATGTGGTCAAAACCAAACATTTCCTTATCTTCCTCAATCAAAAACTGTTTGAATCAACCCCAGCCCTCAACTTCTGCTGAAAATACATCCTCAGAAACAACTCAGAATTTTGTTTCTGGCCTTCCTGGTTACAACAAACAAAACAGAGAGTAAGCTCATTTCCCAGTCCATGTCCTGCATTTTAGACTACTCTCTCATTTGGTGACTCCTGTCCTTTCCAATTTCTAGCTTGCACAGTGAACAAATAACAGTTTCCTCTTACAATCCAACTCCAGTATTTTGCTAATGTCCTTGTACATAGTCACACACATCTTATGTTCATATCATGAGCTTTAGGACAGGCCCAGAAAATACCCAAGGGCACCAGATGGGTCCATATTCAGCCACTTGCAGTAAAAATGCACATCATTGCACTCCCATAGACTGGCTTCCTTAAAAAAGCTGACAAAAAGGCTCATGCAGCCAATGCCTATCCTATTTCTGCTCTGAAAATATTTGTGCATTAACTTAAATTTATACTTGAGTAACTCCAAATTGAAAGGAGCAATATTAATATTTCTACCTGTAAGCAATGAATAGGCAAAAACCAGTGAAGAGTCAGGTACTTAAAATTTCTGGAACCATTTCTTGCTTTCTTAATTTACTTTTGGTGACTGGATAATACTACGTGGAGTAGTGCTTAGAATTGGTGAAATAATCACAAATAAGTTTAGATACAAACGGAAGTATTTCTATATTAAAAGTGAGTTTAATATGATTGCTGCCACAACTAGAAGAAACAAGTAGCAAATCCCAGCACTAAGCTGGAATTTTCCTTCTCAAAGGTAAGATGTTCCTTGCCACAATACTAGAAACCTTGCAGAATAATTTTAATCTTTGCAACATCTTACATGTAGAAAAATCTCTCTAATACACAAATGAAAAATTTCAGCATTTGATATCCAAAAAGATGAACTGAGACAACATGCATATCTTGAAGGGGAAAAAGATAAAAACTTACTTGATTTTGTTTTTAAATTTTGGGTGCTTTAGAGATCCTGTGGAGAAGGAGGCACTATGTTTAGCACCAGAAATTGTGCAAGAACAGCAAAAGCAAGCAGAATACATTTGCCTTTTAAGGCATTTTCAAGTACCCCCGAGGAAGGCTAGCAGTGATGGGCAGGACTGTAGTCCCTTTCTCGGGGCAGCCCTGTGTGTCCTTGGTGACTTTCTTCAGGTGATCACAAGCTGTGGTCAGAGCTCACCAGATGCTTCAGAATTAACTAGAACTCTTCTAGAATTAAAACGATTGGGTTTAATATTTTCCTGAGCCATTCTTGGTTGCTCACAATCAAGGTGATGATTACTTCCCTGTCTGGATGCAGCCCCATCTTTTCCTTACAGGTGCTGAAAGTATCTCCTCTCCCACCTTCAGGAGAGACACAAGGTTCCTAAGTGTCATCCTTCCCCTCCCATTAAAAAACAGACCCTGTTTGGTTCATACACTTTAATTTTTTCAGAAGAATATTAACAATTTTCCTCACAGCGAATTTGCTAGAAGCATTATTAGAAGAGCAGTTTTGAAGGCTGCCATCATTTCTTGAAAGTTGTTTTTCTAATGTGTTTTATGTAAAAGAAGTTCAGAGCCAAAGGAAGTTCTTCAAGAGAAGGGATCGTTCAAGCATGAAAACTCATTTGAAAAATAATTACTTGAAGTTCAGTCAGTCTTATATATTCACCAGAAGCTGTTGAATCCTCCAAGTTAACAAAATAATATATAAACAAATAAATCAGGTGGGAGAGGGAGCCATAAAAATGGAAGTATTTCAACAAGGACCTAATAGTAAAGTGTGGTAGGGAGCTGTTTCTGCACAATTGAATATAATGATATTGTAATATGGGATCTGGGGAACATTTTCCTCAGGTTCTGTGAGCATTAGTGGCTTTAACTGTACTCTAAAGAAGAAAACACCAGATCAACAAGATATACAGCACAATGCTGCTCTGTGTATACGTTTTTTTTGGCAAGGGAAAATAATTTGGCTTCAAGTCTTTGCTTTCTCTGGATGATCTCTTTAAAGAGAAAAAAATATTGCAATTTAGAAGACTCTCATGGCAGATCTCAGGCTGAATCTTGGTGGTTATAGGCTACATTTATTGCATGGAAAAAAAGCATTTGGTACACGCAGAATGCACCATATGGTTAAATTGTAAAATCTCTATAAACACAAGCCCCCTGGGGCCCTTTTTCTTTATTACAGTCACTTATGTTTATTTCTTCTCCCTCTAAGTCTGAATTCACACCCTTTGACATGGCTGAGCTCTCAGGGCTAGCAGTCAAATGCAGAGCCCTGGCGAACAAACAAGACCACGAGGGATGGAAGGACACAGGGCTGTGACTGGACCTAGGGTGAACACGTGGCCTGTGCCCGTCACTGAACACCACCTGGAGCAAGCACAGTCGAGGACACGGTCAATTCTCTGTACCTGGCAATAACTGAAACACCAAGGACACCTATTTTCATTGTATTTTTTCTCTTAACCTTTCTTTAGTGTTTTTTGTCCCTTTTTGCATTGTTTTTTCAGGATTTGCTACAGTTCCCTCACAGACATCGCAACCTGCTTTTCCTAGTTATTCCTTCCATTTACCTTTGTTTTCCTAGCCTTTCCTGCCACAAGATCAAATTCCCCTGCTGTCCTCCGATTGAGTCCAGCAAGCAATGTAGCTATATACCTATATTTCCAAGTAAATCCATTCTCTTCTAACAGGGTAACTAGAATTATGCACAGTCTCATGTTATTAACTGGGCAGGGGTTTTTTTTTGTGGAGCACTGACCCCCAGGATCTCATTTCATAATCTTTTTTTCCATCCCACCAGGATAATGAGAGCTGGCAATAGCACATGAATAATCTGGGCTACAGATAAAATGGAGGACTGATATTTGCTGCCTCTGACTGCATTTATCTCAGTCTTAGGAGTTTTTAATCTCAGAACTTGGATAGCCCCTTGAAAAACAGAGTGAAAATAAATTGCATCTGATGAATCATATTGTCACCAGAATTTCTACCCACAGGCTCTGGAAACTAATGCTGTTTTAATATTTAATAATGCCCTCTTGTGGAGATTTTAATACTAGATTTTCTTATTTTAAGACTTAGTCAAAATCAGCTGTTCTCACAGGGATTTTTTTTTTTTCCCTAGAGACAGCCAAAATTCCCTGCAGCGGCTCTGCCTGGCTTTCTCTCACACACTCCAAGGAACACCTTGTACCTCGGGTAACGTAAAAGGAAAGACATGGGGACACACTGCTGATGGGTTGTGAGTGTGGGAACATGGCATAAAGGTCAATTATTTCCCATCTGTGGTGCACGGACCTTAAGTGGCTTAAGCTACCCAAGCCTGTCTTGCCAGTCTGTAAACTGTGATCTTCTGAAAAAAGAAAGAGAAAATTCTGCTGGGATCATAGCCTACCTCAGGCTCATGGCCTTTCCACCGAGTAAGCTGGAATCTGGGACAAGTGTACAAACCACACCACAGTCAGACATAACTGAAATGTCCTTATCACAAATTTAGGTTTTTCTCTCTAAGGTCCCATGGGATAAAAGGGTCCCCCCTTCTTTTCCACACACAGTGTAAGAGATAGAGCTATAACACTACTACAAGCTATTTAGATTCGAATATTGCACCTTAGACTTTCAAACTTTGCAGTTCCAGAATCCTTGAGTATTACCCAACACAATTCAAGAATGTATATACACAAAAAATCAGCATTATGCTAAAACTGAGAGTACAGGAAGAGAAAATCAGTAAGTGTTTCAATCTTCCACTGGAATTCTACCTTGACCGCATAGTGGGAATTTTCACATTTGAAAACCACTAATAATGGGACAGAAATGCAAGCTGCTACATTTTGTATTAGCAGATTATTTTCTATTTGCTCAAAATCTACTCTTATGGTTTCAAAGGCTTTTTCAGAATGAGTGACAGAGTTATTTTCCTACTCTTTGCTTTCAGAAATATGACATCACCTCTTCAGATCCTTCACTAAGAACCTAAAAGGCTTCATTCTGTCCTTTCAGCAATTGAACTTGTAAAATGTGTTTCCACTCTTGATAGCCATGTTAACCGTGACTGGCTTGTTTTGATTAAATTGGCTGTGCCTAATAAAGTTAAGAAATAGATGACATTTTTGGAAACAATCCATATGTCAGAAGTTGGTTATACTTCCATTTTAGCTTTCCATTAAAGATTTCAACTTTTTTTGCTCAATTTGAAAAACTAAATCCCTAATGAAACGAACACTGATGTCTTCAGTGTCCTCTTGACTTATTCACCACACCTAGGTCCCCAGGTGATTTTAATGACTCTGTTTTTCTTAGCTTAGATTTTGGGTTGTATTTTTTTTTGCTTAGCCCAGGAGCCAGCAGACATATTGCCAGGGGAGAGAGGTATTACTTTCTTTTAAAATCGTGCAAAGGGTATTTCATAAAAATAGAAACTTTTACGAAGTGTCACTCAGGCTGGTAGATCACAACAAGTATTTTTACAAACAACATTGAACTTCAAAGCCCCAATTTGTCTCTGAAATT
Organism: Erpornis zantholeuca; assembly: GCA_013400515.1. Taxonomy (NCBI): domain Eukaryota; kingdom Metazoa; phylum Chordata; class Aves; order Passeriformes; family Timaliidae; genus Erpornis; species Erpornis zantholeuca. The sequence continues at coordinate 257,357 of VZTN01035270.1, read as the reverse complement.
GAGTACCTCTGAGTGGTTTTGTATCCTACCCCGCTTTCCAATTTTTTTTTTCCTTTGACTACAGTGGAGAAGAAGTTGTTTTGCTAAAAAAACAATATCTGATTCCATTCAGCCCTAAAAATAGAGGCCAATTCCTTTGTCCTTGAACCTTGACAATAAAATTACCACTGGCCTTAAAACAACATTATCACAAACTCAGGTTGCTGGTAACTAAAACAAAATTCTTAGAGGAATTCCCGAGGCCACCAGGGTTTTTTAGGGCTAGCATGGTGGTTTCCTGGTACCATTCTGTGTAAACCCACAGCAGTATGCTGTCAGTGTCTGAGAGCCGTGCTCCAGCCCAGTGCATATTTACTGCCTAAGTGCCTTTTCTTGCTTTCTTTTTCGCATTCAGTGCCAGAGATATGAGGGCTACAAGACATCAGTGTAAAGATGCCAGAGCTGCCACCACCATCTGCCTTTTTCCTTTGCAGTTTTCTTGTACTCCCGAGTTTTTTAAGGATCACCTTCCATCTGCAGATTACTTTAATGACTGCATGTGCTACTCTGCTAAAGTGTAAAATACATTTGAGATGTTTCCAAATTAATTTGCAAATATTTTTAAAGCAAGCTTTAAAGCTTGGATCTGTAATAGGCTTCATTTTCTTTAGCTTTCAAGTGTATGGAAATATGGGATGGTAGTTTGTCCACATACAGAGACAAACAACTATGAAATTTGTTTAAAAGCTCGGATCCTATCTAGCTACTTAGGAATTAAGGAGTTTCCATCCATTTCGGTGATGAATACTCACAGTATAATTTCAAATACACTTTTAAAATTAACAGTATCCACTGGCTAAGTTTCCATGTCATTCCATTCCTTAAGGAATCTTAAAGGATTATTAAGAACTCCTTGAAGTAAATGCAATTGCAATATATATTTGACATTCATTATGTCTTTTCACACATATTTCTGGATATATCCCACCTAAAAATTAGCAAAATAGTCTCTCTCCATATGATGTATTGACTTTAGCAATTTACTTTATTTTGATTATTCGTTAATTTCCTTATGTCATTTTCAAGACAAATAAGAGTCATCTTGATATATTTTTTTTTCTTTTTTACATGTTCTTCAATTTCAGTCCCGTGAATTTGTCCCTTACACTATTCAAATAATGATATTACAATCACGTCAGTTACGGCTGTGGCTTTATTTACCTCATTTTCAGCTTCAAACTTGGTGCTGCAGGTGGCACCCTACACCTAGTAAAGAAATCAGCCACCTCGAACACAGTAAGGCCTCGCTAACTCCCCTTCTTCCAAGCACAATAGCTGCGTAAAGCCTGTGTTTGATCCATTAAGTAGAAAATAATGATCCTTATCTAAAAAAGAAGTTATCACAACCATCTTGCATGCACTGCTACTCCGTGCACTTTACTGATCTGAAGGAACATGTATGAAAATCAGCCCTTGGTGTTGTAAACCTGTTTTCTCTAGGTTAAGAAAGCTTCCATTCTTAGTACTTGAAGCTTTGAGAGCACTTAAATCTTCATATATATCCAGTTCTTTAAAATATTCTTCCATATGTTTGGGAGGCAGAGGCACATGCCATGTCTTCCAATGCTTGCTAAGCTCCAGAAAAAGCATGTGCTTCTTTTTTTTCCTGCATTTTGTGAGTATTTTAGCTATTATATTGTAATCATTTCAGTAGAGACACTCTCATACATACCTGGAAAGAGCCTTACATCAGTGGGACCCCATTTCCCACTGATATCTTGGCATTATTATGCAACCAAGCATGAAAAGCTTATCAAAAAAAAACAAAATAGGGAAAGAATATTTTTCCATAGCTTTCCTTTTTTGGTATTCTCAAAGATTAATATTTGATTCATGATGGAGTCCATCTGAAGCTCTAAGTTACCATTCTATAGGTAAAATGAAATCTGGGAAAATGAAAATCAAGATAAAAGAGCTGTCATTCATATAACCTACGATTCAGAATACATCTGGATTTTAAAAAGTCACATAGAAAATAAGCAGTAAGTGTATTTCTATGGATACAAGGCCTCCAGAAAGCACAGCTACCTAATGACACAAACTCAGATGCTGAATAAGAACATTGGTTGAGAATTAAGAATTTTATAAGCTACTCCCAAAGCATGAAGTCCCTTTTCCCCTTCTGAAAGAGGCACTTTTCATTGAAAAACAGCTATACAACTAACAATGCCTAACAGCAAATATGCTTTAGAGACAGGATGTGAAGGCTTTTGCAGCTATTAATTTGATATGATGAAAACATTATCAAACGGGTAACCTGATTTGGACAGTACCAAAAAAAAATGCAAGGGAGCAGATATCTCTGAATTTACAGAAAAAGCAGTGGGCTCAGAAGTAGCAGGGTGAAAGAATTTCCCAGATTAAACATGCAGTCTCTGCATGACAGCTTTGAAGAATAGCATCGGGTAAGAGTTTTCAGGTGATTTTCAGAAAAAAAGAAAAGCCATCAGCATCATTTAGCTTTCCTTCACAACCATTATTTTACTCAGGGGAAGCCCAGAATCTTACCAGCGCCCCAAAGGTCCTAATAAGCAATAGTTTCCCCATCATTAATGATTGGTAAGGCCCAAGCCAAAGACAGGTATTGGAAGAAACTCATGAGTCTTCTCCAAGCGTAAAATCCCTGTCTTCATTGCACCAACCCCAAACTGTTTTCCCCCTTAGAGATATTCAAAAGCCATCTGGACACAGGCCCATGCTCCTGAGCAGGGGGGTTTGAAAAGGTGACTGCCAAAGGTCCCTTTCAATCTCAGCTGTTCTCTGGGTTTGTGAAACCAGCAGGCAGGCAGACTGACTTCTACCCCATTTCTGCTTCACTCACAAAGGCAGTGAATGAAATCCTGTTACAAGATCTCTAGCATCACATGAGCTGTCTCTGAGATGAGTGGTTTACCTCCCCTCAACTCTCAGAGTTTTGCCTGTGACAATAATAACCACATACCTGTACCACAGGCTCCATCCTTCGTTGTTTCAGTTTCTACGACCAAAATATTCCAGCCCTTCCCACATTCCTGCAGCCTGCTTGCCCAATTTCACCAGGCTCATGCTCTCCTCATGAATAAGGCCAGAAGAATTTGTGATGGCCAGCAGGGACACATTCCCAGACATTTGTTACCAAATGCAGCCAGGTGTAGCTTTCTGGAAAACACATCTGCCAAACCAGGCCATTTTTATATGTAGCCTTTTCCCACTGCTGATCCCATCAATCCAACAGCCTTCCTTGAGCACCCACGGTCCTTGCAACTCTATCTAGTTTTTCCATGTTTCCCTGAGGAAGCCATATCACCCAGATCTTTTCCATTACCAGCCCAGCTCAGGCACCCCAAAACCTTGGGTATAAGCATCCAGAGTGTAAAATACAAGAGGTTTTTTTACTTTAATTTATTTCAGCAGAAGCAGTGTTGCCTCAGCAGCCAGCAGGGCTGATGATTTGACCAGTAAGCCTTCTTTCAACTCCTGGTCCTTCCAAATTGCTGCTGGTTTTCCTGAGTTGGTCTTGGACCTAACTTTTTTCCTTACCTCCCTGTGCTCAGTGGGGTCCTGGTGAAGCCTGTAGCTCTCCTGTTCTCTGACTGCCCCTGCTCAAGGGCTGTGTTTTGGGCATGAGACTCCTGTCTGTGTTGTGGTCATCCGCAGCTCCCAACTTATTCTTCCCCATGGAGTGCCCTTGCTCTTACTGCTGATTGATGCATCCCACTGTATATCACAGCTGGAAGGAACCTTAAAGATCATCTAGTCCCAAACTCCCTGTCATGGGCAGGGACACATTCCACTAGGCCAGGTTGTCCCAAGCCCCACCAAACCTGGCCTTGAACATTTCCAGATATAAGGCACCCAGAACTTCTCTGGGCAACGTGTCTGTGCCTCACAATCATCTGAATAAAGAATTTATTCCTAATATCTAATTGAAACCTTCCCTCTTTGTTTACAACCTTTCTCCTTTGTTCCATCTCTATGTGCCCACTATGTAAAAAATCCCTCTCCCTTTTTTACAAGTCCTCTTTAAGTACTGGGAGGCTGCTGTCATCCCTTTTTCCACATATCTGACTTCCATGTGAGATTGTGAGTACAGGGATCTTCTGAAAGAGTCAGGACAGAGGACAGAGGACAGAGGACAGAGACAGAAAGGAATTACAGAAGCTGGCATCGAAGGCAGGCCCTTCTGTGTGTGAAGGTCTAGATCTAGGCAGGTCAGCCTAGATGTGAGGCAAGTTCTCTGATAGGCTTCTCTGGTAGGCTCTTCTCCCAAACTCATAGTGACATGTACTCCAAGCATGAGGCTCATGGTCAGCTCCCATCCTACAAGCACCATGTAGGATGGTAGAGGGAGGTACTGTGCCCCTTCACCAAGGCTGCTGATGGGATTGTTCGAGCCCTGTGCTCAAAGGGACTTTCTGAAAGGCCCACTCCCCAGAGAGCAGCATAATGCTAATTACTCCTCCTCTGTGAGACTCTGGGATTTACATGTCTGTGGAAGAGGCAAAGGCCAGACATCTGCCACTGCTTTTTCACATAACACTAGGAAACTAGGAGGTTAGCCCATGGAAAGACTGGATAAAATGTTAGGCGCAAACAGCAAATACCATGAGATATCCCACTTGGCTGGCAGCAGGGCTGTGGGAGGCTGCAACTGAGGACATAAATGTGCAGTGCATGGGGCAGGAACTGGCTTATCATTTGATCATAGCACTTATTTCTGGGAGATGTCAGTCAAAGCAAATACTACAATGTTGTTTCTTATATTACTTTAATTGGAAAAGGTTGAAATGTGGAGCTGCTTGCTCCCACCCATGAAGAACAAAGATTTAAGAAGACAAAGCAGGGAGACTTAAAAGACGGGAAAAGCATAAGAATGTAAAAACTGAGCTTACATCAATATTTTAAAGTATGGAAAAAGGTAGTAAAGCAAATACTAGTTTTCTTCATTACATTCCTGGTGGTTTATGACTCTTAAGCTTAAGTTAATTAACATACCTAAGCAAAGATGTAATGTAAATACATTGTTAGAACTTTAGGTAACACATAGAAATTACAAACAAAAAAGCTGCTAATGTTTCTGTAGCTAAGTTTATTTTACAAAAAACATTTACATATTCATTACAATCTTATACTCTGAGATCAGTGAATTCTCACATGTCTACTGACCAGCTACAAATTACACGAAAGAATTAATTTTCTGTCAGTGGCAATCTGGAACACCAAATTTATTAGGTAATGTTAGTGCCAGCATTTTTAGTACCCTCTACCCCACAGTAATTAATTTCAATGCTAACTTGACCTAATAGCACAATTGCAAATGCTAGTCTGGATATTCCACACATTTTTTCATTCAGGATTCAAATACTTGTGGTTTTTCTTCTGAATGTTCTGGAACAAACATTTGTGGCATGTCTAGACCAGCACTTAGTGTTGGATTCAGTTAACTGAAGTTAATTAGTAATCAATTAACTGGAGGTACAATAGGACCAAAACCTCTATTCTGAGGATATTGCAATCCATCAGACAAGTCCTGCAGCCTGACGCTGCATGATCTTTGTAATTTAAGTGTAAGCTTAATTGAAGAATGCAAATGAAAGTTGGTAGCTAAGAAGTTATTTGCATAGCAATGCAGCAGCAGTCTGTGAGTGCAAAGTGTCTCTGAGGGGTAACTTTCTCCAGCTATAACCATCTCCAGGGTATAAAACCAGAGCGTGGTGGAGCTGTACGTGGGGCACAGCTGTACGGGAGCACATGGTATGGGATATAGATGCCAGTGGTGACATTTGGTGTCCTGGCTGGAGGCTGTGCTTCCCCGGCGGCGTGGTACGGAGCATCGGGCGTGCTCGGCGGACACGGGGGGAGCATCATTCCCTGTCAGGTGGTTGCTGCTGGGGGCAGCTAGCCATAAACAAGGTTCAAAGATCTCACTGGAAATAGATCTCAGTACTCGTGCTGCCAGCCTTTGTTCAATCAAGACCAGCTGAAAGTGTTTTCCAGAACTCGCGGTTTCTGAGCAAGACCCCCAGCAGAGCAGCACATCCATTACTGTAACTGCACTGGCTTTTCCCTTTGTAACGCTCTATTCCTTCCTGGTGTTTTGTCACATGCTCTTCAGTGGGTCCTCTGGAATCCAGGACAGAAAAACAGTATTATTTTTCAACTGAGAAGTGACTGTACTGCAGTGGTATTTTTGTTTGTGCTTACCAAGTGTGCTGAGACACAAGATTCTTGTTTTCTCTCTTACTCTAAAAATGAGGTGAGCTAATCCTGTCGACAAGATCTATCTGATGATCTTGTGAAAATTGCTAATCCAAGGGCTGTGTTCACTTTAAGGGTAGCGGCACTGTTCACATAATATACACAGAAACGTACAGGAACATAACATCTCTGCAGAGCTAGCACCATAAAAGGATTCTTTTTTCAAGATTTCCAGTGGTCATTTCAGCAGAAGTGGGAATAACTAGGCTGGTGTGAGTCTCCTCATTAACACTATAGCTATACACAGTATACACAGATATATCTACTTATGCTGCTGCAATTATCTTGCTTAAAAACCAAATGGACACATGAAAACATTCCTATACATAATAATTTCATCTTTTCATCTTAGAGACAACCTGATTTATTTTAATCATGAAAATCTTTTCTCCATTCACTTTTGCAGCCCCCTAACCAAATCAATGTTTACCAGGAGAGACAGAGAGATGTATCCAGTACTGGAGAAATTCTATGAGTTTCTGTGTTTGAGCTACATACTGCAGTTAGATTTTTATCCTTTGGTAGTCTAAACGTGATACAGCCACTAAAAGAAGCCTGTACAGCTCATTTTGCATTAGCTCTTTAGTGGCAACCTTCAGCCAGGCATTAGCTTGAGTGTTTAGTCGTAACACGGTGGTTCCTCACGCTTTAGCTATTTGCCAAATCTCATTATATTATTTGCTAATTCATTCAGCTTTGCCTTTCTCTCCTCAAGGAGAGAGCCATGGTTGTCTTCTTGCAGATTTCCTCACCCATGGGATCGTCGAACTGCTTTTTGAAATAACTGCTAGAGGTGAGATAGCAGTCTGTAATAGCCAAGGTTGTCAAGGCTGAGGTTAAGCTCAGAGGACTATATTTAGGCACTTCAACAGGTGGCCTGATGCACAGAAGTGCTGAGCCTGCAAGCTCCTGCTCAGCTACTTAAACACTGAAATCCACAGACCAGCTGAGAGAGGTCAGGACTCCTGAACATCCAGACATGCATTAAGTGCCTGAATATGCTCACAGGAACATAGTGCCGTGTTTCATTTTAACTCGGCTTAGTGTATATTTTGAGCTAGTAACAGTTTTATCTGGGTAATCATTATTTTCTTCATTGTTGCAGAAAAGCTGATGCCTGACATTTGCCATCAGTTCTCTTACACAAGTGTTGAGTCAGTTCAGTGGTCAGATCCTACTGTTAATACCCAAGGGACGCTACTTTACTTCGCCTTTCCTTTAGAAAATAAATGAATAGTAAAATTCAGTGTCGGTTTATTATCAGGCAGTGTTTCATGGTCGGAAGATAAACGATACCTTAGTTTCCCTTTGTTAAAAATAATTACTGCCCTGTAGGGATGGTTTACAGATCACTGCTCAGTTTCCTGAAGCGAGGGATTATGAAGGGTGAGCATCCTTCTGCTCTCAGTGGGCTGAACACAAGTATTTGGGACAATGTCACAGAATAAAATTGTGTCCAGCCACACTAGTTCCGGTAATCAAAACCAATAATCTTTATCTTTTCAAAACCTTCCTAAAGATGTGATAAAATACTCCATTTAAACTGTTGTTACCACTGACACTTCTGCATTAAATATTTCCATGTACCCAAAATGGTGTATTTTAATGACATAAACATTCTTCTGACCCCACCCCAAAAAAAAAAAAAAAAAAAAAAAAAAAAAAAAAAAAAAAAAAAATCAAGATTCTCATGGAATTCCTGGGCGTTTGAATGAATCTCATTTTAGTCTGTTATTGTTTTTCTTGTTAATGTTATATATAAAAATGCTTTTTGATACATAATACAGCTGTTGAAAGTTTAGTGATCTTTTGGCATGTGTCAATTTAAGCCATTATACCTTGCAGACAATTCGTAACTCCTAGACAAAAGCTAAATACTGCTTTATCCAAAGTTCTTAGATGTGGCCATTGCTTGGATCAGACTCCCTTGTTTGGTCTAGAGGCAGATCTGAATGGGGACCAATCCAGTGCAAAACGGTTCTGCCCAGATCCTGAAATCAAATGAACAGCAGACTTTGCCTGTAGTGAATAATTAAACAAATGAGCCTAATGTTCCCGCCTGTGTTGATTTTGGCTTATTAATTGTGTGCGTGATCTCGTGACTCATATTTCACTGCAAAGAGTAACCCCCTCACCGTCAGCATGTAGGGCTGCCTCCTGCTTTGTTCTCCACCACTGAGCAAACACACCATTTCTACTGTATTTAAACACCCCTATATAAGCAGGGTCAGGATTAGACCTTCTGTTTATAAGGCTAGGTTTAAAACAAGTTTGTTTTCTCTGCTTAATCCAGATTAATAAGAGATTTGCATTCTGTGTCACTCTTCATTAGCAATAAAGCCAATTAGGATATATTGCTTGCTGTATGACTGTACAGTACTACAACAATACTCTCTGTTCTTGAGATCAGCTGTAAGGACATTCTTTATAATTAATTGCCATGGATCTTCTAATTGTTTTAATATGATGCTTTGGCTTTGTCATCCTTCTGAATTCAATTGACAGCCTGGCTGTTGGCTTTCAGAGTTAGCTGCATTTAACCCTGCTTTACTTTTAGAAAAAGCAGATAAGTCAAGTGCAAAAACTTATCAATCATAAATCATAAATGCCAGTTTCAGAGGTAGAAATTATATCCATATGATGTTATGATTCTTGATGTTGCATCACTTTTACATGAATATTTAAGCTTTTGTTCTTTGCTTTGCTTGCACTTTGTAACAAGATAACTCTCAGCAGAATTTTGGAAGGTCCTATTTTTTTTTTGGTGGAGGCTGAGCTCTGCTGTCATGGAATCTGACCACAGATCTCCTCTGAACATGGAGTAGAGATTACGCCCTAAGAAGAGAACACAAATCTATTACCTTTTCAACACTACAAAATCATAATCAAGTTTGTTACTTTTGGAAAAAATATGTCCACATCAAGGAAAAGTATTCCAAACTGGTTTTGACTATTAACACGCAAAAGATGGACTACTTATAAAAGAGAATACCACAGAACAAAGCAGTGGTTCATGTTGCAGGTATGGAAGTCAGTCTCACAATCAAGAAGGAAACAAACTGCATATTATTATGAGTTTATAATTTTTACCCCACAGGTCTTTTGCAGTACTGTTCTTCACTTTGATGGTTGTTTTCATTTTTACTACATAGCCAGTTGACATTAAGATGAGGACAGAAAGACAGGAAGAATGTCCATGAGAGCTGAACAAATTTTTTAATCAAAGCAAATCAATATTAAGTAAATACCAAGATTCACTGTCCTGGATACCAGAGTCTATGATCAGTCACTTGGCTGACCCAATACTTTCCTCCAATGCAACATTCATAATAAATTCATATTAAATCTGTGCCTTGTGCATGTACTTCTCCATCTGGGTATACCTGAGGATGGCGCAACCGCAGCGGTGTGGGGCACTGAAAGTGCAGACATTGGGGTACTTGTTATGGCAAATGCAGCCCTGAAAATGAGCTGCTTCATGCTGACTGATTGAGCCCATCAACCTGATGATTCCTGTATCCCACTGGGAATCAGGACTCTCACCACACCCACCGAAGTCCTGGTTGAACTTCACTGTGGCCTCCCTACCCTTCTCTCCATCAGGAAATCTGTCTGTGATCCTCCTCAGCCATCTGTGCTTCATCCACAATCTTACATGTGACTTATTCTAGCTGCAGCCTCATTAACTTACAGTATCCACAGTCTCACACGCACCCACTTGGGGGCATGAAGGGAGAGGTAGGGCAAGGTCATTTTCTGAATCTTGATTACAGGGGTTTGTAGGAGGTGGCCAAGCTGCTGTGCTTGAACACAGTGGCCTTGAGCAAAAATTCCGTTCACTACTCCTTATCTCAGCAGAGATCTACAGGTTATTTGCACTATTCAGCAGTTAAGGGGAAAAAATCCCACCAACTAAAGAAAGTAAATCTAAAAGCTTTTCATACAGATAACATTGAGAAGTACCTTTCTATAGTAGAAAGGATAACAAGAGGAGAGGGCAGCATGCTGATAAAAATGAGTTTCCAACCAGAGGACATTTTCAATACTAATAATAAAATATTTTGTAAAATTAATGTTTCATGATAAAATAAGAAAATGTTCTCTGTTCTCCTAAATCATTGTGTGTCATTTCTGCTCCTTACCTCAGATGCTGGCAGATGGCAGATAGGGGGTGAGGACTAGACCACCAGAATTACACATTGTGGGTTTGGTTTTGGGGTGCTTTCTGAAGATGGAAAGGGGGAAACAGTGTCACATTAAAATACAGGGTGTAATGCCTTCTGATGTAACAGTTCAAGTGGTAAGCAGGATATTATTGTACCCAGAGTTTAAGGAATAGCACAAAGTAAACAAAATAAATAGCTCCTTCAGGGAGTTCATTTCTCTTGATCAAAAATACTGATAGAAATCTATTTACATTTTCAAAAAGTGAAATCTTTGTCTGTGCATATGAAGTGCTCACAGGAGATTTTGCTCTCACTCTTTCTTTTTAGGGGATAATTTTGGCATCCTACAAACATTTGGCTGATCCTACAAAACTGTGACTCAGTGCCTGACTTGTCTACCAGGATAAAAAACTTCTCACATGACTAGAATAGTTCCAAGTTTTGGGCCCAGAGCATATAAAGAGCTTTCTAACATCTAGACCCTGCCCAAGCCACATGCCCAACATGAAGACTGAAGAGTGAAGAGTCTGTTGGAGAAGAGCTTGGTGATTATGATTATCTGGTACTGCCAGTGCCTCCAAAGAAATGGTTAGAGAGGTGTAACTGTTTTCCCTCTTAACCAAATACAGTTCAAGGAGACAGAGAAGCAATCTCTCTGCAGGTCTGTCAGATTCTTCCTTAGCAGAAGTCCAAAGGACTGAATTGAAAAGTAATATCCAAAAAGGCAAAACTTCTTAAGCTTGCTGGGTCAAGTGGCACAGGTCCAAGGATTAGGCCTGCCAATGTTAACCAGCAGAACAGGTTCCTACCCATCCGGAATACATAGGGATCCTTTCACGATTCTTCAGGGAAAGGAAAATGCACATTTACTGAGTTGCAAGTCACAGCCTCAGGCTATAGCCCGAGTAGAAGATATTTCAGAGTAGCAAAACAGAAAACAGCTCTTTGCCCAGAGGCATCAGGATTCTTGTGCCATTCAGCCCTCAGGCAGGAGATTTTAAATAAGAGTCCTAGTAGGGAATTATTCTGCAAGTCTTCAAAAAGCCACTGTTCAAAATGGCCACCTGCAACTCAAGAAAGATGTTTAATTGTTCCCGTAAGTATGGGATATGCAGAAGTTCTCTGTTTGCCTATGCATAAAAATATTTATAATCAAATTTACAAGCAGATTGATGTACACAAGAGAGATGAGGTAAGACAAGTCATTACAACAAATTATTCAGAAAACTTAAAAAATATGCAATGTGTTTCTGCTATCCATTGGAAGAAGCAGCATGCATCTGGTACAAAGTCTTACTGTGTTCTGTAGTAACTGTGTCCATTCCAGAAAAATAGCATTACTTTACTCTGAAAAGACAGATGAAACTCCTGCTCTATGTACACCAGGGGCTGGAAAGCTAAAAATTTAACAAATAAAACTATTTGAATGCATAAAGAATAGGATAAAAACTAATACAGAAAACATTACAATGGCTTTATGAAAATAGTTTCTTTTTACTCTTACAATTCTCTGTCCAATTTTCAATTTTCCACTCCCCAAAATACAAGCCAAGTATACAGCACGCTCAGAGATAGACTAAAAATAGCACAGGAATGTAAAATTTTCATTTGAAGAAAGGAAGAAAATATTAGACATGTTTATTTTACAAAGGAATTGAATAAAAAATAAAAGGTTTACAGCATTTACAACCATGAATGCTGTAAAAGGTAAAGTATTAGTACCTATGCAGCTGTCTAATAATGCAAGCTTTAAAGAAAATTGAAAATAGGGGAATTCCAAAATGACTAAGAGGAAGGATTTAAAAAAAAATCCATATTTAGCCTGTGGAACTGAGTAATGTGAAACTGAGATGAGGTCAAATATATGCCTGCATTCAAGAAAGAAGGGATTGTTTACACTTATAAGAACATATGAACCTAGAAAAGAGTATGAAAGAAGAATATTTAAAACCAAAACTGTTGTGGAATATAAAAAAATCATCTGCTAAATAGTGTTTATCATTAAAAGGGTATGTAAAAATTATCTTGAAGTTTCTTATGAGGAACTCTCCTGCTCTTCCTCCTGGGGAAGGTGACATTGGTCACTAAGACTAATATTCTCCTGTTTTAACTGTCCCCAAAAATTTGTTTATGATCTTGTGTTTACAAAACCAGTCACAAGTAGTTTTGCATTGAGGATGTTTATATTAGCATAGGACTCTTTACGTCAAAATAAATAATGCTGGATTATCTACAGTCACTTCACTTGTTTACAAAAGTTGATACGAACACTCCCCTGTGTTTTCATCAAACCACAAATATTTATTCTTGGTCCAATCCTGGAATACACTTGTTGGATGGGTACACACTCACTGGGGAAAATATATTTTAACTAGTATCTTAATTAGCAGCTAACTAACCTATGGTGCAAATGTCTGACTATGAAGACAAGTTTTAAAGCTACAGAAGCTTGTTTTGTCAACAAATGTTATGATAAATTGTCAAGCACACCAAGCATTAGTGGGGCTTTTTTTCCCTATACACTTTTCCCTGTAAAATCTGTTTATTTTAACCTTCCCAGTTTCTAGATCAATTTGCATCAAACGATCATCCACAATACCAAGTGGAAACTCAAAATGTAAAATGATGAACTTTATTTTCCCCTCCGAAGTTAATATATATGAGCCCCCAAGGCAAAACTCAGCATTACTTTATAAGCCAAAAAGTCATGTGATTACAATTAATCAGTGGGTTAATGCTGATGGTAACAGACAAATTAAAGCAAATTTCAGATGCTCGGATTTCAAACCAAAATGTACTGTTTTACTTAAGGCGAGGCTATTCTTACCTTAGAGAATACTTTTAAAAATGAACTGGGTCTTGACAGTTTTTCAGTAGTTCTCAGTTATGGTCATGTGCCAGCAAATGGGCACCACATTCCTGGCTGCTGTCTGTTAAATGCCTGCACTGCTTTTGTCTGGTGCTTGTTTCTATTGAGCTGAAAATGCAAAAAAGGCCACCACAGCTACAGCAGGTCTCTAAGCAGGTTACTTTATCCCCGTTTCCTTCTTCTCCTTAGTCCTGTAATGGTAGAGGCTTTCTATACAAATGTGTGTGAAACATGAGCTTTTCTGCTTCACAAACAAAAAAAAAATAAAAGAGCAATAACACAAATTACACCTTAAAATATAATTTGCTTTCTAAGTAATGTAATCTATGGCATTGTCTTCCCATTTTTCAAGGAAGACTGATGAGATGAGTTTTATGGTAAGATCTCGTATTAGCAAAATAACATTATATTTGATAAAACCCATGTCAGCTTTTTAGAATTCATATGTCAAAGAATAAGAAGCACCTTAACAACCATTCTCACTGCTGCATGTGCAGTTTTTTCAGCTCATGTGCTCTTTTATAATGGAGAAAAAGGACTGTGCTTTTTTCTTTATCCCTGAAAAGAAAAAACCAACATCCATTGCTGAGTTAGAAAAAATTTTGTTTTCAGCTAACTACTGGGCAGGAAATTATGGAAATTTTTGGGGGTCATTACAGAATTTGACATACTGGGACAGACAACTGGTCTGTCATAGTCTCACCTTGCTTCTGGAAATAGCCTTTGCCTCATATCCTCTCTGAAGGCAAAGCTCAGGAGTCCCTGTCACCACTCTGCTGTTCTCCTGTAGTCTACAGCATGCATCACAGAACGAGGAGAGAGATGAGGCAAGCTCTGGCGACTCCCGTCCCCAAAGCGAACTTTCCAAAGTGGATCAGATGGCTCTTTCCATTCAAAAGCCAGACTGTGGTAGAGTATAGGCTAGTATATTTCCAGTAAATTCGAAGTGAGGAACCCAGAGCAGAAGTAGGAAATGCTTGTAGCCGTTTCCTCTCACAAAAGTCTGGCAGTGTTGAATCAGACCTTGCTTCCAGTTTTCTTTGCAGTCATTTCATTAACTTTCTAAGCAGCAGCAAACTCTGTGGCTTCCCCTCTGCTACCTAGCAGGTTTTCTTTCCAGTGCTTCCATGGCCCAACTCAGCAATCTCTCCATCAAAGCCTGTTCTACAGGCTCTGAGGTCTCTCCTGGGACCCTCATTTTCTGCCTTGCCATACTCTTTGAGCTGTGCAACCTCCTCCCCATCATCCTGATTAGCCAATTTCAGGAAAGGAGCAACATTAATGTCACCTGGAAGAATCCACACAGCCTCAGATTTTTTAAAGGATGATGAAAAATGGACAGAAAAATCTATAAAAGCTATAATTCAGTAATGAAAGGAGGACTTTGATTTGAAGATTGTGGTTTTTGATGGCCAGCTCTGGAAAAAAAATCAGTCACCATTTCAAAAATCACATGTGGTTACAGCCCTGTAACATTACAAGTGGTAAAAGATCCCTCAAGCAGAAGTAGCTCTTACGTGATGCTTGTTTTTTTTCATTGTCTCACACTTATGTCCTTATACACCTTAGGCATGTTTCTGACCTCACTGATATGCATGGGGATTGAGAGCTTGAACAATTACAGTTAATTGGAATTTGATAAAGCATGGATGGTCCTTGGCTGGAGGTTTGATGTACATTAAGAGTAAACAGTCGTGAGCATTTGCCTTAGAATCTGAAAAAAATGGCTCTGCACATGTTTATACAAGCTTTTCAGAATAAATTTTACTTTATGACTTCACATGGTATATGTCTTTTCTTTCTGAGAAAGAATCATGGCTTAGTGGCAGCAAGGTTTGGTATCTGCAAGCTCACTCCCTCACCGGTTGAGGCACTTAAAGTGAATGAGTCCAGAGGCTTGAGGACTCAGCTTAAGGGTACATCATGATTAAGCCCCATAAATGCTGCCATGATAAAATTCCAGTGCAAAGTTAAAATCACTCCCAGTAACTTTTTCAGAGTCTCACTGCATGCATTTCCTCCTCCTCTGTGCAGCCTGGTGTCAGCTGTAGAACATCCCTCCAGCCTAAGCTGAGGGCACTCTCAGCTGTACTTCTAAAATATAGTGTTATTAGAAGTTTTGAAATCTGGATGTAGGCAGCTTAGAACTGAAGAGCCAACAGGAGTGGTTACTTTTGACTTAATCTCCATTTTGTCTGGTAACACTCCAACCATAAAAGGGGGGCAAAATGACCTTCTCTCTGCAGAGGAGAGCTGAGAAAATAAATTAATAAATAGTTGTGAAGCAATCATCTGTTATAGTACTGAGCACTGGAGCAAATCTCTAGAGGAAATTAGTTCTGTCATCAGAACAAGGTTTAAGTAGCGTGCAACGGATATGGCAGGAGGCCTTGAGCACTAAACGGTGAAGGTTAAGTAAAATCCCTCCAGGCATGAGTTAAGCCCCCTGGCTATTGTTCCAAAAGAGGCAGGAGTCCTGTAGGAGACCACAAGGGTGTTGGTGTAACCAAAGACTGTATGAAATGGCACTGAGCAGTGTGCACATTTCAGTCAAGAAACCTCACTCTTAAGCCCTTCCAGCAATGGTTACATCTTTAAGACCTGGCTGGCTTAGGTGAAGACTTTGCACAGAAGGTGATCTTTAGAGTCACCACCAGAACATCTAAGATTATTTCCTGGGGTGGTATGATCCATGGATCCAGGGCTTGGTGTTTACAGATCTGTGCAGTAGTTTTGAATATTGAGTGATTTTGGAATTGCGAACTGCAACCTTCATCTCCAGACTTCAGGATTAGCCAGTGTTAAAAGCATACAGTATTACTTCACATAAAATATTAGCCAGCCAGCACAGAAGAATAATTTTCAGTACGACTCAACAGAATTGGAATGTGTGATTCTGCAATTCAAGCTTGATGAAGACCACTGATAAACTTTGGGACTATTACTACTCCTTAGCTACCAAAGAAAAAGTATTTGCAAAGCTAGGCTTTTTTGTGGATGTTTTCTGTGATCCAGGCATACGACACCCAGTTCAGGTTCCAGTGCAATCAGTTAAAAAAAAAAAAAAATCATATTAGTATTGTATCCTTGACCTGTCAGCTCCCCAGTTTCCCCATCTGCATGGTGGCAGTAAGCAGGTGACATTTAATAGCTGAGTGCTTTGAGATCCTGGGATAACGAAGCCCAAAATCCACAGTATTTTTTTTTGGTCTTGTGACAGACTGGATTTCACTTACAGACCATTATTTTAAGAAGTGTGTTAGGTTATTTGCCTGTCCATGCTAAAAATGACAATGAATCACTCTCCACACTTCACTAAGAGAATCTGTTATTGACAGATTTTAGTGTGGATAAGGCAGAAATACTGTTCCCATTGCCACAGTAAAGGATCTGTCAGCACTTCCATTATCATAGTTTAATTCCAATGGTTCACAAGCTCATTTTGACTACCATTACCAAATAGACTGCTATTTTTCACCTTTATAAATGATAAGTGTATAAATCATGGATGTTAAAATTGTTTTTGTTCTCCCATAAGTAAAATTGACTTGAAGTTCAAATAACAAAATTTGGAAAGCAATTCAAATTGTCCAAAAGACAGACATAGTCAAAGGACTGGCCACTTCACATACTTGAACTTCTGTCTCACAATCATGCATCTAGATCTGTATTGACATGATGACACACCAGAAAAAATAATACCCCTGTGGAGCTCTTCCAATTTCTCCCATACCTAGTATCATTTTTTAAAACTGCTTTAAGACACATTTACATTGCTTCTGGGTGGTCTTTGGCTTAAAGAATATGCTTTCAATAACTTTCCTTCAAATATATATTTTTTATTTTTAATATAAAAGAGGAAATTAAACACAAAAACCCCAATGTTATTTTAACGTTGAGGTTTCAACAATAATGAAATTCAAATTTAAGCTTGACACACCATCTTAACTCATTCAACAATGTGTTTCTATGAAATGCCAATAATGGGATGAGTTAAGATGAATAAATCAGCCCTAAATGAAAACTCCTAAGTTATGTTTCATTCCTGAGAAATATGTGCATGTGAAGAATTTTCCCTGGATGATTTTGTGAAAAAAAACCAAAAAACCAACCCCAAAACAAAATAACTTGGGAGCTTGAAACTCAACTTTACTCAACAGTGTGCAAGCTTTGTTTTCATGGAAAGGGCATGTGAGATGGGGTCAGGGACCCCAAGGTTGGCAAGTAACACAGCCCATCAGTTGCCTCCTCCAGGAATGGGACTGACTAGTCCATGATACCACTGAAGGCAAGAGGAACACAGCCTGGACTTTGCTGATGATTCCTCAGAGCTCCTGAGTGCTGATTTTGTTCAGCATGACTGAAGTAAATGCTCTCTCTGCCCCTCTCTCTCTCTCTCTGAGAAGGCCTTACCTTTCATGATGAGGAATGGGTTGAGGCAATCACTTATGCTGTTTTTGCCGTGTCTCTGCCTTTCCAGAAGCAATGCCCACGGTGCCTCATGCCACGTGCTTCTAACAGGCAGTATCTCTTTGTTTTTATTTGACTGTGTGTCAAGGTCTTTTAAAAGCCATCTCACATTCATTTGAAAGCTGTAGAGGAGCAGCAACAAGGAAAGTCAGGCTGCTTGCCTTGGCTTAGCTGCTGCATTGAATAAATAAAACCTGCAGAGAGGAGAGAGGAGACGGCACTTTCCTGCAGTCTGCAAAGCAGGCAGCGTGTGAGGAAAGGACTTTTCAAAGGTACAGCTTTACAGCAGAAGCATAAACTGGTAACTGGAAGAGGAGGGGGCAAACTAAGTACAGCTCTGGCTCAGGCTGATGGAAAGAGACTACAAATTCAGAAGGCCTCCGAAGAATATGTAGAAAGGTGGGAAACCATTCAAATGTGGAATTAAGTTGTGTATCTCTCCCTCTACATTGACACTCACAGACCTTGTAATGTTATTCTGTTTTATCCAGCAGATTTGTTTTCTCTTTCTACCTGTATAACCCTAATTAAAATTCAAGTAAAACCTAGATTTTGAAATTCATAGGTTTATAGTGGTTTGGGGGTATTTACAGTTAAGGAAAAGATGCACCTCAATGCTCCGGCTAACTCGAGATCCTTTCATGGTTGTACTGCTCTATTTTCCTTCCTTCCTGGTCATAAAATGTATCTCCACTGGCCACCTTGTATTTGGAAATGTAGTTGAAGATCATAACATACAAGGTCTAACTCTTCCTTATGGGATGTAGAGTTTTTGGCTAGATGTTGAGCTTCAGATTTATCCACTCTCTGTTAGCTGCAAGGATTGCACCCATTCTTTGTTTTCATTTTCCAGTATTGGAGGAAAGATAAGATGATGCTGTCACATAGATTCTATACCAAATATTGGCTTCCATGATTTATTTAAAACTGCCCTCCAAGTATTAATGTCTCTGCAATGAGGCAAGTGCCATGCATTTATTTAGAAAAAATCACAATTAATCCAATGAATAGCAAGGATGGCAATCTTATTCCACCTCATATTTAACCATTGATTGGCAGCAAATGTAGAAATTTGTTTTACAAAAATGGAAGTTGAATGGCAATTTAGTAAATTATGATTCAGAAAACAAAAACACCCTGTTTAACCTTCACTTCAAATGGTGACAAACATATACAACATAAATAAGCAGACAGACATACAGCAATACTGTTTTCTCTAGAAACTTACTTCCTGTTACTAAGGGAGATGTGAAAATAGATTTCTTTGTAAAATAGGAATTTTAAATTAATTAGATGCAAAAATAGCAACCAGGACTTCACCACACACAACTTCTCTTTTCTGAAAATATGTGTAACTGCTGGCAAAGCTGAACCATGACAAGTTAGTCCCACGAATAACAGAAACAGAAGCATGGAACGCATGTGGACAGAAATCCCCTTTTGTCTCAGTTCTGACAAATACTCCCAAGCCAGTAATCATTTTGGGAGGAAACTGTTGCCTCATGCAAACACTATGATCTAGAGGTCATACTTTCTTGCCTAAGACACATTTCTGTGGTCAACCCCCCAGTTCTCACAGTGCTACAGGTCTTGCCCCACAGCCCTGTCTGTGAAGGATGCAGGGTTATGAACCACAGCTTCAAAGCATGGTGCATCCCCTTGGGCAGATGCTCAGCCTGCGCAAATGCAGCCATTCCCCCAGGACCGTGAGACCCTTCGCTCCCTGTGCTTCACCCGTGACTTGTTTCATGGCTCTTTTCCTGCACCCCGTGCCCCCAGGAGTGAAGACCAGCGTACACATCCTGAATGCCCAGTGATGAGGTTGCGGACAGGGTAACAGAGCGCAGATTCACCTCGAGGTGCTCTGCTCTGGGGCTTGGCACTTCGTCCCCGTTTTCCCCTGAAAGAAGGAAAGAGCAGGCCTAAGGCAAGAGAGAGCCAAGATGCAAAGACAGGCAGTCTCCTGTCTGGGATGGGAAGTCTGCCCAGGCCCTTGTGCTCTGGGAAGCCAAACGAACCCTGTGTGCATAACCCTAATGGCAGAAAGGATTTTGTACAAATACAGAAAAACAATTTTGCGTTGAATACCCAGGTTTCGGGTCAGTTTCTGAAACTTTTTTCTTTTAAGTTTTTAAAAGCAGGTATTATTTAAAGCTTCTGTTTGGGACGGGGTAAATATTACACGGAAAATTTGGGACATCTGGGATGTTTGTGACAGCGAGACCGAGCTCGGTACACGCGCCCCTTTGCCGGGAGCCAAGGGTGGTGCAGAGGGCGCGGCTGGCGGGCCCGCTCGCCCCCTCTCCCTCTCTGTCCCTCTCTCCCTGTGTCCGGCGGCGGAGGCGGGGATGGATATCCCGGCGGCGGAGGCGGGGATGGATATCCCGGCCGCTCTCTGTTCCCGCGCCGGGCGCGGGGAGGTCTCCTCGGGTCGGGGGAGGCGGGGCGGCGCCGCGCGGCCGCGGGG
>VZTN01035270.1:205205-236635 GCA_013400515.1 Erpornis zantholeuca | reverse complement strand
GGCAGGGCTGCCCCGCCGGCTCCCGTGCATCCGCCGGCGCTATCCCTCGCCCCGGCAGTATCGGCATCTCCGTAAGTCCTGGGGAGAGGCCCCGGGGGGCGGCGGAGGGGTTCCGTCTGCCGCTGTCCTGTGTTCCCAAACGCTCTCAAGGGCAGCCACAGCCTTTGCTTCAGCTGTGGCTGCTTCACGTTTTCCCCGGGAGAAGAAAAACCTCATCAAACCAAAGCCCAAGCTGGGTATCAAGTACTCTGTGCCTGTCGTTCGCCAGCGTTGTCTGGGTATCTGGGCACGCTGCGGGATGAGGCGGTGTGTCGGGCCAGCCGGGCTGCGCCGAGCACCGCCGCGCCGGCAGGACCCGGGCTTTGCCGTGCTGAGCTTTAATGAGCCAGGCAGTTCCAGCCGGGGCTTTGGTAAAAATAGCAGTGTCTGCTGCCCTTGAAACAATCGGTGCTATTAGTCCCTCTTGCGAAGAACTGCAGCGTGGCCCTTGTCAATTCTTACCTATCCCCTTCTTGCATGCTTCTTCTAATACATGGGCTGGCGTCTGTAGCTCTGCCCTTGAAGTCAGGCACCCGAGCATTATCCTTGAATTTTTAGTTTTCAAAGCAATGCCATTGATTGACATAATAATAATGTCCTTTCATTATATTCTTGTATCTGCACATTAGTTCTGCAGAGTGCATCGAAGAAGAAAGGAAAAATGCCTTTTTTTTTTTCCCTACAAAGTAAAAGTTGTAAAACTTTTATTTGCTCTGTGATGAAGTGGGAGGAAAATACTCTCTTAACATCACTTGTTGTATTACGCTCATGGGAGTCTGTGGGAAGATGACAAAGGGCTGTGTGTCCCCTTAGATTTTAGGATATCCAAAACCCCATAAAAGTATTTCAGAGAAAAGCTCATGTAGCAGACAGAAGTTTTGCATTTGTAGAAGGGTTTCCTTGCATAATAGTTGCCAAGGATACAGCATCCAGTGAACAGAGCCCTGCCTAAAGCACAAAAACTTTGGAAGCTCTTGGTGCGCTGGGTCAATTCTGTTTTCATGTGCTCAGTCATCCCCAATTCAGAGAGTGGTCCCATTGTTTTCAAGAGAGGCTTTTTTTTTTTGGAGTTAGAGCTAATTAAAAGAAAGGCAGGATGGATTCCTACACCTGATGAAGTAAATAAAGAGATAGTTTAAAATCTGGATTCACCATTAATTCAGCCTCATTTTCAAGGGTATTTCACTGTGTTAGGTTTTGCTTTGCTTTGAATACTTTCCTGGCAACTTTTTATAACTCTATATATAAACACCACCACCACCACCACGGTTTAGTGTTTTAGGAGCCATCCAAAATCCATGGCCACTTTTATATGCCTAACTCCTGCTCAGTCTTTCTGCGTGCAGCGCTTCTCAAGTTTAATTAATCTTTGGAAAGTGGACTTGCAGACTTTGGGTGAGAGATGGCCTGTGTCCCTAGAGGTGCTGTAAACCCGGCTATTGAAAGATAGCTGCTCTGCTAGATGCAAGTCCTGGCCCAGTGATTTGTTAATCTGAGGTTCTGACTCTTCCAAACATTTTGTTTCTGTTGTGAGGTTGTAGGCAGGCTCATTGAAATCTGCTTACATGGTTACAGTTACCTTTGTGATTGCCGAGCCACTGCCTGTTTCTAGAGCACCGTAGTTAATGTCTCTTGGCTTCTACAAGGTAAAAAAAAACAAGTGTTGATTAGACTTGTTTACCTTTATTCATTATAATGAAAGCATAGTTCCTTGTTTGCACTTGCAGTTAGGGCAGCATTTCTGTGTTTGGCATTACATCTTTGTGCCTCTAATTCTGTAGAATAAACTGATCTTGTTACTTTCTTCTGTTTTCTTTTTGGAAGGTGGGCATATTCTTTCTGCAGCTTTTCCTCAAGACTGTATTCACTGGTTAATAGAAGATCACCACATTAGTTGGCCGAGAAGAATTTTGCTCCATTTCACCCAGAGATCAGGGCAAACTCTGTGATCCCAGAGGAATGCAGCTGTCAAGGCAGAGCACTGGTTGAAATTCAGGTGTCAGTTTACATTGACACATCTGAGATTTGATTGATTAATTACTTCGAAAATTAGTGAGCTAATGGATTGATAGTCCATTTTGTATCATCACGGTGACTAGAGCAAAATATCTTGAAACAGACCTAGGAGTTTCTAGCTCAAATGGTGTCCCGGCCAATGGCAGGAGAGTTGGAATTTTAAGCTCTCTTCCCACCCAAGCCTTTCTATGATGATGATGAAATGCATAGGAACACCAATGTCTAAATAATGTCTGAAGTCTTATAAACTGTTGGCCTTTTTGCCAGCAAGTTTGAATGATCAGTGCTAGGTTTTTATCCAGCAGGTTTTAAGTTGCCATCTCTTGACTTAGATGAACATTCTCTCTGGTGAACATTCTTACTCTCTGAATAGAACTGCCAACTTATTGCCTTCACATCACTGGGTGATTTGTACATCTTGTAGATGATGTACTGCTGTGGGATGTACTTGGGAGGATGAAGTCAGTAGCAGGAATCCAGCTCACTTCAGTGGGGTCAGATTTCGCCATTGCTGTCTTGAAATTAGTAATGACGACAGTATAGTGATGGTATTTTTGTAGTTAGTAAAACAACTTGTATATTGCAAGTCATTGTAAGTTAAACATCATAAACAATTATTAAGAAAACCATTTAAAAAGTAAACAAAAAATGCTTTGACATTCAGACCGGTCATACTATGTCATTAGTAGCTTTTTTGTAACCAACAGATATTCTAGCTTGACTCCAAAGGGCAGGATTTCTTCAACCTAGTTCTTTGAAAGTACAGCTCAATTTCACACATTGGTTTTACTGCTTTTTTTCTTTAAACTTACAATTTTACTTGAGTCTAGATCTACAAATTGTTTTCTGAGCAGCATTGCTTTTAGATCCTTGTGGACGTTTGCAGGGAAGTTAAGAAACTTAAGTTCCAAGAATAATGACTGGGATGGTCTTTACCACCCTGAATAATATGGAGCACCTAAGATGGTTGATAGGAAAAAGTGATAAGAAGAGTGTCTGCAATCTTTCTTTCACTTGGAATTGGGTGCCTAATTGTATCCTTCTCCCTCATCTTTTTTTCTGCTGCTTGTCTCTGTACACATACCTTTCTTTACCTCCATATCTCTGGATGCAGCAGCTGTCTGTTCATTGGGTTGTGCTCAGTTCTGTCTGGTGTGCACACTGAGCCTCGCGGGACAGGGCACTGACATCAGGAATGCTGATGCTATCCTCTGTGGTTATGAGTGATTTGGTTCTTGATGATAACACACCATCCTAGTTGACAATGCAATGAAGTACCACAAATCCTGTTATATTATTTTTAGCCACATCTACAAATTCTTGCTGAGTAACTATGCCACGTTGCAGAGCTTTTGTGGGTTGCCTATATGGATTTGGCTGCCTAAGGTGCCATTTTGAATTTGGCTTTTATTGTTTATGAGGATTTTAGGTTACTCTTACTGTCTGTTGTATGAAGTAGAACTGGATTTAGTTTGGACTCTGACTTCAGATGTCCCTTTTGCCCATTTCTGTGAACCTTGGGAAAATTCAGAACTGGATCTAAATTTGTGGCTCAGGCCCAGTGCCAATTATGCTCTTTGAATCTAATTCGGTACATTGGGTTTGTTGGTTTTGAATTGCTTTGAGTTACTTGATACTTATGACTTGGTGACATAGGGTCGCTCAGGAGAGTGGCTATATATACATGGCCGATGTCAAGTGGTGTGCTTTTTTTAGAGATCTTCTTCATTATAACTTATTCACATAATTACAGCATGCTGAGTGTGTTGCCATAGTCTGTTTTCACATGCCACAGTAGTCTTCAGTGTCGGGGCAGCTCTGTAAGAAATACATCTTGACAATAATATAGGACATCATGCTGCCTGATTTATCAAGAAAACGTAATTGAAATACTTTGTGTAACAATGGAAAACAACAAAAAAATCTTTCTGTGCATATGGTGTACTGGTGGTGATGGTGGAGAGTTACAGTGCCATAAGGATAATTGTTTTGACCTCTTGTTCCCTCTGAGAAAACTAGAGACAACTTCTGTGTTTAAATCTGTTCCAAGAATTTGTAATTAGGAACAGTGTCATTCAGAAAACAGTGGTATAAGCAAATAAACCCAGTGAGCGCTAGAGGGATTCGAGAGTTTCATTCATAAAGAAGCCATCCACATTTCCATCTTCAGCTGCTGTGATTTAGCCCTACATTAAAGCCAGGGCTCACTCTGAGGCATGGCGTGATGTAAACTGATAGCAGGGTTTTGTTCCACTGGTTGTGTCCTGGCATGGAGCTCAGCTCTGGCATTGAACTCTGTGCCAGGCTATATCCTGGCACTGGCCTCAGGTTTTCTGAGAGCTATAAACCTACCAGCTGGCTCCTGTTCCCTGCGTTTCCTTGGCATTAAGTAATGATGCATTGGTCCATAGAGGCTAGGCAGAAAAAGAAGAAAGTATGGTTTGGATCCTGATCCTGTTGGAGGTACTGGCAAATAGAGCAGCTGTTCTCTGAAGAGAATATTTTTGGGTTAGTCATTATGTCATTAATGGGAGCTGAAGAATAGAAGATGGAAACTAGGGAAAGTGAACCCACACTTAGGGGAAACTGGCTGATATGTTCTGCAAGTGTCACTGCTGAGGACTGGGAAGTATTTTAGTTGAGGGCTGTCAAGACACACAGGTCTTTCATATTCTCCCTGAGGCAGGTGGACATCAGCCTTTTTTCATCCTCCTAGAGATAAGAGAATTTAACACAATGGTTGTTTCCAACAGGTTTCCAAAGTATTCTGACTCTAGTCAAATATTTCCGGAGCTGACAAATTCCTGTGCTTCAAGAGATTGACCCTGTAGCAGTCGTGTGTGCTTGAATTTTATAGGGAATTATTTATGAGGGCCGAGGAGAGTAGGATACTGCTCTGCCTCCTGACTTGACAGCACAGGCTGCATCAGAGTCCTGTGTGAAGCACACTTCTTCAGGGGAGTATAAACACCCGCCCTAAAGCGCAACGGTGAAAAGCTTCTCAGTCTCCAATAGCTTACTGTCTTCTGCAGTGTGGGCCTTCAAAGGAGAAGAAATACCTGTAGAACAGATACAAAGTAATTGTCAAAGGCTGGGCTTTACCTCTGGCAGTTTAAGGTAAGATGCCTTTGAAGTTCTAAGGTTCATCTGACAAGTTATGGTTTGGACAAGCTGTAGTTCAGTTCAGTTTTTTGATCTAGCATTAAAAGCTGTGTTGTAAAAGCAGGAGCATGGATCTTCCCCAGAGATTCCTGACTTTGACACCTCTCTTGCGAGTCACTCAGCATGGCTGATCATAGCTCAAGAGTCTTTGTAGAGCTCCGTGTCAAGAATGATAGGAGTGAGTGTGTGTTCTCAGGATTCCACTAAATTTTAAATCACAGATTGGTCAGATGCAGCCTCTGGAAACTTGTGTCACCCAGTGTTTCCTGGAGGTTCTTAATCAAAGAAAGGAGGTAATTAGGAAGAAGTCCAACCTTGATGTTATCCTACCACAAATCTTGTACTTGCAGTTACCAATTTTGATGTTTTCTCTCAAAATCAGTTTTTAGATACCTCATTTCATCCAAATTCTTCTTGTATGAAGATTACTAGTGGATTCACTGAGCAAGAACCTTAAGATGACTGCAGTTCATATCTATGTTGGTCAAGGAATAGTCAAAGATGTGCAACTTGGCATATTGCAATTTCCTCTTCTTCCTGTGTTGTTCTAAAGAAGAACAAAAGTTTTCACAATGTTTAAGAAGAGTTTTCTCTTCCTAGTGCATCCATAGCCATCCTTCCTTGCCAGTTATTAGGGTCTAAATGACAGTCCCTTTTCATTCTGTCTGATCTCACCCACTGGGTTGTGACGATGAGCGTTACAACCTTTGAGCAAATGTCTGCAAGGCAGCCAGGCTGTAACCTACCCATCCATCACTTTATCACTTACGACAACCCTGCTTGGTTTTACAGTCCACTTCTCTGTCTGGAATTCAGCCAGGACAGGTTGGTACCTCAACTCTTTCAAAAGCTGTTTTGTATTTTTGAGTGACCCCAAGTGGTCTGGGCTGGGGCTATACAGCTCCTTTGGTAAGTGCTGTTTCAGTAGGCTGTACCCATGTGCTAAGGTATGACTTCATTATCAGCTCAGACGAAAGAGTTCCAGCTACTTACACCTCTGTCATCACTTTCCACACAACCTGGATTGCATTATATTAATATTAACTTTATATTATATTACAGTTATTAATAAGACAGCAAGGAATGTTGTTACATAT
Source organism: Erpornis zantholeuca (assembly GCA_013400515.1). Taxonomy (NCBI): domain Eukaryota; kingdom Metazoa; phylum Chordata; class Aves; order Passeriformes; family Timaliidae; genus Erpornis; species Erpornis zantholeuca. The sequence goes on along the minus strand of VZTN01035270.1, from coordinate 230,321 downwards.
TTTTAGCAGTGGAACAAGTTGGGACAATAGTAGCAGTGAGCTCTCTAGTAGGCCCAGCTACCTAGAAATATCTGCAACCATCTGGTATATGAAACTATTGAGGTAAAGGTGAGCAAAACTTGAAAGTTCACTGTCCATATCATCAGCTTTACACATATACACAACAAAAATGCATTGCATTTTCCAGTTCCAAACAGTTAAAAAGAAGTAATTCTGTCATTCCTAGCATTTTAAGGATGCTTTAAGGAAAAAAAAAGGCTTAGACATTTTCCTTTACTTTCTTGACTTTAATAGTCATACTTCTCAACTGACCCTCTATCTATATTCTAGAAAGTCCTGGAAAATTGCTAATTTTGGTCCTGCATGCCTAATTGCTAGCGTTAAACTTGGGAAATGCATTATTATTAATCTTTTGATCATATTGGTCATCATTTCACATGGTAGTGATCATTAGACTGAACAGAAAGGATGGGGTGACTGAAAAAGCAGCTTTGTCTTTTAGTCGAAGTTCTAGAGGGGTTTTTATGACAAAGCATATATACTTGGAAAAATGGAACTTGTTTTGTCTTGTGTTTACTAACAATTAAACTCTTGAGATTAGGATGATAAGAAGAAGCTATGTAAATAAACAAGTTGTAATACAAAGTAAAGTCAGGTATGTGTGATTACATGCAGTAGTGGGGAGTTGTGTACATCTTTAAGCTTTGTGTTCACCAGCCACAGAAGTAGTAAGCTCTATCTCGTGCAGTTGTATTGCTTTAACTCTAGTGATACAGATAAAGCAATACACTTTTCTTCTTGTATACAGTATGCATGATTATATTGGAATAAAATGCACTTACAGATAGCTTGTATTTCCCTATTTAAGAAAGAAAAAGTTTACCTTCACCTTGGTTTCTGTGTTGTCTTCTCTTTTAGAAGCTACAGGCTATGCCAGTTAAAAAGATAATTTCAAGTAACTTTGATATTGGTTAAAAAATAGAAATAAGGGACATTTCAGTGCTATTCCTTGAAGGTAGTTGCTTCAGATTTACTAATGAGCCTTTCAGCCTCTGTAAGTGAAATTGAGAAAATAGGTATTTTGTCTAGAATTGTAAATACACTGTTGCAGCCACAAGTAGCAGCATCGAAGGTCAGGTAGCTGCCCCAGCTGCTGGTGAGATGCCTGTGGATTTTGTGTTGAGTTTTTTTTTGATGGCTGTTATCGGCAAGGAGAAGATGAAGTTCCTGGACTCTCTCTGGTGGGGTTTCTCTGCATGTTCAGTGTGAACCACCTGGCATTATTTGGGGGCTGGAAAAGAAGGCATTTGCACCTCTTGTAGCTGTGCCAGCCAGGTTGCTTATCTAAGGGTCATATGCCAGGTAAAGCTAGTTGAAAAAGCACATTGTGTCTGCTTTCTTACTTCATTACTGCAAGGCTTGCAAGGAAAGAACATAATAGTGGAGTGTGCAATCAGGAAACCAACAGGAATCTCATCTGTGCTATGGAAATGCCAAATGGGGACTTGTGCCTGGTTTTTGTCAGTGTGGAATAAAAGTTCTGTGTTTTCTCCAAGTGCTGGTGATGAACCCATTCTAGCTATGGGGCAGACATAAATAAATTTCTAGTACTTGGAAAGACGTGGCATTTTATGGGAAGTGAAGAAATTGAAGAAAACTACATATCTATGCTCTGTTTATTACTATACTGCAGCAGCTGGCCCTGGAGCATGACCTTTGACTCCACACACAAAGGGTTGTTATTTTCCCCTTCAGCTCGAGCATTGTGAAGGACTTGGCTTGTGAAAATCTTGGGTCCTTTGCCCTCTTTTATTGGAGGTCTTGGTGTCTGTTAGGGAAGACCTTTCCAGGTTTCCCAGGCAGAGAATTAAGGATACCTGTTTCAGATCCCTGAAATGGTGAGGTTTGCCTGTCTTGCCCTGCCTTATAGGCAGGAAGGACCTCTTTGTCTTACTATTGTCTATAAATAGTAAGTGAATTTTTAGGATTTTCTTTGTGTTTCGCTTTGGGTTTACTTATTTTTTTAAAGTTGGCCACCTTCAAAAGGGTGCAAGGACTGGGAAGCTTGATAGTGGTGGGTGCCAAGGACATGCAGATTCATGTATGTCTGGTTATGAAACTGTGCTGGTCCTAAGGCTTTCTGAGTTTCTGAAGTCCCCCTCATGAGGCACACTTCATCAAACTCCTTCCTTTAGGCATCTTTATAGGAAATGGGTCTTTTAAAAAAACCTCTGTTCCTGAAGAAGAAAAGGTGCTGCTAAATTACAGTCTTGGTGCTTTTCAGTCTCTACATGTGTTCTTCTAGTGTTTTCATCATTCTTTTTTGAGTACTCTACCATGCTACTAGTTGATTTGAGCTTCAGTTATAAATGCAAGTTACGTGTAACTCCAGTGACTATAAGTATGACAAGGGAGGCTTCATTCACAAGTGGAAAAGCAGTGTATAAGTGAATCATGGTATTTTATATCAGACAGACATGACTTATTTATCCTGTATTAGCATTCAAAATGATTAATGTATTGCAATGATCATTGCCAGTCACAGTTAAAGGACTCTCATCTTACTGTGAATTTTTTTGTTCTGGTTTGATTATAATACATGACGTGTTTTTGTCTGTGGCTATAGAAGGCAGAAAGAAATGCAATTCTTCTGGGTTTGGTATCCACAGATTTGTTTGCCTGTGAGCTGAGCATTCCTTTAGTGTCTTATATCCAGCCTTTACTTTATACTGCAGTATTCTTCATTATTTTTGCTTGGTTTTGTCCCCTTTATTTTTGCACAGAAGTGAGCTTGAATAACTGCAAGTAATGCACTTAGATTTGTTATACTTGCCTTGTATAGACAGTAATGTGTTCTTGTTTAGATGCCGATTTCAATTGTTGCTTTTTTAGCCTAATTAAAAAGTCAATTTGTCTGCAGTATTGTTTCAGCTACTGTATGGTGGATTTACTGGATGTTATTCTGCCTTCTGTGTGCATTACTGTAGTTACATTTCTTCTAGACTGAGCTTTGTCTGGGAAGAAAAATGAGTAATTTTTCTGACAAAGCTGAGAGTTGTGGGGGAAAGTGGTGGAAGAAAATCCTTGTCTCTCAGAAGTTACAGAAGTATACTTTCTGAGACTTCAGATGGGTTTCTCAGTTCAGTTGCTGCTGAATGATGCTTTTAGGTTTTCTGTTTTCTTAATGGATTTTTTTTTTTTTTGCTTAGTTTTGAAATGTGAATGAAAACCCCACCAGTTAAGAGTGTGAATTTATGTTAAGCCTAGGGTGTGCCCATATTATGATGCCTTAGGTTTTAACTTTTATATTTTTCAAATCCTGTACTGCTAGTGTAACTCTGAAGTTTCCTGTAGATTGTTAAGTGCTGTTCTCTCATGCTGAGATAGACATAACAAACCTCTCCAGCTTGCTCTCCAAGGACACCCAGACTGAAAACTGTAAAGCATCATCTTGGGAAGAGCAGGGCAAGCTTGGGGAAATTCTATCATTGGCTGGGTTCTGGTTGGTGAGTTTATGCTGGTATCAAAGTGTGAAGAACTTGTGACCTGTCGTTGTCCATTTTGGCGTCCACTGAGGCAGGACTCTCTAGAGCCCAAAGTGTACATCTGAAGGCCTTTCAAATAAATACCACTTTTTCCTTTATTACTGTCTAATCTCTGTTTCTGAGTAGCCATTTAAGGCATCAGTTGAGTTTCTGAACTTATTATTTGTAGCAATTGAGACACAGACCCAGACCAGGTGGGAACCTGAATTGTTTATTCAAAAGAAACAAGCTGGTTTTATACATTTCTTTAAGGCACAGTATTTCCTTACTTGGTAATTCTTATTAAGCAACCTACCCCATGTTGCCATGTCAGCAACACGCTTTCTAAATATACTTCTATGGGGTGATCATGTGCTGTTCACCCATCTGTCAGCTTCTGGCTGCTCCTCTCCATAGGACTCTGCAATGTGACAATTATTCAGAGACTCTCAGTTTGGTTGTTTTGGTGCCTTCATTTCAGCTTGCTAAAGAGAAGTGATCAGCATTCAAAAATGTGCCCTTTGGAGAAATGATCACCTTTAGTAAGTTTGAAATCTGGAAGCTTGTTATAATGGAGAGAATTATCTCAAGATACAGATAAAGATTCTTTCTTTCCTAATTAGATGTGGCCATAATTTATATATGTGTTTAGATTGAAAGTCCTCAGAATATGCACATGTTCCTTGTAATCTTTTTCTCTCTCTCATCAAGGGGTTTGAAGGAAATGTTTCCTAATGGTCATTTGTATAAAGATGAAGAGGATACTGTTTAGGCTACTTTTCATAGGCTGTATCAAAAAAGATTAATGGTCCTGGGAAGCTGGTGATGGAATGCAGCTGTACAGCTCCTCACATCATTGGTTAGTATTCAGCCATAGTTTTAGTGTTTGAAAGCCTTTACTGTTTGATGACTCATTTAACTATGTCCTATAGAATAAGTGATTGCATTGTGGTGTCACCTTTTTTTTTGTTTTGATAGCCTCAAAGCATTAGATCATATAGGTCCTGAATCTGATGCAGTCAGTTACACAGCAAGGTTCTTTTTAAAAAACTTTTTTAGAAGTCTGTATAGTTGGATGGTAAGATCCTGAAAATGTGACTCCTGAAAATTAAAAAGCCATCAAAAGTGTAACATTTTAAATGAAGAGTTAGCACTTAAATGTGTAAAAATATTTTGGCTTGAAAAATTTAAATATTTGTCTTTGGTGTTATGAAAGACAGATATTTAAAAGCATCCTTGAAAATTTTGTAACTGTTACCTCAGCACAAGAGTTCAGGAGAGCACATGATGAGGACAGAGTTGTCTCCTTGTTGGCAGCATTCTTAGGCAGGATTGGAAGGGGCTGCTCAGTGTTGGCAAAGCTGAAGGCATCTGAATAGCTGCCAGTGAAGGTAGAAGGATATTGATTTTCAAGGTTGCCAAAATGTTGTCTATCTTTCATAAGTGCTAAATCATACTGAAAGGAATTGGGGTAAAACTGTCACTTGTTTTAATGTTTTCCTTTGTGGTCTGTTAACAAAGCTGGGTGAGATGGGAGTGTGTGCTCTGCCAGTAAAGACACTGGCTACCACAGAGCAGCTGCCTGTCTGGTGCTGTTCCTCCCAAGAGTGGCTCCAGCTTGCCACCACGTCCTCCCAGCATGTTTCAACATGGAATTGCATTGGCCTATATACGGCAACGTGGCTGTCTTGGACTTTAATCCTTGCCATTGTAAGAGTGCTGATTGAATTGCAGGCTAAAAATAGGCTGTACTCAGACATGCTGTGTGCTATCAGTTGCACTCTGCTTTGGCAGTCTGTTGGTAACATGACATAACTAAAAGTTGACAAAGGCCATAGCAGAATGCTGTCCCATGATTTCTAGGATTTAATGCTTGAAGAAGGTATTTTCTTAACTTGATGAATTTGGCTCACATGGTTACAGCTCAAATAAATGACCTACTATACTGTTCTTTGATAGTTCTGGTAGGCTGTTGAAAGAATGTCCTTGCCTTAAACTCATTCTTTAGATTGATGTTGCTTCTGTGGGAAAGCCACTGGTAATAGACCATAGCATTTGGAAATCATTACAGCTAGGTGTGATTTGAGTGACAAAATGGAGATTAGAAATATTTTTCAGTGCAGTGTAAGTTGAGCTATATTTACTTCCTTTATGTTATTATGGTTTGTCACTGATATTCCAACAAATATTCCCAAATATATATGCAGCTGACAAGAGGGAAATAGCTTACTATCTTGTGAATACTCATCAGCTAGTGTTATTTTAAGACATTTCAAGGGAGATTGATTAAAATTATGCTTTCATGTTCTTCATCCACCAAATTAGATTTCTTGAAATAAAAAACAGTAATCTAAATGTCTGAGATAATTAAGCACCAATTCATAAAATATGGTTTGAAGAAATAACTCAAAAGGAAAAAAAACCCAACCTTTTTCCTCACTGAATTCCTCTGAAGGAGCTAGCATGGTCTGAAGGCTGACAGATACCCAGTCTCTGTACTGAGTTGTTAATATCAGGGAAGAGAAAATAAGCTATAAATAATTACTGTAAGAAGATTACTTTCTTGGACATTTGTGTGTATATGTAGATGCAATCAAAATAATATTAATCCTGCCTTTGTTTTCTCATGTTGATTATTTGTCCATTTCTTCAAAATAAGTCATGACTAAAGTGTGTTCTGTAGGTGAGTCATAGGAAGTTATTATTGAAGCCATGCCCCTGTGGTACTTTTTAACCAGCTGGATGTTTGTCAGTTTAAATAAAGTGACTGATTTCATGCTGTATTTCCATGTGGCTACTAATAAGTTGTATGGTTCAAGTTATTTCTGAAGGCAGATTTCTGAGACAACCAAAGACTGATGGATTAGGGTGAGGGTACACGATAAGAAAGAAAAGAAAGTCTATAAAGCTTTCCTGGCCCAGAAACAAGAATATAATCATGAGCAGATTGCTAGCCAAATTTCGTATCTCTTGTAGACTGCACTTTGTCACTTGTAACTTTGTGAATAGGTGTTATGTCAAGATATTTTGTAGGAGAATCTGTTCTAGCAAACCAACCCCCTTGTTTATTTTTGGATATCTCTGTTAAATATTGATGGGATTTGTTGTGAGAAGTTTTAATTAGCTACTTGGGCAAGTCTGAGTGATTTGGTTTGAATGTTTTTACCATAGCCTGTAACAACATAGTTGTGTGAACTTGTGCCTGTCCTACCAGGGAATTTGACTCATGTTTGCTGTTGCAGTGGAACCTGTTTTGGCTTGACTGTAAAGCTGTCACCACTGGGCAATGACCTGAGCGGTGCTCATATTAGTGTCTGCCTTTATGAGCTACTAATGGAAACGGAAAACCCTATTTACCTAATCAGATGCTATTGAAGCTAATTACTGTGTTCAGTTTGTTTTTCTTGTGGAGAAGGGAGGTGAGTGCAAATCCCCAACCACAGAATGTTTATACAAACACATGGAGGTGTTTGGGCAATTACAAAGGCCTGTGTAGCAAAGCAGGCTACATGGTTTGTGCCATGTCTCATTCTTCCTACCCATCCCCTTTCTGCTGTTCAGTATTGACTCCTATCCTCTATCAGAAGGCACAAGCTCAGCTTAGAACTGATGTGGGTTTGCGAGTCTCTGTGAATCAGCCTCCTCAAGGAGACAGATTTTGGCCATTGGTGATATAACTACTTTGTCACTCTTGATGGGTGACTCCATGGTGATGGGCATTTTGTGGGTGGGAAAACTGTCTTGAGGCACCAGGACCTGCTCCTTTTTTTGCACCACAGGTAATAGAGGAAGAAAAGTGTGTTCTTTTTCAAGAAAAGGGCTATTTAAAACCCATAAATAACATCATAATTGCTTGATTCTCAGAATCAATTTCTGGACGGCCACCTCTGAAAGGGGTGTGGGTGTAACCTCCAGTGCTAACAAAAGGATAAGCAAGTAATGAAATTACATTTAAACTGTGCAGTACAACCTAATATTAAAAGCCTTGTGTACTCCTGCCCATATTCCTGAGTTACAGTTGGGAAACGCATGCTGTTAGTTGCAGAGGTGCTTGCAGTGGGTCACATAAAGATGATGTGTTAATTTTTTTGAGGTCACTGAAGAGCTTCTGTTTGAAGTGGAGAAGAGTTGAAGCTTTGAAGCCCATCAGTACAGAAGGGCAGAACTGGTAGAGCTACTATGCTAGGCCAAAAGGACGAACCAAACAATGTACTAAAAATGCCCAGTTAGTGCAATAAAACTGTATCTAGATGGACTGATTTGTCTCAAGTGTAAACCTCATGTGTTTGAAAGTAGTTAGTTGAATGCTTGTTGGAAAAGTTTTGGATGAAAAGTTTCACAGAATTTGTCAGGATAGTCATGTCACTACCTGCTTACGCAATTGATTTTTGAACAGGGGTCTTACCAAGATTCAGTTTCCTTTGCCTGAAGGGATCAAAATCTCCATTCCTCACCTCTAAGGAGAGGGCTGTCACTGTTAAATGTGGACCATTCCACATGTGTATTAAAAATAGAAATCCAACATAGAAGACAGTGGTGGTGTCTGACAATATGACATATGCTGCAAGCTGCCGTCACCGTAGTTTTGGACTGTTGAATTCTATCATTCACACAGTGAAGGTGTTAATGAGACTTCCCTTTGGGATGTACTTATTTTAATGGGCTTAAGAGTCTTCTAACTCTCATGTTTCCTGTGAAAATGTTACTGATACTTGAAATTATATTAATGAGTAAGACTTCAATTTAAAAAGCAGTATCTATTTTTGCTATTCAATTCAAGTAATTTAAATTGAAGAAAGTAAAGAAGGAACATATAAATGGGAACCTAAATAAAAATACCATGTTAAATTAAACTTTTGATTTGAGAACAAGATTTTTTGAGCTACCTTCAGTTTTTGGGAGAGACAATAGAAAATGAATGATGGGAAGATATTTGTTTGCAAAATACTTGCTGTTGAAGGAACACATCACGTTGGCATACGTAGTGACATATGTAGACTCTCTAGATATGTCAGGTTCTCTCAGGGCAAATATATTTCAGTTAATTTTAGTCTTATTTAACAGATTGTAACAAGACAGTTGTCAAAAGGTGGGAATATTTTTTTCATGCTCTTGATGACACAGTGCTGACTAAAACTTTGACTTCAGATCTTACAATAATTACTTTTGATATTTTCCGGTGTGTCTCCGTAGCACAGTGGTGAATGGCTGGTAATTGGAAGCCACTTTCCTACTCGCTTGCTATCTCCACTGGGGTTTTCTACATATGGGTCAGAGGAGGCATTTTTCTTTCAAGTTTGAATCATCATGAATTGGATGTGGTGGCATAGTGGGCCATGAGTAATATGCAGCTTGGCTGGATTCTCAAATGGTATTTTTCTGAGAGCTCTTTATAGTGAAATGTGTCTTAAAGAGTAAGTTTCTGTGGTAACACTGTCCCTGTGTAAATTATAGTAATTGTTTTACTATTCAAATCCAAGGTACTTTTTTCAAATATATTGTAGATATCATTTGGCTACTGAATGAGCATTTAGTGCCTGTATGCCTGCTTTTTTCTGCTTTTTCTTGTGATTATGTACTTCTGTTGTCTGTTACTCCTTTCTTAGTGGCTTTTGATCATGCTGTCAAATTATTCAGTATTCATAATATAAGAATAAGCAGCTTCTGGTTTATACTTGTCTATTGAACCTGCTTTTTCTTTTTCCTGGAAAAAGTAAATACCCCTATTTGGTATTGCAATGATTGTTTTGTCATAGGCCATCATTTAGACTTTTAATAACAGTCATCCAACAACTACTGTAGGCTTTACATGAAATTTGTTGCATTTTTTATATTGTTTTAGGTTTGCAAACAAATGAAATGCTACCAAAAAATACAGAAGTGTGTGAAGCTGGACATGTTTAAGGGTAACTCAGCCAAGTGGTTTGTCAACCAAAAACCCTCCCAGCAGAAAACCAACCATAGCTGGTAATGAACATAGATTCCTTTCTCTTCACATCCTGCTGAGATTTCAGCAACCACTACGTGTATTCAGGCCAAAGCAGGGTCAGCTTATCATCATGACACCGTTGTTTAGCAATCAGGGCTGATCTTTCTGGAGTGGAAATTGCTGAATGTCTTGATTACACTCTTTGAAAGATGATCATAGTGTACCAAAAAGATCTATGACCCAGGAAAAGAACCTCTTGAATATTTTATGTGAAATGTACCACTGTTCTCAAGTTGACTTGTGTCACCTGAAGCTAAATTCCAACCAAGGCTGTAGTGGGAGGGAAGCATGGATATCTGGATTAGCCTTTGCATGTTATGCATTTATATACTGAGATTCTCTTATATACATTGCTGCAGTGGGACCCTCTGTGCAATGTAAGCCTGGTTGTTGTTTTATGGAATTAGTTTCCTGGTTTGGTGTCTCACCAGACTGTGTGACTGAGAGCTGCTTCTATCACCTGTGGTTGAACGGTTGCCTTTGCTTAGCAGGGAACCCGACTACCCCTACAGCTCACAGGGCCATTAAGGTGTACAAGTGTTTTTGCATTTTAGACCATCTCAGTACTGAAAAAGTACTGATGAAAAAGTTACTGCATATGGCCAGCAGCTGAAATCTTTAATCCACTGTTTGTCAAAGCTAATGAGGGGACCCTAATGCTGGGGTTGAGAGATACAACATAAGCTTAAATTGAAAAGCTTCACTTGCATGATTTCTGTCTATCATGTATTTGCAGCATTCTTGGCTTTTGTTTTCAGTGATGGACTTTGAGTTGTGGTTCCCCTCCTGCATAAGGACAAAGTTACCACTTATGTAATAATTGCAAAGTGTGGTGGAAATTGACAACAGATCTATACCCGAGGCTGTTTACAATCCCCTACCCCCATTATTTAATAAGTGGCTTCTAAAGAAGGACTATTTATTCACTAGTAATCAATATTTTCATATAGTTCTGGAAGGGCAGTCAGGACAAATGAATTGTGTCTATTAACTTTTCTATTGGTGCATAGGGCTTGCAATTTCTTGTTATAATGCAATTTCATATCATAAACACTGTGTCTAATTGGAAAAGGAGAGAGGAAAAGAGAAATCTCATAGATTCAATTCTCTTTCTAGAAATGTTTTGTGCTCCACTGAATGTAAAATCAAGATTTAAAAATTTTTGTTAGTGCAGCTCAAGACACAACTTTGTATATTTGGTCTTATAAAATTATAGATTAGTTAACTATTATCTTCTCTCTGTGTGTTCAGGAAAAACAGCTAATTGAGACAAGACTGCCTTCAGAGCTCTAGCTCTGAAGATACACTAGGCAAATCCTTGTAAACTGTGTTGGCAGAGCTTTCTGTTTTGCTCTGAGATTCAGGAGGTTTTGAAGATGATTCCATGGAGATTTATGGAAGAGCTGTGCTTATGGTGTGAATGACAAGTTGGTGTATGACCATGAGTATGATAGAGACCCGACTCCTGTTTAACTGAGGAGAATACTTTTTTGTTTGCTCCCTAAAATTCATTTCTTCCTGCTTTATAGTTCTCAATATAATTTTGTGGCCATCTAAGAATTGTGTCTTCCTACAGGTGGCCATGTAGAGTCCCAGTACCTTCTCTGGGAACTGTGCCTCTACATCTATGAGGAGTAGGAGGTGCTGCTGCTAGAAAAATCCAACAAGACACATTAAATAAACCTGCAAACCCGGTCTTGTATAGTGTTTCCCAAGATGACAGCTGACATATTTCCTGTTTAAAAAAAGATGCAGTATTCGTTTTTCTTCCCAGCATTGCTTGTTTAGAATTCTTGTGCCACTGTCTCAGCAGAAAAAGACAAACCTGCAAAAAGAGATAGGGGTTTTTTCTTAGATGGTGAGCCTTTCCTCAGGTCTAAAATAGAAGTAGGAACTGTGAGGCCTGAATGTCAGATCTGATAGCTTAACTGGATCACGTTAACACGATAAACAGTTTGAGAGGTAAAGTGGCTGATAACTGGAGTTCAGAGACAATGGTGGGGAGAAATGGCAGCACTTACTGCCTGCAAGACATCCAGAAGTTACCTATCAGTAAGGAAGAGCATAAAGGGACATGAATTTTGGCTACTGAAATAACATGGTCATCAGAGGTTCAGAATCTTACTACCTGAAAGATAGGTCTACACACCATTAAAGCTACAAGACTGTCCAAAGTTTACAGAAATGAAAACCAGCCCTCATTTCAACCTACTTAATGTAATTACAATTAGAGATGATGTATTTTTAAATTAGATTATTTCTGTCAAATTTTGCTTGCCATAGTATGCCAAACAAGGATATAGATATGCAAAACACTTCTAAAAGGCATGGACTAGAAAGATTTAATTGCTGCTCACTCTTGCAAATAATCCGAAATCCATCTGGTGCAGTCTGCACCTATAGCCTATGGATACATTTATAATAATCTCATAAGCAACTTGTTGGAAAGAACATATTCATGCCTGTCATGAAGAAAAAGTAAGTTTGGACTATTAGATATTTGAGACATCTGGAAGGGCCATGAATTTCCTGGTGGAAAACCTTCTCAGTGAAACATCTGGGGCTTATTTCTCTGTCTAAAACCAAATAACCTGAAAACTGTTTGAAGCATGTATTTAAACATAATAACTAGCAGGATGTTTGCTCTACCAGCGAAGAGCAATGAAATGCTTCAGAAAAAAAGGACACAAAAAGCCTAACCTGGAATGCCTCTGCTGCAGAAATTAGAGTATCATTTTCAAAATAAAGGAAGAGTAGGAAGGTCTTGCATGCACAGTTGCTTTTTCCACTGAGCTGAGACTTAGTGAAAATGTTTTCTGATTTTTTTTTTGTTGAATTTTTTACCTTGTTTTGTTTTGTTTTTTATGGAGGGGAAAATTGTATTTTTGTAATTTCTTACTTTGAACCTTCTTCATGCATGATAAAAAGGTTCATTCCTCTCCTGTTTTAGGACGATTGAGTCAGCTATTCCTTGCCTGGCCAAGCTGAGCAACCATAGCTGTTGTTTTCTTTTTAATTGGGCTTCACAATGGCTTTTGGATCATCAAAAACTTCCTGCTACTTAGGTTGTCAGCAGTTTTCCAATCTGTTTATCTTTGTTTGTTGGCCTGTGTTTTGTTTGGTTTTTTTTTTCCTTTGGACCACTGCCAAGATGGGTTTGAATGCTTGAATGTTGCCTCTTGCCTTTTTTTTTTTTTTAATTTATTTTCTGCTCTGGAAGTGAAAGGTCATCCAGAGCCACTTTAGGCAGGAGAAGAGTGAGTATCCATGGCCACAGGAATGCCCGAGTGCCCAGGGTTTCCATGGCCGTGTACCAACCAACTACAACAGCAAAGCACCTGTGGAGAATTTCAAAACTGTCTCCTCTTTCACAGGCTGCCTTTTGAATGCATCCCCAATAGTCCTTGTTTTGCCCCTTATAAATAGAGAAGGACTAGTGTTTCAAGAGGGGACGGTGTGTGCACTGAAAAAGTAATGGGTAAACTGCCTGGGTGGTCAAGTCCAGAGTGTGGTGGTCAATGGAGTTACAAAGCAGTAGGTGGCCAGTTACAAGTGGAGTTCCTCGGGGCTCATTTGGGCCAGTCCTGCTTAATATCTTTATTGATGAGTGGTTGAGTATGCCCGAAGTAAGTTTGAAGACAGCACCAAGTTGGGCAGGAGTGTTGATCTACTGGAGGGTAGTAAGGGTCTGTAGAGGGATCTGGACAGTCTGAATCGAGGGGCTGAGTTCAGTGACCTGAGGTTCAACAAAGCCAAGTTCTGGGTCCTACCCTTGTGTCACAACAACCCCAGGCAGCACCACAGGCTGGGGACAGAATGGCTGGGAAACTGTCCAGAGGAAAAGGACCTGTGGGTGCTGGTTGACAGCGGCTGAACATGACCCAGTGTGGGTGCCCAGGTGGCCAGGAATGCCAATGGCACCTGGCTTGTATCAGGAATAGTGTGCCCAGCAGGACCAGGGCAGTGATCGTCCTCCTGTGCTTGGCTCTGGTGAAGCCACACCTTGAGTTCTGTGGTTCACCTCACTACAAGAAAGCCACTGAGGTGCTGGAGCATGTCCAGAGAAGGGCAACGGAGTTGGTGAAGGGTCTGGAGCGTAAGTCTTACGATGAGCAGCTGAGGGAGCTGGGGTTCTTTAGTCTGGAGAAAAGGAGGCTCAGGGGCGACTCTATCTCTCTCTAGAACTACCTGAAAGGCGAGTGTAGTGTGAGGTGGGAATCAGTCTCTTCTCCCAGGTAACAGGACAAGAGGAAATGGCCACAAGTTGCATCAGGGAGGTTTAGATTGGATATTAGGAAAAATTTCTTTATGGAAAGGGTGGTCAGCTACTGGAACAGGCTGCCAAGGGAAGTGGTAGAGTCATGATTCTTGGAGGTATTTAAAAGATGTGTAAATGTGGCACTTGGGGACATAGTTTAGGGGTTCACTTGGCAGTGCTACAGTTAATGGTTAGGCTTGATTATCTTAAAGGTCTTTTCCAATGTAAATGATTTTATGATTCTATGTAAGCCAAACAAAAGGATTGGGTCTTCTTGCTTGTTGAAAGAAGTTTCTTATTTCACTTACAAGCTCTTGAAGAAGATGACATCATCCCTGCAGAGCTGATAAAGTTACACCGGTGTATACATTGTGAGTGTAGAATGGCACCAGAGGCTTTGATGCTTTGCAAACTGCAGTTGTTTATATGATATTTTTTTAGTTATATATGAGTTATGCCTCTGTCCTTTTACTGTGTAGACTAAGAGGGCAGCTTAACTGAGCCACACAACTCTTCCCACTGTAAAAATTGCTTTCAAATTAATTGGCAAACAAAAGCACCATGAATAAAACAGAGCTTTGTGCTTCGTATTTCAGAGTTTTTGATTGTAGCTAGCTCCCACTAGAGTGTGAGCTATGTGAGACATTTGCCTGTAGTGAATGAAACTGGAAGGATGAATAGCAACAGCTCCAAGGTAAGGCTCTGTAATGTTATTGCAGTAAAATAGTGGTTAAGCTCTCACTGAAAATAAATTAGTTCTTGTAATTCGTAGTAAAATCAATTCTAAGGAGAGAGACTAATGGCTGTTTTTTTTTCCTTGAATTGTGTTTCCCTTTCTTTTGTGTTTTTACGGCTGTGCTACTGTTTTTTTTTAAGTCACCATTTAAGAGAATGGTGATTATAGAGGGAATATACGATGTGAGAGACAGGTATATCTTCGTACTAGTTGCTCAAAATGAATGCTGTTTTTATCAGAGGGGAGAGTTTTCCATTTTATTTGAGCCAGATACTTTGTAATGAGGTTAAAGTGGCTTTATTGGAAGGGAAAGCTATTTTATTCATCATTACTAGTTAACATGATGCTTTTTTTAGTGTAAGGTAGTATATAATTAATTCTCGTCAGAAGAAAGCATATACTTTTGTTTTGAGACTTTTGAGTCTCAAAACAAGTACCAAAAGGCCATGTTTGGAAAGAGGGGATGAGCTTGTGATGAATGCCTTGATCTAAGGCTTGGGAGAACATTTGCTCTTTCTGAATGTGCCAGAAGCTTGCTGTGTGACTGTGGGTTAACCACCTTAGGGTTGCCTCTGCTGTGGGAAGTGTGATTCTTCCCACTGTTTTAAATTTGCTCCTAGCTTTGTTCCAAACTTCAAGTATTGGGCATGTTTCTCCATGTGAAAACATTAAAACTCTTTTCAACTTTTACCATTAAAGGTGTCTACATGCAGCCCTGTTCCTTCATAAACCACATCCACATTCTCATTTAACTCAAAACCATAAATCAGTGTAATCATTGTACTTATTGAAGATTTTTTTTTATTTCTCCCTTTTTCTTTCCCTTTTTTAAGAGAATTTCTGTATCACAAAGTTGGGAAGTCCCTAATTTTGTAAGGTGCAAGTGTGGTGTTCCTGCACCTTCTGGGAAATATTAAACCAGATAATCCATACAGCCTTTGGGCATATTCTGTATGTAACAGGGTATTCCAAGTTACCTTGTGACAGCCAGCTGCAAGGAACATCTGAACTCAACCATGTGGGTATGAAGGCTTATCTGTGGTACACAATGTTACATTAATTAATATGGGAATGGAGAGCTGTGTATAGTCTAGGCCAGTTTGTACCCCTCAGGACCAGTTCGGCACAATAGCCCTGGGCTCCTCTAAAATAATTTTGAGAGCTCAATCTTCAAAATAGCATCTTTGCCTTCCTCGCTAATTCTCAGCTGTCTAAAGGTGAGTTCTTCCATGATGCATGGGTTTGGTGGCAAGTCTGCATCAGACACTTCCAAATAGCCAGTCCTGGGTTGTTCTGACAGCTTGATGCCCAGTTGCATTGCAAGGAAAGCCAACTATTTGTTGTGAGGTAGATTGCCAAAATTATCTATGTTACCAGTTGCGACTGCTGGACGGGGCTGGAGTGCACATGAGACTCTTTGCTCTGAAGCTGACAAGTTCCAGCTTGGCTGATGATGACGTGTACTTACCTAAAGGTGCCATGTAGGTCTGTAGGTGTCTGTGACCATTTCCAGTATCTTTTTTGCAGGCAAATCCACTTCTAACCAATTAGATAGACTTCTGTAAGTCCAGTCAAGTACTGCAGAAAGCCATGTGCAGTCTTAGTGGGTTTGACCCATTTTGCCTATCAGAACTGCTCTTTATGCTTTATTTTGGTCATTCACATTTGGGATGTTCTTTTTTTTTTTTAATGTTGGCAGCAAGCACTGAAAACAAGGGCCCCAAGTGCATTGGTTTATAGGAACTTTTATGCTTATAGCAAAGTACAGGTACTTGGTATTTCTTTTGTGTATAGAAGAAAGTGATAAGTAATGTCATTGATCTACAGTAGCTAATGCCAGGTGGTTTAGAGGAATTACTGAAGTGATGCAGGCACGTTCCACAGCAGAGTGGGGGATCACAGCATACGGGAGGGGTCTCCTGAGATGGAGAAGTCCTAGGGGAGTGCCAAGACTCTCCACTTCCACAAGACATGGTGGAATGGGTCCTATGACTAGAATGGATGGATACAGGCTCCTTATGAAGGACAGGCAGGGGACAAAAGGAGGGGTTGTTGCCCTCCAGTCAATGAGCAGCTGGAGTGCATGGAGCTCTGGCTAGGGGTGGGTGGGGACACAACACAGAGTTCATGGGTCAGGATTAAAGGGAGGATGTTGTATGGGGGCCTGCTACAGGCTGCCTAAGAAAGACCAATTAGGTGAGGCCCTCTATAGACAAGACAGGAGAAGCCTCATGTTCACAATCCCTGGTCCTCAAGGGGGAATTCAGCCATCCCATTATCTTGTTGGAGGGACAACACACTGGGGCAGAAGCACTCCAGGAGGTTCCTGGAGTGTTGATGTTAACTTCAATGAAGTTGCTAAACCACTATCCATTGTATCTGAGAAGCTGTGGCATTCTGGTGAAGTTTTCACTGTTTGGAAAAGGGGAAACATAACCCAGGGAATGACATACCAGTTAGTCTTACCTTGGTGCCCATTAAGATCATGGAGCAGATCCTGGAAATTATGCGGGGGCACATGTAAAATCAAGAGGGCATTGATGACAGCTGATGTGGTTTCACTAGGGGCAAATGGTGCCTGCCAAGTTTGGTAACCTTCTGCAATGGGGTTCCAGTGTTGGTGGGTGAGGGAAGACTAGCTGTGTCATCTACCTATACTTGTGCAAAGCATTCAGCAAAGTCACATACAACATCCTTTCTCTAAGCAGGAGGGATGGGGATTTGATGGATGGGCCAGTTATTGGATAAGGAATTGGCTGGGTGGTCTTGCTCAAAGAGTTGCAGTCAGTGCCCAAGGTGAGACCAGTGATGAGTGATGTTCCTCAAATGTTGGTACTGGGACCAGCACTGTTATCTTTGTCAGTGGCATGGACAGTGGGATCCAGTGCACCCTGAGCAAGTTTGCTGATGACACCCAGCTGTCTCATGTGGTGGGGATGCCATCCAGAGGGACCCTGACAGGCTCTGCTCCTGTGAGATCCCACCTGGAGTACTGCATCCAGCTCTGGGCCCCCTGGCATAAGAAGGACATGGATGTGTTGGAGAGAGTCCAAAGGAGGGCCACAAAGATGTTCAGAGGGCTGGAACACCTTTCCTTTGTAGCCAGGCTACAAAGTGGGGTTGTTCAGGCTGGGGAAGAGAGGCCTGCATAAAGACCTTATGGCACCTTCCAGTACCTAAATGGGGTGTAAGAGACCTGGAGAGGGACTTTCTACAAGGTCCTGTAGTGATAGGACAAGGGAGAATGCCTTTAAACTGGAGGAGGGTAAGTTCAGATTGGATATGAGGAAGGAGTTCTTTACAGTGAGGTGGTGAGGCAGCGGGACAGGTTGCCCAGAGGAGTTCTGGGTGTGTTATCTCTCGAAGTGTTCAAGGCCAGGTTGGATGGGGCTTTGGGCAGCCTTGTGCAGTGGAAGGTGTCCCTGCCCATGGCAGAGGGGTGGAACTGGATGATGTTTAAGGTCCTGTTCAATGCAAACCATCCACTTGTTCTATAACCTATACTGAGTACCTACTGAGACCCTATTGAACCTATTTATATGATAGATATTGGATGGGTGATGTTTCGAAACATGTATGTTTTATTTGTTCTTAAGTACAAAAAATTAGTCTTCCTATTCCTAGAAATATTTAACTGCATTTGATCTCTTTTGAGCTCTAATTACGAGCCTTATTGGCCCATTATGACTGTTTTGAATGCTCATTTTTAAACAGTTTTGCATTTCTTTCAAGCTAAAAGCGTAATTAGCTTGCTTTGTTTTGGTGTTCTGGAGTACCATGATCCTCTCTTGCTATTTCCCCTAGCTATTCCAGTCTTTTTTTTCCTGTTAGGGCATCAGCTAGTCCTCCATGATACCATTTAGAGTCTGTCCACTATAAAGGAGAATAGATCAGGAGTATATTATTAAAGCCATTTGTTTCTACTTATTTTCTTGATGAACTTTGAAACAGGATGATCAGAGTGTAAGTAGGAATTAGTATTGTTGAGATACGGCTGGTAGTGTTGCATTCATTCTTTCCCCACAAACTTATTATTTTACTTTTAACTGCATTGAAGAGTGTGGGGTTTTTTTTGTTTTAGAATATTTCAGATGTTACCCTAATGAATTCAGAGGGGTATTTTTGTTTGCCTGTTCTAGTCCAGACAACTGTTTTAAAGCTGAGGGTTGAAACTTCTTGGCAGCTAATCAAACAAGGAAGAAATAACTGATTAAAAAATAATAACAAAAAAAAGAAGCACAAGTGCCAAATAAATTCTGCTTAAGGGTAGAAAATGTGACTTTAGATCCTTTGTGCTTTTATAAAATCTTGAAGTTAAGAAGAGAGTCTGCAGGGTACATGTATTTTCACCATTTTTTGAGTGTTCTTATATTGAGTTTCATTCTCATAAACTTTAATCTTGCTCTTTTAATGACATCCCAATTGATGTTTGGTTTAGAAACCACAAAGCCTTTAAGAGGCAGTCTAAGTATTAGGAAGAGTTGATGACTGTACTCATTATAATATTGTTAGTAGAGCAGATCTTTCATTTAAACCTCCAAGGTTCAGCCTATGTCTGAAAAATTTTTCTGTTGACAAATGTATGATGTTCTCTTTGATAGTGCTGTTATACTTTATTTTCTGTTGTATTTCATGCAAACCGTTTGTGTGAATATGTTTAATGTATTTTCTTCTATCTAAACCTATGGGTTTGTGCTAGTGTTTTTTAGTTGTTGTTGTTATTCTTGTTGTGTTTTTTAGCTTTCAGACACCTGATCAGAAGCCTTTGAGTGAAAGTTTGATTATAACAAGACACTCTATCCTGGGACTCTTAAATCTTACTGGCTCAGTCTTTGACTCTCATTAACTCTCCATCTCTATTGGCCCTCAAAGGTTTGTGAATTTTACTAGAATGGCTGTTGTTTCAGAACTCTTCCCTACTCCTCTTTCTCTGAAGCCGTCTTCTTTTCCCCCAGACCCTCCTGCTCTAGGTTTTCAAATGGCCTGGTATCTTGTCCCTGCTTTCTCATTTTTCCTTAGTTTTGATTTTTTATAGAGAAGTGCTCATGGATGCAAACAACCTTTTCTGTCAACTACTAATTTTAAGTACATCTTACCACAGGGCTGGCATTTCAGCTGCACTGTTTTTAAAAGAGTGCTGATGTGGGTCATATAGATGGAAATGCCATCTGCACACTATTTTATTGCTTGGTTTCTTTCTTTTTGTTGTATATTGTCTAGTAGGTGTTCAGCCACTTATGGCAATGAAACCACCAAACAACTAAAGATGGGTAATTGCTTACTGTGTGTTTTCCTACATGTCTGTAAATTGTATAGGTGGTTCTGAAGTAGTCCAGTATTTTAGTTTTGTCATAGTGAGCAACCTGTGGTGTCCCAAATGTAATTAGAATAGCAGTGGTGCAGTCCTTGGAACAACGTGCGTGTTTAACTGCTCAGACAAGGTGGAGGGTACCAATAGAAAGCTTTTTCTCGGGGTTACAGGTTAAGAATGAAAGGCTGCAAGTTATATGTTCATTCTGCTACATGACTTCAAAAATCCTTTTTCAAATGTGAAATACTTCAGTTTTCAGTTTAATAAGAGATGTACAAAAGACAGATGGAATTGTCATGGTGTAGTTATCATGTTTACCCTTCCTGGACTATTGCCTACCTTTAAAAGAATGACTTCTGAGATTTTAACTCAGTTCTTCTCCTGCACACAAATACACACACTGAACAAAAGATTCCTCAGATGATAAACTCCATTGAAGCTAATCCTTTCCCTCCTCCTCCTCTCACTTTTCTTGACCTGTCTCCTTCTTTGAGATTATTTCTATTTCCTTGGATACCTTCACAGTAATTCCAGCCAAATGTTAATGAGAGCTTGTCAGCTGTAGGCATCCCCTGTGTATCAGCCAAGAAGCTGTATATACTTTCAAATAAAGATTCCTGGTTTTATGGCTTTTCTCCTTTCTGTTCAGCTGAAGATGTCCTTAACTGTGAAGGTGAGGAGAACTAGGTCTTTGTCAGTAGGAAAACCTGAACACAGATGAGGAAAGGGATTTGAAAAATGTAGATGCCAAAAAGTTTGAATGGATGCAGAGGTTAAGTTATTCTCATGCTATAGGTTTGTTATGTTTACTGTGAGAAAAATGGTTTTTTTGAGTTAAAGACATGAAGCTTTTTTTGGTCTAAATTTGACTTTGCTGAATTTTGTTGCCCGAATTTGGTTTGTATGTCATCTCAAATTTAAATAACTTAAAATGATAGAATTAGTTATGTTAATTCCCCATCCCACATGCTATTTGCAGTATTTTTATGCAGAAATGCAATTATTTTTAATTTTTTTCTGTTAGCTTTTTTTTTTTTTAGTTAAACACCTCAGTAACACTAAATGAATTTGGCTTTCTTATTTCATGGCTATTGACATTTTGAGCAATCATACACTTTCTAACAATGGCTGGCTGCTTTTGGAAGTCATGGTGTCACACTTGGATGCAGATACTGTAATAATTCTAAATTGCTCCTTGGGGAGCACTGTGTTAGAGGGAATCACAAAGCAAAAGGTCTGAGTCGGTGACAAAGCTGTCCAAGATTAGCAACAGGTAGGCATCTACTCATTACATGTTCGCTGTGGTGTGTTGTGTGTCTTTGAGACCCATGAAATAGCAGTTTCAGAATTTTGAACTCTGAACTTCCTTTTGTTGTTCTTAAGTCAAACCCATAATATTAATATAACAGCTTTCTGTGTTTGTTTTCAATGTCTTTGTTATTTCAGCAGAATATTTTTATTGGCAGTGTATTTTTCCAGTGGCTCTTGAGGATCTAATGTGGCATTTATGTTTCACTTCACGCACTGTATTACCTGACCCCAGGAGTATTTTGTGGCGTCTACCAGACCAGAGATAAAAGCTGCTGTTTCAGACTAGGAGTGCAGGCTGTGTTCAAAATACCACCATTTCCATATGAGCGTAGCAGTTCCTTTTAAAGTGGCTGTGCTCCTACATCCCTACGCCCAGTTGTGCAGGCCTTTGGATTATCTTTTGTGTGGAGGCATGGCTCGGTCAATGTGGCTGCACATAAGCTCTGCAAAGCCAACGTAGTTTATGAAGTAGTTTGACAAAGGCAATTACTGTGCTGAAAGTAAGTCACATGTGCATTAGCATTAATAACTACTCCTACAAGATATGCTAATCACTCCTAAAGGGCTGAAAAATTTGGGAATACTGTTGTACATGCCGGATTACTTTTTAGAATGTGAAGTTTAAAATCTAGGAAGTTATTGGGGTCTTTCCACCAACCTCTAAATGAGTATGGAAGAGGAAGTTTGCTAGAGTTCACAAGCCTACTGACTTCTGAGCATGGATGACTGAAGGTGGCACAGTTGCCATCACCAAAAATGATCTTATGTATATCCCTGTGCCTGGCCTTACTTTTAAAACACTGACCTCACAGAAGTATTGGTTTAATTGCAGTTTTAAAGGATAGGTTTTTTGATTTTTGTAAGAAACTACTTCAAGTTACAAAATTGGCTTTATAAAGGAGAAGGGTATGGGGGAAGGAGTATAGCTTAGTTTATACTGCAAGTATACTACTGCAGGTAGTTGCAGTGGATCTACTTGGCATGCAGGGCTTTTAGATCAAGATGTGGGGGTGTGTGGGGTTGCTGTCATACTTGAAAATGGGAGTAGTTTTTAGTGCACACTGCTGATTTTGGGCAGTAACATGTGGCTTACATATAGATTATTTGCTTTTCTTTTATCTCATTAATATTAAGCTCTTCACACAAGATGGGTTGTGTGGCATCAGTCCTGGCCTAGATGCTTTGTTCTTTCTCTGTCATATTGCCCAAAATGATGATGGCATGACACAGACCAGGTAGCACCTACTCACATGAGACAGCTAACAGTGACAGCAGCCTTGTTACATTTTAAAGGGACACCAAAGGGCCACTGGCCATGTGCAGGTACAGAAAACCTGAACCTATTGCTGATCTACAATAAAATTTGAAAAGCATTAAAATATGGTACATTCTGAAAATAGTGTCATCTTTCTCAGCATGAAGCTTGGCCTTGGATGAAACAGTATTAAATATTTATTTCCACCAATCAGTTTATACTACTTTCCTTAGAAATATGGGATACCTTTGGGCTGGTGAGTATGAAGAGCTGCTTTTTCTGCTTTCTCCTGAGAAATAATTGGTTTTATTAAAGAGGGGAGGATACAACAATGCAAAGGGAAAACTGAGACTTGTTGGCCTTGGTAACAGGATTCCCATTGTGTTGGAAACAGCTGAACCACAAGGGAGAGTATTTAAGAACTGCATACCTTAAGTGTGTGAATGTGTCAGACTTGTGATGTGTAAAGCCAAACAATGCTTTGGATTTAGAAAGGGAAAACTGAGTGTAAAGAAACTTTGCTTTTCATCAACCCTACTCTGCAGAGCGTGCTGTAGGTGAGTAAGGAGTGCACTACCACTAATAAGAACAATTGTAACCCAATCATGTTTAAATGAAAGATGAGCTGAGACATTTGAGTAAGATAAGGATTTCAGAGGCTGTGCCAAAAGCTGGAATTGAAGGCAGATTTTTATTTCAGCAGCTTGATACTGGATTACTTTAATCTCCCCCTCTCTCATTCCCTTTCTCTTTTATTTTGGAAACAACCAAATGAACAAAATAATCTGTCCAGTGGGTCTAGCTCAAATTACTGGAAATCTGGTGAGAGGTGGTTGTGGTTCCAGCTAGAGACTGCAAAGTTGAGTGGTTTTGGTGATTTGTACTAACACCAGTAAACAAGAGTATCCTGTCATCTTGTACCTTATGGCCCTTTGTCCTGTAAATGTAATCCCCCATCACTGTTTGAACTGCATTTTTGAAGGGTGCCTACTTTTATTTAAATAGAAGGTAATGTAAAGAGGATACTTGGCTATATCTTGGCACACCCTGGCTGCCAACTTCATAACACTTTCTTCGCATTTACCATATAGTTTGTGTTAGAAGGGATCTTAAAGATCATCTAGTTCCAACTCCTTGCCATAGGCAGCAATGCCACCCACTAGATTAGGTTGCTTAAGGCCATCCATCCTGGCCTTGAAAATTTTGATGGATGGCACATCTACAGCTTCTCTGGGAAAGCTGTTGGAGTGCCTCACTACTCTGGGTAAGGAATTTCTTCCTAACGGATAATTTAAATCTGTCCTCATTTAGTTTAAAACTGTTCCCCCCTGTCTTTTCACTATCTACTCATAAAAAAAACTGCTCTCCCTTTCATTTACAAGCACTCTTTAATACCAGGAGGCCTCAGTGAGGTCTCCCTGAAGCCTTTTCTTCTCCAAGCTGAACAACTCTCAGCCTGTCTTCATAGGATAAGTGCTCCAGCCCTCTGACCATCTTCATGGCCTTCCTCTGGAACTCTCCAATAGGTCCACATCTTTCTTAGGCTGAGTACCTCAGAACCAGATGCAGTACTCCGGCTGGGGTCTAAGATAGGCATAGGTAGAGAATCACCTCACTTGCCCTGCTGGTCATGCCATTTAGAGAGATTTGTTCAAAATATGTTCTTTTGAATGCATTCTCAGGGCAGGGAGTTGAGGTGAAAAAAGAGCATTTCTCATGATTGAAAAAGTACAACTCTGTGGTCTTTGAACAAACAGGGAAGAGGAGAATGGCTTGTGGGTCTGCTGTGCCTTTCTGAAAGGACAGGAGGGTGCCTTTGCCATTTCCCCCACTTAACCTCTGCCAACCTACTGCTGCCATGGGACAGAGACATTAAACCCAAGGGAAGTCCACTTTGGATGTATACTGATCTATCAAAGCATCTGGAGGAAAAGAAAACAGAGTTGTGGGAGTTTCTTTTGGCACAGTGAAATGTGTGTTGCCTTTGCATTGAATTATGTACCCAGTGGGCTTGTTGAGTGAGGAGATTGGTGTGTGCATGGAGCTTTGCAAAGGCACGTGAGGAGGAGCACTCAGCAGTCCTCAGTCTGTGCATCGACATGGAGTTGCTCTGTTCTTCTCTCCTCAGACCCCTCACCCTTGGTTTCTTGGTATTTCTCTTGGATTTTAAGAAGCTAAAGGCAGTAGATGAAAACAAGGATTTAATGCACCTTTTTTTTTTTTTTTTAAATTTACTGTTATTTCTGTTACTTTGACTAGTT
This sequence comes from Erpornis zantholeuca, assembly GCA_013400515.1. Classification (NCBI taxonomy): domain Eukaryota; kingdom Metazoa; phylum Chordata; class Aves; order Passeriformes; family Timaliidae; genus Erpornis; species Erpornis zantholeuca. The sequence continues at coordinate 205,676 of VZTN01035270.1, read as the reverse complement.
TCTGGAAGTGTCAGCAATCATTTATTGGCATCAGCTAACTGGTTGATCATCACCTTCTCTTGCTGCTCTTCTTTTTTCCCCTGCTGTTTTTTGCTCCTTTAGGTGATATACTTCAACTGTGAAATTAAAAGGAAAGAAGAGCTTTCCTGTTGCACAGCAATGAGGACTTCTTCATGAAGAAAAATGGGTGTTACCGCTTTCTTTTGGTCAGTGCTTGAGAAGAAAATCATCACTGGTGTTATACTATCGATCTAGCTTGAGTCTTCTTAAGCTTGATAGTTTTGTAATATGAATTATTTTGGCCCCACAGGTCGAGGGACTAGCCACTACTTGCCAGATTTGGTTACCTGAGACAGAAGATGACAAACTGAGCTTCTGCCCTATGTTCTTGATTTACTGGTAGCCTATAACGAGCACTTGCACGAGTGGGTTGCTTAGCTTTCTCCAACCTGTATGTGTTCACTTTCCAGA
>VZTN01035270.1:182464-203744 GCA_013400515.1 Erpornis zantholeuca | reverse complement strand
TTTTTTATTTGTGCTAGTTTTGGTTGCAGCATAGATACTGTAGTGTATGGATGGTGTGGATCAGTTGCCACTGTGCGGATACCAGCTACAATCTGAAAAAGTTCAAACATCTCTCTGTTCTTCTTCTAGAACTTTTATTACAGAAAGGGTGGTTTAATTTAGTGGCTCTGCTTGCATTTCAGGCTGCTGTGCACAATCATCTGGTTGTCTTACTGTTTTGGGTCAGTTATGGAAAATCAGTGAGTAGCTAGTGAGGTCAGTGCTGCTTAAGAAGCTTTTTCCAGGTTCTCATCTTGTCCAAACAGACAGCTATAAATCAGTGAATCAGCACCTAAGCAACTACTACTTCTTGATACTCATCTTGTCATGACAGAGTACAGATCTTAACATTTCAGTGTGAAACAAGATGGTAGCACATCAGTTACATTTTTAATGAGGAAGACCTGCATATAGACAGTCTTATTCTCCTTGCTTCCTTCATGTAAACCCAGTGGGCAGGTCTGACTGTCCACAGCTGGTGACTCTGACTGAAGCACTTGTTTTGTTGACTGTTACATATGTTTTTGTTTCTTCACTTTTGTGAATGGGACTACTCCTAGGTAGTCCCACTCTTTGTAGAGACAAGAGATTTCAAAAATTTCCATAGGGATTTAAAAATATACAATGGATTTTTTCCAAAGAAACTGTTCATTTTGAGAAGATGAGAATGTAATCGAAATGAACACATAGGTTTCTTCTATAGCTTTATGATATAATTTAATGGCTAAAATCAAAAAACTTGAAATATTGCAGAAAACTGATGATGGAGTAACCCTGTGTTTGACTCGGAGAAGTGCATGATTTTTGTTCCATTTGATGGTGCATATTTATGTTAATGGTTCCATGATACCTGTGGCATTTTTTAATGTGACTATAAGAAAGTATGGAAAATTGCTCTAAAGCCTACAGGATGAGTTCCATTTAAATTACTTGTATCAACCTTTTGGCTCTTCTCAGCAATACAGTAAAGTGTGATGCAAAAAATCATAAACAATTTGAAGGGATGGGTTAGAACAAACAGTTTTGTAAGGTTTTGAAAGGCTTTTGGAGAATCTCACCTTTTGGCAGTAGTATAAATGAATTATGCAGTTTAATAACAATGAAATGCAAATCAGAATTTTGGGACTAGTAAGGAATACTGAATGATTAAAGAAAATTATGAAGAAAAAGGTTAAATAAAATAATTTCTAAAAAGCTGAATAGCAGTCTTATTCATGATGATGTGAAACAGCTCAGTTAAATGTTCTTTGAAAGATTGTATGAATTCTGCCTTTTGATTTTCCTAAGAGGAGATGGTTTTTAATAAATATTTCAATAAGAATTCTGATCAATGGGAGAAGCATGTAATGAATGAACAAGATGGGGCTATTTGTGACAGTCTCCAGAGACAGGAGAAGTGATGTGTAGCAGATAAACATGGGATTAACGTTGAGCAGAGGGACCAACATCCTGAATTGTTACTAATAAGCACTAATGAGAGAACATCAGCCATCCTTTGTGTTGAAAAATGCAGGCAATTTACTAATTAAAAATAATTCATCAAGTGGCTTCTCTTTTTGTATTCTGCCTGTAAAATACGTGTGCAACTGAAACTTGGAGGCAGAGTAGCAAAGTGATCCTATATAAGGAAGATTTTAAGAGTTCACTGCCTTAATACTTACCTTAACTTTAAAAGTCTTGTTTTCATCGCTTCCATCTTTGTGTGTACATATGAAAGGCGAGAAAAAAACCCCAACTTTTTGGCAAGACTTTTTGGCCATTTCTCTCATTACCATTACTCCTATTAACAAATGCAGCATGCAATGTACAGTGCCTTAAAGCCCAAGTGAATGCCATGTTCAGCTGAAACTATGAAAATGAGATGAACATAGGTACAATGTAGTATTCTTATTCATTCTGTCCATAAAGGACTTCCTGGTCCCATAGTGCTTTTTGTACACTGAAGTCACAAGATATTACTAAAGCACAACTTCTTTTAACTAATTATGCAGTATAAATGGAAATTGTGGGCAAATCTCCTAATCTCCATAGAGACAGCACAACATTTATCTAATTAGTAGTTTGCCTTTTGGCATTACTTTGAATAAATTAGCATTTCATTACATACCCAGAACTACTTGGAAAAAGTTTCCCAGAGTAGTATTTAGTCTTTCTTCGCTAAAGAGTGTATTTTGAATTAGTATAGGTTAATAATATCCTTTATAACTGGAAAGACACAGAGTAGCAATACTGTTGTATTTTTAATATCAGAAGGTTGTGCTTGCAGGTTCTTTACTTTCTTTAGTCCCCAGGGATCAGGTAAAATCTTATGTCACCTTATTTAATGGCTTTCTTCTTCACCAGGGAAAAATCCAAAAAAGAAAAGCAAAAAAAATGGAACAAGTTTGAAATACAGCTTGACCTCGTCTCTACCCTTTCTCCAGAGGTTTAACTTTTCTTTCAGACTGCGAACAGTGCAAAATGTAGTGGTGTGGACTAATCCAAAAGTCACACACTAGTTATAAATGAGCCTTTCTACATTATTTTCAATGCAGCTAATCCAGAATACACTATTTGTCTTCTTTTCTTGTATATGAATCAGTGACAGGAAACTGGGTGACTAAGTTTAGGTATTGACTGCCAGATAAGATGAGTGGCTGCTTATTATGCTTTTCCTGAACAGGTACTGGGAATCAAAACTTTGATGGGAAATTAAAAGAGATAATTCATCAAGGATAGTTTTTAATTGATTTTCTTTCTAAGTGTTAAAAAGAGCAGAAAGAATAATCCACGGAAGTGATAAAGGTTGGTAATTTCCTTTCCTCAAGTCACTGGCTGTTTCAGACCCCTGCTTATGCCTTCAGGGAGTCGTTGGCTGCCACCTATGGCGGCAGATTGGCATAAAGTGTGGTGTTAAATACTCAACTCTTCTCAAAGTGACCTTTGCAGCAGGGTTGTATGGTTACACCACCATTGCCATGGTTGCTTTTTGGTAGACGGAGGCATGCAATGAACCTGTCAGTTTGTTTTTGTGAAATCCAGAGAAATGCAACATCTTCATTTTGAGTTCTTTGATCATGACACTGGGCCTGCTGTCAGGAGACAGGGTACATGTGTCTCAAAGGGAGAAAGGGTCTTGGCACAAGAGTTAGCAGGTCTCACTCACTGAGAGAGCTTTAAACAAGATTTGAAGGGGTGAGCTGATGTCTTAAATGGATACCTAGAAACAGACTAGACAGAAATAAGGGAATAAAGGAGGCATTTATTTGTAAGGCCTTCAGAGGGTACACCCTGGGGGTGGTCTGGAGGCTCCTGCCTTAGTGGATCCCAAGATGGACAACAGGTCACAAGTTCTTCACAGTTTTATAAGTTTGGTCCGTTTGCATATCAGCATAAATTTGCCAATTAAAACTTTAGCTAATGATGTAATTTCCTCAAGCTTGCCCCTCTCTCTGCAAGATGAAGGTTTACACTTTTGAGCCTAGGACGGTCTGGGTGTCCTTGGAGAGCAAACTAGAGAGGCTTTGTTCTGTCTATCTTAGCATAGGAGAGCAGCAGCTAACGAGTTACAAGGAACTTCAGAGATACACTAGGCAGCAGAGGATTTGAAAAAATATAAAAGTTAAAACCTAAGGCATCAAGGGGATAAAATCACAATCACTGAAGACAGCAGACCTGGAGGCACAATGCCGCTGTTTGAGACAGTGTGTTAGTGAGGTCCTTTGGTCTGCTGTCTTGTTAGTGGTAGGGGTTGAAGATCCATGCAGCAGCAAGGGATATTGATGTGCTGGAAACTGCAGAAGCACCTGCGAATGCTCGTGCAGGAATTGGAGCTTCTTACCCTGAAAAGGCAGTGGGATTGATCACCCAAATGAAGTGCATCTACACACGTGAATGCAGCATGGGCAGCAAACAGGAGGAACTGGAACCCATTGTTCAGCGGGAAAACTATGACATAGGGGATTGGAAGTAGGTGATGTTTAAGGTCCCTTCCAGCCCAAACCATTCTATGACAGGAGGAATGGCCTCAAGTTGCACATGCAGAGGTTTAGATTGGGTATTAGGAAAACTTTCTTCACTGAAAGTGTAGCCAGGTGTTGGAACAGGCTCTCCAGGGAAGTGGTGGAATCACCATCCCTGCCGTGTTCGAAAGGCGTGTGGATGTGGCACGGAGGAATGTGCTTTAGTAGTTAGCACTAGGGTGGTGCTGGGTTAATAGTGAGACTCGATGATCCCAGAGGTCTTTTCCAACCTTAATGATTCTGTGTTCTGTTTGGCTGTCAGACTGGAATTTTTATCTTGTAGCACAACACATCTGGAGGCTACAATCTGTGTGAACTAGGAACTGGTTACAAAAGGACCCCCAGTGCACTGCTGCGCATGAAGGTCCCAGCAGTGTGTTCAATTGATGTCCATTTTTATGCTTCTGGGCTGGATTCTTTGAGCAGATGATCTCCTACCTCTCTAGTCGTGAGGCAGGACACCCTGTACATTCACCTTGGTAAATGTTGTCTTGTTCCCCTGCCCTGGGAAGGCTTTTTTCCTCATTCTTTGACACTGAGTTAAACACTTTGACGCTTTGATCTCTCTCATGGTGAGAGAGGAGCTCATGTTCCTTTCTAGCTCTTCTCCCAGCTTGTTTAGTTATCCCTCTCGATCTAGTAATTATTTTGTATTCCTGGTCAATGGGTTAGCCAGAGTTTTGGGATGATTCTTCCTAGATCTTCTACCACGATGAGCACCCTGCAAATAAAACTCCAGAAAATTTCTAACTTTCATCAAATCTGGCTCTTTTTAACAACAGCTGGAACAATTAATGGAAAACTTGAAGATGAGGGAAAACAGGAGAGAAATAAAGACAGGTTATTAATTGCTTCCTCCCTCCCTCTTAAGCATTGTTGCAAGCAGGTTTCTGCACTCGGGTCTGGTCCTTGGTTACCTTAGTACCTTCGTAGGAAGCTGGCACAGGTTTCCAGTACTCCCCCACCCATTGCCTAGGAATGTTGTTCTGCACCCTCTAAGGCCAGTCAGTACCTGGTCCTAAAAGCAGAATGCCAGAAATGTCTGTGACTGGTTGTCTGTACTCGCCCTCACTGCAGGACCCCAACGCTTGGCCGTCATGTTTTGCATTGTCCCTTGGCTATATCTGTCCTCCTAGGGGCCCTTCAGTAGCTCACAAAACAGCTCCTTCTTCCTTTTATCTTCATCCAGAGGCTCAGAAACTCTACTTTTGACTGTACTGTAAGAACAGAGAACAGTCATTTATATCCTAGATACACATTGAAATTCACTTCTCTTTCTATATTACATTTTAAAGGCACTGTGTTAAAGCCCTCTAATCTTCTTCTGTACATTCAAATAAATTTCTATGTGTGTGAGTTCTGTTGATACTGTTGTGAGCAAGCACGGTCTAGGAAACATGGATTTGGGATTACATAAATTGCCAAACAGTACCCATTTTTCTTATCTGCTCCCAACATAAATCCTTTGTTTTAGGGGGATGTTGTCTGGGGACCTGGAAAATGGGAAGGCAATGTTACAGGTATGTTAGAGAGAATAACTGCTCTAATCTAATGGTCTGAATTTTGTTCTACAGCTTGATGACTGCACCCTGCAATTGTCTCATAATGGTACCTATCTGGATCTAGAATCCACCCTAGCAGAACAAAGAGATGAATTAGAAGGCTTCCAGGAGGATGCTGGGTAAGTAAAGGTTTACTAAATTTTTATAAATAAGCGTGTGGTTGACTTCACATGTTCAGATCAACATAGGAACAGAAAAGATAAAAATGTTTCCTTTGTATGCCCGCGTGTCTGCCCCTTTGCATGATTAAGAATTTTATGACTTCACTCTCTGCATTCACTCTTACAGTTTCTTTAAAAGAAGATGATGTACTGTAAAGAAATCTATGAATATCTTAATTAGTCTAATATGATTTTATAGTTCTTTGAGACTTGATAAATGAGGATGGCTCATTCGGAGAAATCTGAGATCTTTCTCCTGATAATTATCATGTAGAGGATTATATTGGGATGGTGTTCCTGAAATTTTAAACTCAATTTATTTCGCCTTGATATTTAAGTCCTCCATTTATATTTTTGAAGAAAAACCCTGTATTGGTTTCTTTTTTTACTCCTGGAATTGATTAAGCCAGCCCAAGGGATGGAGGTGTGTGGTTTTTTTTGAATATTCTCCTCTCTTGCTTTTTTTTCTTAGTTACTGCTGGCACACATGGATTGCTATGACACAGCTTTCCATAGTAATTTCTTATGAGAACTGAAAGTGAAAATAAAAATTAGCATTAGTGTGTGTTTGTGTGAACATAGACAATTTCCTTTTTGAAGAAATTGCCTTTTCTGGACCTTTCAGATGATTGTCTTAGTTAAGATTTAAAATGCATCAAAAGTCTAGGTCTATTTTTGTCTTTTTGGTTACTATATTGGCCTGGATAGTTGTGATTATTTTATGGTCATGTTTTGGCATGGACTTCACATGTGAGAAATGCAGCTGGGTCAGAGGGAAATTCATAGAATCACAGAACGGGCTGAATTGGAAGAGACACATCAGGATTATGGAGTCCAACTCCTGGCCCTGCACAGGACACCCCAAGAATCACACCTTGTGCCTGAGAGCCCTGTCCAAACACTTCTTGAACTCTGTCAGGCTGGTGCTGTGACCACTTGGCTGGGGAGCCTGTTCCAGTGCCTGACCACCCTCTTCCCTAATAATTAACTGAATTTCACGTTGGTCAGAGTTATCAGTAGGAGATGCAGCCCTTTTGCTTATACTCCTTCTCCACTTTTTCTGATAGCTGTCTTGCCTTTGATGAATTTGTCTTAACAAATTTTAACTGTGCCTCTGAAGATTATTTTATGTGGAGAAGAATTTTAAATAATATGTTCCAGATACTCATGTGTGTGCATTTGTGTATGTCTTATTGACACATATGAGTTTGGGGCATGTTTATAACATTTACAAGATAAAAAAACTGTTCTATTAGAAACCAGTTAAAAAAGAGATCTTTTATAGACAGAGTATTCAATACAAGCTAAACCGAGCCTCCTTTCCCATGCAATAGGAGTGTTGAGTGCAGAAGCTGATATGTTCTTCAGTTTTATGCAGAGGTGACAAAAATCACTGCAAAGAACAGCAAGTTCCTATTCCCAGCTGATTTTATAATGAGTTGAAAACAAGTAATATGAAGGAAATATTTGGTTTTGGTAGCAATACTTTTGAGTTTGTCACATTTTTTCCCTTCCATTGGTGTCTCTGTCATAATTTTGGTAATTTTAACTTCACTACTTTTGACACTCCACATTTGCAATTTGGCGCTGCCAAGCAGTTTGGCAAGTGAGAGACCACTTGGTGCTTTTCCTGCCAGACTTTGCTCTTGAAATGGCAATGTCCACCTTGTTTTATTTTTATGCTTCTTTTGGGCATGTAAAATCAATGACATGAATTGTTCCTGAAATATGATTCTCATTTTCTCAGTGGTGGCTATCCTAGGAAAAAAAACAAAATAAAAAAACGTGGAACTGCTGCTCCATGGAACTGGAGTTTTGTACTGGCAAGGATTCAGATGGATTTCTGCATCTTATTTCTGTTCATATTTTGTGAGAGTATAAAAGATAAACAAGAACAACCAGAACTTTGGAAGTGTGTGGGATATGTTTCTCTGCAGGACTCAGCATTGTTACTTTGGGGTAAATGCAACTTTCATGATGTTATTCAGAAAGACTAAATATTCTAGACACAGGGTAGCAAATGCAGTCAGAAATGCCTTTATCAATCCTGTCTTTCTAGCAACTTAAACTCCATTTTTGGACCTTGCAGTTCTGAGACCAAGGCACTGAGCTGGAGCACTCCCGAACTGGAGCTTCTGGCTGCAGACCTTGGGAGCTTAGCAGCAGCCCGCTGTCTGAAAGGGACTGGCTGCAGAAACCATTTAGTCTCTCTCCTTTTCTGTCTGGGTCATTTCAAGGTCCTGCTCTTAATCTTCAAAGCTTTTAATTTTCTGAGATTAGGCTACCTCAGGACCTGCCTTTCTACCATGCCAAAGCTGCTGTGCTCATCAGGGTCACTGAAGCTTGCTGAACTCTGAGTGAAGGCTTTAGTAGCTGGCTATTCATGGCATTTTTAAAATTTTAGAACCTCAGCTGTGGAAACTCCTACTCAAAGTGACTAGAATGTTCTGTAGTCTGGCTGTTTTCAGCATCTTTTTCCAAAAGTTCCTGTTTGTGCAGGGAAAAATGATGAAGATTTTTTTTTAAACACTGTTGAAAGGAGACTTGTAAATAAAATAAAAGAAGCGGATAGCAAAGTCTTAAAAGTTCTGATTGGTTTGAGAGGCTGTAGGTATTTGTTTTCTCTGGGAGGGATTGGATGAGCATAGTGGAAAACATGAAAGATTTATCTTCAAAAGGAAAGAAGAGAATGGTGGTAGTTGCTGGAGGTTTATAATGCCTATCTGTAAATAACCTGTATAAGAAACATGTGCACTCATGCAATTTCAAATGAATGCTCTTCTGTTACTGAATATAGTGAAAAGAGGCTTTTGGTAGTTGCGGTCCACTCCAGCAGAATCAAAACTTTTGTCTAGGGAAGGAGAAAAACCAGCATACATGCCCTCATACCCTGCAGGGCCAACTGAGCAAAACATGGATGGGGATTGGACTGTTTTCCTGTCTCCCCAACTTTACCTGCTGCCATTTGCCCCCTTGGGAATAGCTGTGGGATTCAGGAGAATCAGATTGCTTTTATATGGGGGCTGGTTTTGGAAGAGCCAGGATGCACATCTGGCCACGTAATGAGGCTGGTCCTGCAGAAGGTGTTGCAACCAGCAAAAGGGTCAGTAGGAGCATGTAGGAAAATCACCCTTCTTTTCAAGTCTGGCATGTATTCATGGTCCACTTGCTTGCTGGGTTGCGTAGCTTTTTGTTTTGTTTTTTTTTTTTTCTCTTCCTTCCAACACAAATTACTTAGTCGATGCTTAATTGTGTATGGTAGTAATGTGGAGGTTTTTTAGGTGGGCTGGCTGCTTTAAGGTTTCAGTGACAGGTGAAGCTCCTTTCCTTGGCTTCCTGGAGATTTTACAGTGCAAGCAAGAATTGTCATGAAGCTGATGTGTTTAAATTACCATATAATTGCTCAAGCTCTCTTTATGGATATGTCTTAACAGGCCCTCATGGTAGCCCACAAGGTACACAGTCCTAAAATGCAGAACACAAGTTTCTTCAGACATTATGCTGTGAGAAATGACAATTTCTTCAGGGAATATGTTTTCAAGACTTCTGATCAGCAGGGATTGTTTTAAAGTACCTCTGAAAAATGGCTTCAGCACTAATGTTTTTGCATTCCTTCTAGACACCCTATCTCAAGACATTTTGGCTGAGTGAGCCCCATGACAGACCTTTTCCCTCTTGATGGTGCTGTTCATTCTGGGCTTTATTCAGAATCTGTTGGAGGCAATAGTCTGGCAGAGATCTCTAACATTCTTTTCCTGCTTATTTACTGTATTTTTTCCCACTTAGACTTTGCAAATAGCACAATTGTGAGAATGAAAATGTTTTGTCACTTGTTTACATAAGGAAGTTGGGGATGCATTTGAAACTTAATTTAGTTTTTGTCTTACAAAAATGGTGTGGCTCTTTTCTTATAGCAGTACTGAAAACTAGTAGATTCTATGCTGATTTTATATTAGTTTAAGCAGAATGTATTTGTGTTTGTTCATGGGTGGAAAATGCTCTCAACTTCCGATAGCTTTCTCTCTGTGTTTTGTCTTGATGTCATTTCTATGTTTCTCCGTTCCAACAACAAGAAAAATAGGGGCGGTGCCAGTGAAAGATAGTCATTGTGTTGCTACAAACAGGAGACTGTGACTGCTTATTTACTCATGTTGTGAAGAATATATAAGTCCACCCAAATATTTTGATTTCTCTGACATTTAGCTGTTAGGTCTGATGAAATGCTGAATCCGAAAAATGTAATCGATGGTCACAATAAAAAAGCATGCAACAAAGCAAGAAAAAACCCCAACAAAACCAAGAAAAACAGCTCCCTAGGAACATCAAACCAAAAAACGTGGGCTGAGAGATACTGGTAATTTTTGGAAGGTTTAACTATTTCTAGAGGGTAGCAGTATCCTACTCTAAAATGTATCAGATTGAGATGTTGAACCACATTTTGAAGTGGATGTTTAGCTAAAACCTTACTGTTGCAGAATAAATGCTGATACAGATTAAGATGACACATTTCTAAAGAAATACATTGGTTTTAATGGATGAGCAAGTTGATGCTGTTCTTAATTAGCTCACAGAGATTGAGTGCAATAACTATTACTACATGTATTTTCAAAACTTTATGCAGCTTTTGAGCTTCTTAATCCTGATACAATTTCTTACTTTCTATATTAAAAAGTTACTAGGTAAAATATTGAAATTAATCTTTAGGTGGAACTGCAGTAATAAACTTTCACTGTTATCTTGCGATAACCATTGACAGCAAAATTAAATAAAATTACTGGTCCCATATGGTTTCCCTGTACAGAAAATTGGCAAGGCATCTCTGAGCATTCCTGCTTCCACAGCATGTAATCAAAATAATTACACAAATGTGCATGTATTTTGTAGGCCTGACAAATGAGACATGCGACTTTGAGGGATGTGCTCTGAAAGCAGGATGGAGGCAATTAACAGTTGGAAGTTCCACCATGGAAATTATTCACCAGTTATGAGATAAGGATTTCTTGTCAGTGGATCTCCTTGCCACAGTATCTTGGGAATAAATGATTGTCAAATTAAGGTTCCTACTAATAGTAAAATGCTACTATTTTTGTAGTTAAAAAATGAATACTGATTTGTGAATATAAAATGTATTTAGAAAACAAGCATCTGCAAAATAATAGCAAACTTGAATAAATTTTACTGCAGGCCAAGGATCTTTTTCTCACATAGTTTCAGCTTTAAAACTGGCTTGATGGTGTAGAAGTAAATCTCTTCTCCTTATATTGAGGTCAGAGACTGCAAGCCACTTTGCTTGCACCAAAAGACACAAAATGCAAGGTCTAAGTAAGCTTTTGGAAAGAACCTGTGTTGTCCTCTTTTGGTGTCTAGGAAGGACCTGGAGTGTGACAGTAAGCACAGAAATTACAGCAATCACAACTTATTGTGTGTAGTGGAATTCTAGGGATGTCGGATGGCTTGGACAAGGAGTCTTCACGAGCTCTTTACCCTGTGTGTGGTTTTGGTTTGGGGTGAGCAGGAGCCCAGGATTGGTAGCCTTGACTGGGGCAGGTTTTGGGCAGCTCTTGGAGTTGACACTTAAGAAATGAGAAGGGGCACAGTGCTCTTAATCCATGTGCCAGAGAGTAGTGTCAAAAGCTCATGGCGACTTTTGGGGTGTAAGACAGCACCACAAATACTGAGTTCTGAAATGTTCTGTGGTCTGGTTTCATCCTGTGAGGGTTTTTTTGTGGGTGGGTTTTAAGAGCTTGACTCATGATTTTACAGCTTTTGTTTGTCAATACTACAGCAGCTGTGTCTCCTTCTCTCCCACTTTGCCCCAGAGTTTAGTCAGTTGTAAAGGGAAAAATCCATGTCTGTACCAAGGTACCTGTGGAAACATTTGAAGATCTGCCATTTTTGAATTTAGTGATTACTGCTGGCAAATGAATGCAATAAGAGTGTTTTTATTCAAAAATAATTTCCATTGTAAAATGCATTGCAAAAATACTGTTGTGCTTAGGTCTCTCCCAGCCCATAGCATACCAAATAAAGTGCCAAACCAAAAAGTGTGTGAATAATTCTTACTGTTTTCCCTAGGACAACTTTTTTTAAAGATAACCTAATTTGGCATTCAGGTTTACATGTGAAAATAGCTGAGAAGTCCAGTATTTTATGGTGGAAACTTAAATAAAAACAGCTTATGGAAACAGCTGATGCCAGATGTTCTATTTAAAACCATTTAATTTTATTAACATTGAAGCTGCTTAATAGCTGTGTTTGCACTCTGCCCTCCTCCTCGATGACGAGGCTGTAAGTTAAGTGAGCGGCTCTCGAGGCTTGGAAATGTGTTTCCCTTCAATTTGCGAGGAGGAAATCCCTTCCTCTCTCCATAAACACATCATCTGCGGGGCTTCAGGTAGGGCTGCCAGAAAGCGCTGCAGGGCTGCTCTGAACTCAAATCCTGTTGCAAGCAGAACCACCGATCTGAGAATCCAAACCTGGAACAACACCAGCACCGTGGGCACTCACCATCTGCCGGGGCAAACCAGTGTAGTATTGCCCAGAGCGCGTGGGCAGCCGAGGGAGTTTGTGCTGGGTAATTAATAAAAGCTGTGAATTAGCTCCACTTCCTATTCCATGGCAACTGTTCCTGTGTGTGCTCCTACCCGGCGGTAAACACAGAGGTTTGTGTAAGCAAGCTCACACTCTGTTTTATCCCATGGGAATCCATTTGTCTGTGTGTGTGGTGTCTGTTTGTTTGGTTTGCCCCTGACTAAACTAAGGTGGTAATCTGCTTCTGATGAAAATAAGTGTCTCCAATTTAACCTCCAGTTGTGAGCTAAGAACTTAAACCGCTGAAATCTGTGACTAGCCCAGGACCTCCGGTAATGAAGCCATGAAAATTAGTGAATACTGCCAGGACTAAGACCACAGCAGTACAGCAAAACAGTAGTTTATTTCACATTTACTGCTCAGTAATTGTGCTTGCTAGCAAAAGCATTGATGGCCCAGCAATAAATATAAAGCCCATTTCCAAAGTGGAATTAATATGGAGAAATAAGTGGCCTGAGAGCAGTGCTTTATATTTAAGAATTTGTATGTCAAGTTGGGAAGATGGCCTTGCCAAATGTGATGCTAATGGAAAACTTCCAAAACCAGAAAGAGACCCAAAGTAGTATGTTGATCGGTGCAAAGTAAACTTTATTTTTATGTACTCACATACACATATGCAAGTTCTACTGCAAGGTAGGACAGCTTTAAAATACTTCTTGCTAAGTCTGGTTACTAAGTACACTCTTCTGTTTTGAAATATTTAAAGTACATAAGAAAACATTACCTGATAAAGACAAATTTGGATCTGAATCTTTCATGAAGTTCTACACACATTCATATGGCAACACAGCAACTAACAGTGATACATCTTGTTGAGGTGACTCTGTTTTTTGGGTTTTTTTAAATAAATAAATAGATTATACTAGGCACTCATATCCTACCCTCAAAGCAGTTTTCAAGTAGCATATTCCCATGACTCTCATTTTACTCTGTTCCAAGCAGGAATTTCATCCATTAAGATTGGTGTTATCAGTCAGTTGTACACAGGGATAATTCTTGAGGATAACTCAGAGAGAAAAATCATTTGTTCTAGAAAGGACAATTATGCAAAACCTTTTAAAACTACAAAGTAGTTTGTTTGTGCACATAGGAGTTTGGATATTTAAACTAATGAGTACCCTTTCCCTTAGCTCCCAACCAAGATTCTGGAAAGATGGCCTAGATGTGGTGGAAAATGAATACTAGAAGTTCCAATTCAAACTGGCAACAACAGCAAAGGGACTTTAGGAATGGGGGTCTAAAGAATGGACCTTACTTTTCCCACTGCACAGCTGCTGCCCTTCCTCAACCGATTTTAGAAGAGTGTTGTAAAGAGCAAGCAGTTCACAGCTGCAGCCTGCACGTAACTTGAGAAACTACATAAAAACCTATAGCTTACATAAGGTTCGCCCTCCTAAGTTTTACCAAATCAAGGAAAATAGAATCATATACTGGCAAATAGTATAGGTCCCTTGTATTTTTATTATTCAGTTGTTGTTAGATGGGAAGGTTTGCTGATCTCCCTGCCTCCAGCTCCCCCATATTCAGTTTTCCCACTGTTATGAGGTACAGTATCAGTCAGTCACTCACAGCAAGGCCAACTCTGAACCAGTGGGTACCAGGTGAGCCAGGCATACATTTACCTGACACCAAGCCTCTCTTGAAATAACCAGATGACTTTTTTCATAATCCTTCAGAACCACTACCAAAGCAAACACAACAAGTTACTGAACCAAGCTAAACTAACATTATGGGCTGTAGCCCATTTATCCCAAAGAGGGCAGAGGTTGGATGAAAACTAACCTCAGCATGATAACACTGAAACTATTTCCAGACTTGGACAGCATTTAACATCAGCCTAACCTGACAACTTCCCTATAACAATTCTACACCTAATTCTGCCTGATGTAACAACCTAACCATTATGAAAACCTATTTAAGGCAGATGCTGCTTTCAAAGTACACATGCACAACACATGCTTCACATTTTGTTGCAGCCTCTCATGGCACTCAGGTTTCTTTGTGGACCATTAACCATCTCCAATAATCACACCCATGTTTTCCAACAAAAGTAGTTTAATGAGAACAGCATCCAGCAATTCCTGAGCTCAAGAAAGAATCACTGACTCCCACAAAAGAAACTAGACTACAGTATGCCACCAGAAGCAAACACATGGCAACAGACCTGCTCTGGAGTGCATTACTTTTGCAAATGGCTTTTGCTTTTTCATTTCAGAACCCATGTATTTCCATCTTCACTGCACACACCTTCTAGGGAGTGGGAAACGCTTCTGCAATGGGGTATTGCCTCACAGTGAGTTGCTTCATAGTTTAAGGTACTCCACAGCAGCAATGGAAAACAAACTGTTCCTTGTTGAATGCACAAAGGATGAAATTTTTGCCAGAGTTCAAGCACTTGAGTCTATCAGGTTTTCCCTGAAAAAGACCTGCAAGCCAGCACACACACAATAAGGAAAGTGTTTTTTAACCTGCTATTAATCAGACAGCATAAATCCTAGGCTTTGATTTCAAAACTGTTAAGATACAGTTTGACTGCCATTTCACTATGATACGCTTTTCCATTCAACTGCAGATTCAAGAGGTTGAAAAAAAAGATTCTGACACTTGCTTAAAAAAAGTTTTATTGAAGCCAAGTCTTTTGGAAGTGAGAGAATGCACATGTGCATGAAGAGTAGAATTAAGAATATCCCTGAAACTCATCTGAAAATCTTATCCAAACAAATAACCTTTTTGAAGTTCTCTGGTGATTATTATCCAAAGATCAAATTGTCATGTTCAAACTCATGTTATTGCCATTGAATAATGGAAGCAGAGGAACTCAGGAAATAATATCAATAATTGAAAAGAAGTATTTTACATTCTAATACTCTTCAAATAGATGACAGCACAAGCAACCTATTTGGGTACATGACAGGCTGTT
This sequence comes from Erpornis zantholeuca, assembly GCA_013400515.1. Classification (NCBI taxonomy): domain Eukaryota; kingdom Metazoa; phylum Chordata; class Aves; order Passeriformes; family Timaliidae; genus Erpornis; species Erpornis zantholeuca. The sequence goes on along the minus strand of VZTN01035270.1, from coordinate 188,470 downwards.
GGGGGCAAACAGACACAGGAAGTCAGTGGGCTTTTCTTTCTTACCTCATTTTTTCCATCTAAAAACTTAGTGTGAAGAATGTTCTGCATCCTGTTCTTGCAATACACTTGTTAGCCATCTAATTATTTAGCAGAGGGTTTTTATTCAGAGCATTCCTGGATCATGACACTTTCACTAAAGTAAAAATCATTTGACAAGAGTGGACAAAAATAAGTAAACAGATAGCAACTATTCATATGTCAGTTCACTCTGCATTAAAAAAACAAAACATAAAAATAATTAAAACTTCACCAATTCAAGTAGAAATAATCCCAGCATATTCCCTAAGCAGAAACTGGGCAGGCAAAATCTTGCCAATTATTAGTGCAAGTAACAGCATACAAAAGAACAAAGTATGCTGAGATTTGTATGTGTTTTATCCCTGCAGATTATTCCAGTATTACATTCCGTGTTTGTCAACATAATTTCAACAAATAACTGCCTCATGCACTACTATCAACCTATAAACCACCCAAAAAGATTACATCTGAATGTCAGTGAGTGGAAGAGAATCCTGGCTGACACACCACAGTTGTCTGTACAACTGTGCAAATTAGGACTACCTGCAGACTGTCACTATGAGGTGCTGGGTTTTTATGTCCCCCTAACGCTTCACAAGTACATTCACTAGGCAGGGTTGTCATTTTTATTTTCTTTTTGTTTTCTCCCTTGTTTTTAAATGGAAACAAAATGGGATAAAAGGAGAAGGGGGAAGAAAATGAGAAACTCAAAAGTGTTGAGTGAAACAATCAAGGGATTTACCAAGTATGCATTGTAAGCCACATGAATAGCCCAAATTATTTATTGCTAATGTAGTCTGAGTATATGTTGGTAAAAGGTGGAGTCTTCTGCATACCTCACCCCAAGGCAATGATTTTTGCCAAAAGATAATGAATCACTTTCACACTCTCTAAAATGCAATGAGTTCAAAATGGGGGAAACATTTGTTCCATTTGTCCTTTGCAGTAGTTTATGTGCAAGCAAACTTCAGAAGCTGGAAAGTGAGAATCCTCTCCCCACTTCCTCCCCCTATTTTCTGAATCATCACACTGGCTCTTTCTCAGTTGTTAATAGCTCAATTTCCACACATTAAAACAAAAACCTTCCAACAGCCCCTCAAATATTTGAGGGTTGGCTGCTGCCTTCACAGTCAGAAAATAATCATTTTTCAAGAGCTGCCATTCATGAACAAAACTATGACCCTTCCCAACCCAAAAGCTCGACCCATATATAATTGTTTTCAGCAGGATGTTCATCCTGTCATTTTGTGAAACACTGATAGCCTGATCAGTTAAATGTCCATCTTATATTTTTGTATTAAGAAACTGAGTACGAGTTGGAAAACAGTGAAAAGAATTGCATTAGAAGAGCTGTTTTAACAATAATATTGTTTCTGGGTAACACACAAAACCAAAAGCGTCAACCAAAACTCTTTTTGTCAACCTCGCATCATGTTCTTCCTCAGAGATGACACATCACTTGACCAATGCTTTCCAATTCTTAGGTTATATATTTCCCATTGCTGTCAGTAATTCTCAAGCTCTGGCTGCAGATTCCTCCCAGGAATTTTTTTTCCCTGGGTAATTTCTGGGTATGTGGTTTTGCTATCACCTTTGAAAATCATGTTACATGAGCATTTTCATTTAAAACCTCTTCACACTTGGAGAAACAGATGCCTTGAAATATCTGAATTTTTGGGGGGAAAAATGTTAGAAGAACTGGAAACCTAAAGGACAAGAGCAGGGAGGAAGGTAGAATAAATTCATCTCCAGCAGCTGGGTCACGTGATGTTTCTACGTCTTCAGGCAAAGGGTCCCTTCAGTGCTCCCAGACACACTGTGGGACCCACAGTTTTGGTTCTAGACCTCTTCGGGTGGTCTGGGTGCATTAGGGAGAGCATTGCCAGCATGACGAGGGAGGTGATCCTGCCCCTCTACTCAGCCCTACTGAGGCCACATCTGGAGTGCTGTGTCCAGTTCTGGGCTCCTCAGTACAAGAGAGACATGGAGATCCTGGAGCACGTAGAACAGAGGGCTGCAAAGGTGATTAAGGGAGTGGAGCATCTCTCATGGGGAAAGGCTGAGGGAGATGGGCCTGTTCAGCCTCAAGAGGAGACAACAGAGAGGGGATCCCATCAAAGTCTGTAAGTATCTGAAGGGAGGGTGTCAAGAGGATGGATCCTGGTTTTTCTCAGTGGTGCTGAGCAACAGGATAAGAGACAATGGGCAGAAACTGATGCACAGGAAGCTCCACCTGGACATAAGAAATAATTACTTTACTGTGACTGAGCACTGGAACAGGTTGCCCAGACAAGTTGTGGAGTCTCCTTCCTTGAAGATATTCAAGAACCATTGGGACATAGTCTTGTGCTGTGTGCTCTGGGACTGAGCACGGAGCAGGGAGGTTGGACCAGAAGTCCCACTGTCGTCCCTTCCAACCTGACCCATTCACTGATTCTGTAACCAACTTCACTAGAAGTTCCATAGTTGCAAAGCAGAAACAAACACCACCTGCATAATAATTTTCCTTCTCACAAAGGCCCCTTCTACCTGACTTTACTCTGATTTACTGTTCCAAAAGGGGCATCTAATATTTTTATAATTCAAAAAAACAAACAAATTGACTTAACTTGTAAAACATAGTTTTAAGAAATTTTCATAAACACTTCCATTTTACTAGAAATCATTCTCAATTACCTTAAGGGAAGTAGAAGAGTGTAGACTCTAGCTAAGAGCAGAGCTTAGACACTCTCTTACCTACATTGACTGAGAAGATCCCAATTGTGAGCTAAAATCATGGCTTCTAACAGCATTGGACTCAGCTTCTGCTTATGATGGCCTTCTGATGATCCAGAAATCTGCTACAGATTTTATGTTTTGAGCAAATACAATGAAGAATGCTACTATAGAGTGTTATTAAAACCATTGCAATTTATCTGCTGCTGTGCTATAAAACTGTAGCTTTTTCCATGGTTGTCAACTATTGTGTAGAAAGCAGAACAGGAGGAGCCCAGAAGGATATAGCATGGCCTTTTGTAGAATTAACACCTTTAGTCTAATGAAGTTTCTTTATTGAGTTATTAAGCAATCACTAAAAAAGTTTGAAAAGTGATTTTCTACTTTGGTTTTAAATTATAAAATAATGTGTTTTCAGAAGTAGAAGATTCTTTTAAAAGAGGCTAAATATATTGAATTGAATAATTCAATAAAATATTCAATAAATTGAATAAGGCATTTGAAGAATATTAGGAAGTCTGAATAGTTGCTGTCCTGAAAGAGAGAAAACATTGAAATAGAAAATATATGTTAACTGATGCCTTCTCATTTTTTTACAAAGATGAGCTTTGTCAAGGAAATGGCTGTGGTCTGTCTTGCTAATAACGCAAATGAATCTTAATTGGATATTTATATAAAAATCCCATTTTTGTTACCAGCAGGTCTTTAGTATAGGTTTGAGGAAGAATGATGTAATGTCTTAATAAAATACACTCTCTTAACATTTCCTTTCAAAGTTTCCTTGAATCATGAAGAGGAAAACTGTTGGTTTCTTTTAATGTGTGGTTGGTTTGTTTTAGGGTTAAATTATTATTATTTTATTTATTAATATTTTTTCTCCTCTGTACCCCTAACAACATTCTTGGTATTTTCCTTCTGGTCAAGGGATTGCTTGGCTTAGACAAAGGCTTTATTTCAAAACAAGTAACTGTTTAAGACAGCCAACTGAGGTACTATTTTCAATATGCCATTTAAATCAAGACTTGGAAATGTGTAATTGAGTGAAACAATTTGTAGTGTGGTACATAAACAATGACAAAATAATGCATTTATATTCCATAAGGCAGGCACTCAGTGAGCTGTTGGCATATGTTTATTTACTTTCATTTATTAGAGAAGTTGAATATAGAAAAAGTTTTGTGTCTTGGTATCTCCAAAGACTAGAAGTTAATCTTACAGCAGTAATGATTCGATCTCAACATAGATCAGCAAAATGCTATGTCAACACAATATGTGAAATTTACCTACTCTACTACTGCTCAGTTGCAGCTTAAATTAATTAAGCTTATTAAATTAATTCTATTAAATACTTCTTGGATTTTTTAAATAAATAGTAGCCAGTTGCACTCACTGAAACACAATTTTTTGGAAAAAGTCATATCAACAAAAATACAAGCCTTAATTAAGAGTAGATTACAAACTTCGTTACGTGTCTAGGCTTTGTTCTTAATATATGAATCTTGTTTGTTGGAAATACTCTTTTATGCAACTATTTTTCAAAAATAGTTTATTTTTGAACCTATTTTGTTTTTAATGCAAATGGCCTGTCTGTCTCATGGCACCCCCTTCCCTGCCCTGGTATCATGACAAGCTTGCCTACAGGCATGCTTTTTAATACTATTTGGACAGTAGTTCATGAGTCTGTGAAGTCATGGGTAGATTTCAAATTGGGGGGGGTTTTGGCATTTATTATTTTAACATACTTTCCAGGAAATTGGTGTGTATAGAATAATGGATGTAGTAATTTTCAGAGGTTACCCTAATTTTGCAAAAGTATTATTCATATTGCATGGTAGTCGGGAGTATTCAGCAGGAAATTATGTAATTTCTAGTATTTTACATGTGACTGGTTTTATTATAATTAGCTGCTGTGTGGTAAATCTAGTTAGCATGCCTAAACCCCACAAAATGCCTCTGTAGTAATGATCATGGTATGACCTGGGGAGAAAGGGGAGAATTCACCATGATAAGTGAGTCCTCATCTTTGTAATTTCTGGGGCATGAATCACGTTGATTTTGGTAGACTGGAAAAAATTGCCAATGTGACCAGTGGGAGATAAAAATAAAAATTGGTGTTTGTGTGTATGAGAATTTTCTGTGGTATACAGTTGCAACGATGGTGACGAACACAACCTGTAGAAGACACCTATCTCTAAGTTGTGCTTTAAGTTTTCAGGGGTCTTTGTTTAGGAGGTGAGGTGGAGGAGGAAGTAGTGCCACTGTTGAAGCTTGGAGAACTACCAAAGAAAAGGGCTTATTTATATTGAGAAACATCATGCATTAGATTTTTAGAAAAGAGGGAAAAACTGTAATAAATTGAATTGAAACTCTACAGGCCTTAAAACGATGCTTATTTGTTAGGCCCTTGTGTTCATTCACGCTCTGATGAGTGAGCACTTCCTGCTGTCTGTTCTTCCAGCAAATCACCACAGACCTGTGGATTTCAGCAGAGCTGGTGAAGCCATTGTACCCTACAGACTGCTGAAAGTAGGGAGTGCCATGATAATAATGTCCATTGCTTGTTACATTAGCAGTTTCTTTTAGTTGATTCGTTTTTCAGGATGGGAAGAATAATATGTCTGATTATGTAGACTTCCTTTTACTTTGCTAACTCTGGGTTATTCTTTTACAAGTCTGAAATAAACAGTCTTTACTCAATTCTTCCATTTTCTGATTATGTTATCTTGGAGTATTTGTGTATATTAGGTGTATTAACAAGTCCATCAAGGAAGGGAGATCAAGAGAAGCAGTTTCTGTACAGAATCAGATGTTGGGAAGGGCAAGAGGTTTGGTCAAGAAATCCTCACTGAGTTGGCAAATTAAGTATTTCAGAGGAGTCCTGGCACTCCTGTTGGGAGGGGCAGCTGTTAAAAATCTGCAGAATATGAGCGCAGGCCAAGACTGTGTCCAACCAGAACAACAGGAGGAGTTTAGGTGGGCAGAGAGTCACTCCTAAACTTGGAACTGCTCCAGGAAATTTCACAGTCCAAACTACAGCCTGCTTTTGTGGGGGATAATAACATTTGCTGCTTGGCACTTCATGTTTTTAAGAGAAGGGTCACACTTTGATCACTTTGTCCTGATGATGTCCAAACACACCCATTAAGGAGTAATTTTAATTAAAAGTTCTTGGTTTTGCCTTTTTTTTGGTTTTTTAAGTTTTGTTTTTTTTTTTTTTTGTTTGTTTGGGTTT
>VZTN01035270.1:79989-182436 GCA_013400515.1 Erpornis zantholeuca | reverse complement strand
TTTTTTTTTTGTTTTTTTGTTGTTTTTGTTTTTGTTTTGTTTTTTTGTTTTGTTTTTTTTTAATTTATAGAGAAATGTTGCCATTCTGAAACTGGAACTAAGTCCTCTATTAGCTGGTACACAGTTGCACATTAACCACTTTTTTTTCAGGTCCTTACTTTTCTTTGTTTTCCTCTATGTTTTCCTAGGGGCAGTGTTTTTCTAAAAATACCTGTCACTACTTCAGTTACCTGCCTTCCCCTGCAGATCTTTCAGAGAAATCATATAAAACTCTTGGCTTTTTTTTTTTTTTCATGAAAATAATTAAAAATATTTTTGTTCTGCAAAATAACTGTGGGCAAGAAAACAATAAGGTAGGGAAGAACATTTGTTGTTACCAAAAAACTGTTTTAAGGTACAGCCAGTAGAAGATTCTGCTGGGTGTGTGTCCTTTTATGACCAATAGGGGACTGACAGCCAGAGTGAAGAAGGATTCAGTTTTGCCTTTTTGCATAAGAAACATAGCTACCTTTGTGCTTTAAGAACCCATTAGGCTACATAAGTGGGTCTGTAAAAGCGTACACAACCTCTTGTTTAACTTTGGATTTTCTTTTAATGCTTAATTATACGTAGCATTAAGGTATTTCTATGAAAACTAAAATCTGCAGTCATCACTTGATACTGCTCTAATACAGTTTTCATTGTGGTGGGTTGTCATGGGCAAGTGTCCAGATGCCCACCCATCTGCCCTCTCACTCCCTCTCCCCAGCAGAAGGGAGGGGAAATAAGGTAAAAAACTTGTTGATTGAGATAAAGATGGAGACATCACATAACCATTACTATCATAGATGAAACAGTCTTGATGAGGAAAATTAATTTATTGCACATTAAAGTGGAAGTGGAATATGAGAAACAAAACTTCTAGTATCTTTCCTTCCCTCCCACCCTTTTTTTCTTAGGCTCAACTTGCCCAGTTTATTTCCAGTTCCTTTTCTTCCTCACTACACCTTTACATACTTTTCTTCTCTTTTTAGGAGGGGCAAGAAGCACAGCATAATTCTGAGAACCCAGCTGTCAGTGAGAGTCCATGCCTGCATTGGTAAGTTCAATTCCACATATCTGGAAGAGAACAAATAAACAGAATTCCAAGGAGCAAATCTGAGTATGAATCAGACTTGGCTGTGTTCCAAATTGATTATAATGGCCAATAAATTGATTTTATTATTTTGTTTGTTGCATGCTGAAATTAGGTTGTATTAGCTACACTACCCTTTATAGCATGTTAAACACCCCAAGGAAATATAGCATTTGACAGTGAAGTCAGATGGTTGGGGTGTGCTTTGAAGAATCTTCAATTATCTGTCCTTGTCACAGGCTTTGTGTACACTTGAAAAATACTGTGTTCTGGATTGGGAATGGGATCTGAAGAATTGTTGGCTGACAGCTAACTACTATATTTTAATAGCATATAAAGTTTATTACTTCACATCTTGCAGATCTTGGCCACATATTTGTCATTATCACAGTGTCAGTGTCTTAAAAACCGTGGTTAAAACAATGCTGTCACAAGGAATAGTCTAATGAAAGTCATAAAGTGCGTGTCAAAAGAGCTCTAAGGTTGCATGAATGGAGGCTGATGTTCTGGGATGGCCTTAATATGTTCTCCAGCACTCTACAGAGCAGAATCTTTCACTGAGTGACAGTGGCAAAGCTAATGCTCATGTCCTGGTGATACTATGACAGATTTTATGGGAGGCTGGTTTAAAAAAAAAAAAGTAAAATCCTGTGTGTCTGTGCCACAGTTGTTTTCAGCTTCTTCATAGTAGATTCAAGACTCTCATATGTTTAACTTGTTGTTGGTCTTGCTTCAGGAGATCATAGATTGAAATATAGGGATCTTCCTTAATAGGAGGAGGAGAAAGTTAAAGTTTTGTGGCATTTCTACTGTGACATTGCTTTTGGAGGATTCAGGCTTTAGATACAACTCAACATTTTCCCCTGCCCCCAGGATATGTTATGAAATGGCATTTCTGGGAATTTCAACTGAGTGTAAGCAACCTACAGAATTCCTCAAATACCTCTCCTTGAGAATGATCTCTAGGCTGCCTTGTGCAGGAGCAGTTTCTGCTCTACTACCATTGACTTGAGGAAGAACAGTAGAGCAAGTCTACGTGTTAAGCGTTAGAGAAGGAACAGCGATGATCCAAAGTCTAAACTGATTTTATAAATGTGAGTGAAATTAAGAACAGCTTGGAGAAGATTGTTCTTGTTAGGTCTGGAAGTATATTTGGCAAAACAGACCAGTGCAGCAAGACAAGATTTGATAAGTTTCCCGGATTGAGGTTTTATAAAAAGAATTTTCATGTATTTTTTTTTTCTCCAGAGTGCAGCCATCGAGGAATTGGAGCACATAAGGTTCTGAGCTTCGACATGTGGTTGCATTGTTGTTATCTGTTTTCATTCAAGCTTACTGTGGGCAATTAGGCATATTACTATGCGTGTATCTTAATTGTTCCTGTATGAAAGTGTAGTCCCTTGTCAGGTGCTGTTGCTCTCTGGCAGCAGCAATGCGTTCAGCAGTGAGTGCAGAGGAAGCCAGGCTGCAAGACTACAGTCCAGATTTCAAACTGCTAGAGAAGAGGTGTGTTTGGATATGGGCTTTTGGCTTCATTCATTATAGGCAGGAAAGCCAAATGCAAGTTCTGGTTCTAATTTCCATCCCCCCTGCTGAAGTTAAGATTTTTGGGGTAAGTTTTTGTTTCAGCCCATAGCTTGATGTAATGTAGTTTCTTTTCTCTTATTTTCTTTCTCATTTTTGCATATCAAGCTTGTCTTATTTTTTGGTTTGGGATAGTTTGAAAGACTCAGGGAACATTCTGTGTTTCTTACTACTGGTGCTGTTTGTAGAGCTGTGCCTGGCAGCTAAACCTGTCACAAAATAAGAGGGTTATTTCACTGGCACAGTGGGTGCTGCTTCTCTTCATCTTGTGTGTGTGTACATCAGCTGCCTGTTAACGTCTCTTGAAATGCAAGCCTTAGGTTTAGAGGTTAAAAGATGTGTTACATATTTGGAGTAGAAGTCAGGAGCTAGAGGAATCCGAGATGGTGTTATGTGGAGCAAAACTGTCATGCTTTGGGTATTTTCTTTCAGTCTTCACAGTATCTATAGAAAGCATTGTGGTTAGCAATGTTACTGACTCTGCAAAGCCCCTAACAGGTGGCTAGGGCTGCTTTCTGGGAAGATGTGGTTTGTTATATAGTGACCTTTCTGCAGAGCCTCCTGTCATCTTTGTATTCAGCATTTTACTTTGCTCTTAAGAGCTGATAGGTGTAAAGAAATAGCTTTCCTGCCATAAACTCTCCCATGTTGAAGTTGGATCAATATTTTTTTCCTTCTTCCTAACTCACTGTACTTTTAAATTGTGGGAAATAACAAAAGTGTTTATGTTCAGATGTCCAGATAAAGTTTTCCATCATTAGTGACTTCAAATCTCTAAAGAATTCATTGGGCTTCAGTGTCAGAGGATGTATTGACTATGGGCCAATATTTTCTGAGACTTGGGAAGATTTAGCAAGTCCCATGTCAAGTGGGTTAGGCTTTTTTTGGTTTTAAGCAGAGCAGGGAAGGAATAATATTTAATAACTTGAGTGCAGTAGTTGTGGTATTTTCTACCCTGTTAAATACAAGTCCTTCTTAAGTACCTTAATTTAATGCATTCATACTTTCTCTTTTTTTTAACTCTCAATTTGAGTTCTGTTTTTATGTTCATACTAAGTGCTTTCAGCATGAAGGAACAATTTTTCTTTTAAATATGAATCTATTTCTTTTCCCATTTTGGCTCCATTCTGATTAAATTATCAGAATATATAGCGGCATCTATAGCGTCTCTGGGCAAGCTGTTCCAGGGGCTCACCACCCTCACAGTAAAGCATTTCTTCCTAATACCTAATTTAAATCTGCCCTCTCTCTGTTTAAAATTATTGCCACTTGTCCTATCACTAGCCGCCCATATGAAAAGTTGTTCTTTTTTAAAAGCCCCCTTTGATTACTCTAAGGCTGCTAGAAGGTCTCCTTGAAGCCTTGTCTTCTTCAGGCTGAAAGCCCCAGCTCTCTCAGTCTTCGCAGGAGAGGTAACCAGAGGGCTAGAGCATCCTCTAGACCTGTTCTACCAGCTGCCTGTCCCTCCTGTGCAGGGGACCCCAGAACTGGATGTTGCCCTCCAGGGTGTGTCTCACAAGGGCAGAGCAGAGGGGCAGAAGCCCTCACTCACCCAGCTAGCCACACATTTGATGCAGCCCAGAGCATGGTTGGCCTTCCAGGCTCTGAGTGCTCCTTAAATCAGATAGTGTCTACTGTAGGGTTTTTTTCCCACAAGCTTTCAAATTTGACCTTTTATTCAAATCACATTTATTATGAGTTACTACCCTTGTGGGAAAAGTCTTTTTAGTGTTTTTGGCAGCCATACGACTTTGTATTTAGTTGTGTCTTAACATTATTTTAGTATGTATGCATTAAACAATTACAGGGCTCAGCTCAAGCCATGATAAAGTCTAATGTAAATGAGAATGTAACTATAGAGAGTGAACACCAACAGTGTCAAAGGTTTTAGCCCCTGAAACTAAGCGGAAGTTTTTAGTCGCGGCAACATTATGGCAGTGGAATTTTGAAGATCTTTACCAGCTCCAGTTTTCCTGCAGAAGGACTTGGTTCAACCATTAGGTCTTTGGTTGGCCAGCTCTGTTTGTGGCTCCTGCTTCATTTGTTTGTGCATTGCTTCATCATTTTTTTCTCAAAATCTGATGTGATCTCTGAGAGAAAAGGCACCATTTGCTCTTACATATCTGGATGCTGTATTTAGCCCAAGAGAGCCCCGTGTCCTCTTCTAAAATGCTTATGCCTGTGATGTTAAATCAGGAGTGTTGCAATCAATGTTGAGAATGATGTTTGGACAGGGATCCATGACAATAACTTAGAATGATTCTGCCAAAAGAGGTTTGATATAAGCTTTAGTTGTTAATACAATGTAATACAAGAAGAATGCAAATAACAAAAGTTGATGTGATTCTGAGTGCATGAATTGACCTGGGATTACTTGGAGTACTGTGGCTTGGAAGGCCAGCAAATGTTGCAAAGAGTATTTTAAATTTTACTACCTTTTTGTGTCAGCTTATTATTATTAAAAAAAACCAAACCAAAACAAAACGAAAACCCTAAACCAAATAAACCAACAAAACCAATGAAAACACACACCCAGGACCCACAGTCGGATATTTAAAACGCTTTTGCACTATAAAATTACATATTTTTGTATGGTAATATCTCTCTCCTATATTTATGCAAAGTCTTTTATCTGCCAATAGATTAAAAATAATTTGCATAGATATTTGTGTATATTACATTTCATAGCTTGATCCAGTGAATGCCCTAAACAGAGTGCAAGTGTATTATTGCAAGAGTCTTGCTATATGTATAATATATCTTTGGTATTAGTTGTTATAACCATTTTATAATCCAGTTCTGTTGGCTCTTGCACATGATCAGATGCAAAGTTACCTCTGTAGTGAATTATTCCCAGCTTGGGACACAGGGGCTGCCATGCCACACAGTGGCTCTTCCTAGCCCCTATTATCAGGGCATCTGTGTTAATCAGCAGTGTTAGCACCACTTTCCCAGCCTTTCCACGGAGTTCTCGGGATTATCTTTTTGATATCCCCTTACTCTTGATATCATTTACGAAATGCAGCCATAAATATCTTCTTGAGTGTGTATTGTTCTGGGATACCTGAGGGAAGCTGTAAGCTGGTTGTAACCAGGGGGGCTAGTAGAAGCCAGCTGTTTTTATTTGCCCTGTAATAGCTGAACTGCACAGTCCTTTTTTCTATGTACAGTTTTCCCTTCTGTTATCCATTATGTGAACTTGTTGCATGTGTTAGAGCAGATATGATTAGATTCCGCAACTATTTCTGCATCTCTTGAACCTTCTGGTAGGACTTGCACCTCAAGGACGTGGAGGAGAAGTTCCTCCTGAGTGGAATCACAGTACTTTCACTAAGACGAAATCCTGTCTTGAGTCTGTAACTGTACCTGGCCCTTTGTTGCAGAGAAGTTGAGATACATGGACTGAAGGGGGAAAACCCGTGGTTTTTCCTCTTAAGAGTATAGCATCGAGGTGTTGAAAAGTCAGTGCTATAATGGTTAAAGAAACGTGAAACCATGATGCATTTCATTCTCTGAGAGCAAAGTTAGGCTTGTCCCCACAGCCCATGTTCTTGGTACTGTCTCACATGAGATGCTTCTCCCTGCAAATATCATTACCCCATTTCACTCTGGCGTATGTGCATTTGCTGTGTGCTGAGTGCTTGAGTCAGTTTTTCACGGCCATGGACAATGTGAAGCTCCTCTACTTCATGCTTTAAAACCTTGTTGCTTTGTTTTGCTTTTTGGAAGGCAATAACTGATGGATTTTAAAATAAAGAGCTTTCTTTTGATAACAGAGTTTCTGAACACACTAAGAAAAGGGGTCTTATTAAAAAACTGTGAGTTCTTCGTTTGGGCAAGTAGTGATACATTCCAAAGAAAGAGAGGAACTTTGGGTTGTTTGAAGGGCATTTTACAGTTTTATGTTCAGTGCTAGGCATTCCTAATAGAAAACATTTTCAGTTTGAGAGAGGGAACATGTGGAGAGCATTAGCAGTTCAGTAAAACGTGCAACCAATTCGGATTTAATTTAAAGGGAACAAAAGAGGTGCCTTGAGAATTTGTCGGAAGCGCTGTGGTTTTGCCTTCTTTGCACTGATGGTAACAGGAGAGAGAGAGAGGTGAGTTGAAATTGCTTTATCGAATATCTTCTTAGCATAATTGGGACCAAAAAGACTGTGATTAATGGATTTAACGGTGCTACACAGGGATCTTGCATGCATTATGGATTTGTAATCGTGATATGCTTCCTATGACTCTTGCTGTAACTTGGTAAAAGTCCTGACTTAAATGAAGATAATAAACAACATGCTTATTAGATGTAAACTGACATCACACAAATTGAAAAAACCTGAGAAGGAATGCCAGAACTCGGGGGGGAGTTTTTAAGCATTAGGCTTTTTCTAATAGAATAATTTGAGTTCTAGTCAAGACAGTGCACACAGTACTTACTGGGGTCTGCATCCAGATGTGGTTGGAGATACCTGGTTCAGCTCTCTTTGAAATGTGAAATAGCTGCAAAGGCTGTGATAAAAATACCTTTTTCAGCTTTTAGGGTTATTTAAATTTTCTTTCCTGAGAATGTGGAACACAGATGCTCTAAGTAAAATCCCCTGGTTCCCAGATCAGATTACTTTGTGAAGAATCTATCCATATAAATAACTTGTGGTTTTGCTTTAAAAATGTACACCTCTTTAAATTGAAATGTTAGATTTCTGTTGTACTCCTTGTGCACACATTTAGTCAGCTTCCTTTGTGGGGATGCACAATGGTACTTTCCCATAACCTGTGACTTACCTTCTGTTATCTCACTGAGAAAGAAATGGCCAGTCCTGTAGGATCTCAGAAGTATTTGAAACAAAGGTAGATTTCAAAGGTTTGTCCCTACACATTTAATTTAAATTATGATACTTAAAATAGGCTTTGTAGCAAGAAGAACGAAGAGGCTGTAGAGCTGGTAAAGCCTACATTAGCAGTGGCATTTTCACGTTAAAGTGGATTCTTGCATTAGGGGCTTGTTCCAGATTTGAAAGGAGATCTGTGGGGCATGCTAGTGGGATGCTTTTCTTGTCTTGGGAAGCATTGTTTTAAAATGGGAAAGCTTAGTTAACTCACACGGGGAAGTGCTGCAGAAATCAAGTGAATTGTATTTGAATTGGGATATCCTTTTTCTGACCTTTTTTTTTTCCTGACAACTTTCCTCTTTCAGTTTCTTTTTTTTTTTTTTCTGTCATAATATGAAAGGAAGATGGAATCTACTTTTGACTCTTAATACATAGCAAGATTTAAAACAAGTCTTATTTCTAAACAAAACAAAAGCAACAACAAAGATTCCTCAGTCATCTTCAGTGGTACCATAAAGGAAACCATCTCTTCATACAGCCAGGAAGGAAAATTAGTATGATACTTTGCTTCCCACACCCCAGAAGTCCATTTAGCCTTGTTTCCCATTTTTTTCCTGAAGTTTTTATAAAGTATTATATTATTGATACATGGATTTTTTTAAAGTGATTTTTTTTCCTGCAATCTAAAAACATCTTTTTGAAGATTAAAAAAAAAAATCTGTATGAAAAATTAAACTGTCTATAGCTACTTATAACGGACTCCTCTGAAAATAACTGGTAACAACAATTTTTACCTATGTCAATGAGGTCAGTGTTGTTGATAGCATATCAATAGCTGTTGATACATTTAATATAGTTTCCCTTTTTAGCTATTTGCACTTCCCACATACATTTTAGATATTTGTATGGACAGACAAAGCAGTTCTTCCTCTTATGGGTCAGTATTCAGACTGTTGAACTCATTTTACTGTAGACTGAAGTACAGCATGTTCAAGTCCTTAATTAGGGAGAAAAACGTTAAGTTCATTAAATGTATTCAAATAAATTAGCATTACACTTGGATCAGAACAGTGTTTTTTGTCCCCCACCTCCATGTAAACCTGCTCTATACAGAATATGTAAACCAAACAAGTAAATTGGATTTGGATTAGTTCTTTTGAAACAGTCCAATACTCTGTCATGTTTTAAGCTTTACCCTTCAGAACTTATGACACTTAAACAAAATTAAGGATCTAAACTATGGAAGAGAAATTAGAAGCTGTTACTTAAAAGCTGTGGGTTTGGAATATGAAATGTTTGTATTTCTATGTCAGCCTGACCTCTGATTTAGCTTTGTTTTTAAGGAAGGCAGAGCGTTGCTGATTTTGCTGAAGTGGAATTAGGCTAAATATAGTTCCATCCTCTCTGAGGTGTTCGTTCTAAGATGCATGACCAGTACATACAGTGTAATGAAAGGGAAGAAGGGGTGTTTGTTCATAAAACAGAGAAAGTATGGAAAGTAAGCTTCCCTTCTCTTCAAAATTAATCATTACATATACACTTTTGATGCCTTATGACGGTTTATTTCATATTAGCTTAAAAAAGAAAATGTATGTGTGCATTGAAATGCAAGGTCAGAAGGTGCACGTTTGAACCTTGTCAGACTGATTATCTTTAAAAATGGTGTAAGTAAAATGTGCAGACTCATGGTCAATGATGCTTCAAACAAATGCCACTTGCCAGCTTTTTGTGAACTTGCTGCAAGTCCAGGTATGTGGGTATCATATTCCAGACCAGAGCTATGTTATGCTTACTGAAAGGAAGGTTTTGTTTTGTTACCATTTGAAGATCTCACTGTGGAAGATGATATAAAATACATGTGGTTTCATAATGCTGTTCAACTGATTTTTCATATGGCTTAATAAGGTTTTTTCCCACAATGATATGTAATAATAAATGCACAATCTCATCACTCAGCAGTTAAGAAATAGTTGCTCTCTGTTGTTGATTTTCATTATGGCATTCAAATAGCATGTATTGTTCTTTCCTTGCCTTCAGCTATTCTATTCCCCTTTAATTTACATTCTTTTCATCTTTTTCATGTGCTGCTGCTTTTATTTCTGTAGAAATAAAGATGATTTAATTTGTAAATTCTTTGCTTCTCAATTTATTTCTTTCATGAAAGAAATACTTCAAAGCCTGAGGAGCTTTATTTAAATAGGTGGCAGAGCACCCTGATGTAATATATATTGTTTTCTCTAAGACTGTCAAGTGAGATATACACCAAATCGACCCAGTTTCAAGAATAAAGTGTTTACTATCGTGCAAAATATTATGACCGTACCTCTGGAAGCATTTAGATGAAATTCTTGGGCTCAGAACATGCCATGGTCAGATGTGGTCATGAGTGGTGGAAGAACCACCACTCATTTTCATTATGGTTCTGTACTTGTACGAGCTTGATGAAATTGAAGAAATCATGGTATCTCTGTCTGTAAAAGGGGAAGAGAGAGATGGCAATATTTAATTGGCAATATTATGTAATGCGGAAAGCTTGATTTATTTCACAACTTTTCATGTCTTCAAAGTGTTTTTCGTTATGAGTTGTCCTGTTCTGGGTGTGGGGGTTTTGTTTGCAGGAGAGGGGAAGAGTTTGGTTTTGGTGTTATTTTTTGGTTGGCTGGTTGATTGGTTTTCATGTGTTTTTTTATATGCAGCTTCTGTATTTTAATTCTGATAACAGCTTCTTTAAGGCTTTCTTTTCCTGCTTATGACACAACAAGGCACATAAAAATTTAGGCCATGAAGAGGTAAAGTTACAACCTCTTTATTTAGAAGCCCAGCAGTTACTGTGGCTGAGCAGCATGCTATTGTAAGATGTAGGATGTCATAAGCTGTGTCAATTCATATTTAGCAGTTTGAGATAAGTCTGGTATGTATGAAGTTATATATCGGATTTCTTTTAACCTTTCAGACATTAAATATTTAGATCTGGTCTTACTATTAAAACATGAAGAGGAGTATGTTGGTAAACTCTTTGCTTAAAAAAGGCCCTGTTTCTGCAGGTTTATTTGACCCTGTGGTTGTCCACAAGGTTTACATGTCAGCTTCAAGGGCCAGTTATAACTTCAGAATGTCTAACACTGGCATATCAAGTTAACTTCTTTCTGTGCTGAGGAGTGAAATATAATGTTGGATGTCTCTCCTTACTTCTTCCCATAATCCTAAATTTAGGTTCAATGGACACTTAAAAGCCTATTCAGAATCAAATGCCTCTGGAGACATTTGCTTTCTTTTTGACTTTGTGTGAAATAGAGAGAGCTGAGAGTGTGGAAGGCTTCTCATCACGTTGGGCACAGGAGGAGGCCTGGGACTGATCTCTGTGCCCAGAGGCTGGGGTTTTCCTCAGCCCTTGTAGCAGGAGAGCTTATTCTGCAATGTGTGGGGGCTGCATGAGCTGTTCTGGGCGGGGAGGATGGTGATGATGCCGGAAAGATGGCAGCCAGCTGTGACTGCCTTTCTGCTTCTTGCTTCTCAGAGCATGCATGAGTGGTTCCTTGTAACTGCATCAGAAATACATCAGGAGGCTTCCTTACCCTTTTTTACCCCCATGCTGTTATGCTGAAATGTGTGGTGTTGTGCTTAGGAAAAACTTGCTGTAGAAAACATGGGTGTGTTTGCATTAAAGGTCTAGCACCATAAGTAACTAACCAGAAACCCTTTATCAAAACCCTCACAAGGGAGTTCTGCCATGTTATTTTCTTCAACAACAGTGTACTATAACTTACAAATTTTTATTAATACCAATATGGTAAAATTCACGATATAGAAAAAATATTTGAGAACCAGAAAGAATGGGTGAACAAACTAAATTTATCCTTTATATTTGCTGAAATAGCCAAGTACTGCTGCAGTATTCTCAGAGGTGGTGTAACCTGGGAAGAAGGAGCTACAAGGATAGTCTGAACAGCTCCTTAAAGCCCTGTGTGTGAGCACCTGCTGTGCTTTTGACACGAAGTGAGTACAAGTGATGAATAACAAGCACTTATAGTTACTCTAGACAACACTCTCTGGGGCACTCTGGTAGCAGTGACTGGGTCTCCTGGATTTGCACCCTGGGGTTAGTGGTCTGAACACTGCTGTCACCATGGTCTTCTTGTTTTATATTGTGTACTGCAGGTGTTGTGTGTGGTCTTCTCTTCTGCACACTGAGTGTTTCAGGCTGACATTCAGTCATTTGCAGATCTTTACTAGGACTTTGGGAGGAGTTTTTATAACTCAACAGCTGTGAGATTGGATCTTTTCGTTTTAAAGCCCCAGAAATGCATATAATTTGGTACCAACTAGCAGGACCTAAAGGACCATCTGTGAGTTGGCAGTACCTGTTTGACTTAGCTGCCTGTTACCTTGGGGCACTGGGTACTGTTTCCATCTGGCCCCTGGGGATACTTGTCAGGAAGTCAGGAACTGGGAGCAATTCAAACACAGAAATGCCCAGTTTCTAAATTTCTCAGTAGGAAAAGCCAAAACAAAAAGCTAAACAGAAAAACAGTTGGTGCAATGCAGAAAATGTATTTTTGCAATAGTATCGTTTTGTTAAGTCTTACTCTTAAAAAAAACCCCAAAAATGCACAGAAAAATGATCACCCAGGCCTCAATAGAACCCTCCAATGCAAAAAAACCTCCAAACACAACAAGAAAACAGCACGGATTTAATTCTTCCCTCATTTCTTTGTGGCAGGAAAGCAGTAGGACCCTTGCAAGCATTTTTCACCTGCCAGGTTGCTTCAGGTTCATTTGGGCAGTTATTCTTTCTCATATTGCTTGAATGGCTTTTAACTGGAAAGAGCTGTTTCTAGGTGAAGGTTTACTGCTGTACCACTGGCAGGGTGCTCTTGTTGTCAGCCTCCCAGTGATGCCAGGCATGCTGCTCAGCCGCTGCAGCAGCCCCTGGGCCTCCTCTGTCCTGGGGAGCAGAGCCAGCCTAGAGGGCACATCGGAGCATCTCAGCTGTGTTCCTGCCCTGAATTATTCTTGCTCCATTGACCATAAAGGGAACAGATTAGGGAGAGGAATTGCCTGGTCGAGATGTACGCATACAGTCCATTGTCCATTTCTGGTTTTTGTCTTCAGAGTCCTGATAGTCATTCTCAAATGACAGCAGCTTTTTATTGAAGTTTGGTTCCTTGCCAAGCTCTGAATATAGTTACACTGATTTCTTTTCCCTAGTTCCTGTCAGGATCTAGTACATAATTTTTATATGTAAATTTAATTGCTGGAATAAATCCTGAAGTTTTGCTGAAGAGAAGTTTGTTAAGAGCAAGTAAGATTTCAGGGATTCAGGCTGTGAGTTAACTCCGTTGGCTCTAAGGCCCATCATATAGGTGGAAGCACATGGAGATGGAGTCTGCTCTGTATGTCTGCTGAAGGCTTTGCTAAGACTGAGGCAGAAAATACCAACACTGGAGCACAAGACTTTCTGGGCAAAGCCTTGCCCCAAAAGGTGGTTTGGGGTGAGAGTTGGTCCATTCTGCCCTTAAAAAACACCAGTCTTTCACTCAAATGAGATGGTGCTTTTTGATAACTTGTACCAGCCAGTTTCCTGGGGATAGGAAGTACAGGTACAAGCCTTCCCAGGAGAGGAGGAAAGGTAAAGGGTTTTACTCTGGTCTTTTTGACGTGACCGCCCTTAGAGGAAAGCAAGGAGCTTCCCACGTTGCAGAGCCTGCCATGTTATGTGCCAAGCTGCGGACACTGAAGAAGAGGGTTTCTTTTCATTTCCTGTCTCTGCTATTGCTGCCAAAGAGTTGCTTTCTGGCATTGCCTGCTCCTGTTGTGAGCCTGATGCCCAGCAGCTGGCAGGTTCTGGGGGCGGCTGCCGCCTGCCTGTGCTGCCTGCTGATGGATGGGTCGGTGTCAGGCGCTGCACACACAGCCTGCTGCCTGTCCCTGCCTTTGAGGCTCGAGTCAGCTGTGCTGTGGCATTCAGCACCCAGCTGGAAGGATCTTTCTCCTAAGAATAATAAGGAAAAGGAGAGAGTCACTTTGTGGGCTGTATCTGTACCTGCCTTCTCCCCACCGAGAAGACAAGGGATCTGTTTTCAGGGCAGCTGAATGTCCTGGCTATCTAAATAAGATACCTTATCAGAGGTGGCTGTGGCACATGTCAGCATTCACCCTTTTTACCCTGTCTTGTTGGTAGATAGTGAAATTGTGACTTACACCTGTCAATTCTGCCTTCTCAATATGACAGCCAGCATTAGAGTGACCCAACTACGTCTCAGTGACCTCTTCATATTTGTCTGCATTGCTGCTGTGTACGTGCTTGCATATGCATGGCAACATTGCTTTTAAGTTTTCTTTTCTTCTTACCTCATTGATAGCACGTGAAATGTATTATAACCGTAGTACTTCTTATCAGGGTTAGCTTGTTTTCTTCAGGAAGGAAAACAGTAGCAAAGTTTGGACAAAGAACCCAAATTCCTATCTGCCCACTCTTTCTTTTCATGAATACTTCGGGGTTAAGTAACATCAGAATTATGCAGGGAACCTCTTATATTTACTTTCATCAACCTCTTGTTTCAGAATAAAAGTAGTTGTTGTGAATGGAGCATTTACTTGCAGATGTGTTTGTCATTTTGAGCACCATATCTGAATTGGAAGTTGAGTGTTTTAGTGTTACAAGGAAGTTTCTTAGCTGATTTAAACTGGTGTGGATCTCTGCCTTCACCATTCACCCCTGCCTTTGTCCAAAGCAGCGGTCTGAGCAGCAGTGTCCATCTCTTTCTGTTGGTCTAGTGCTTTTTCAGTAACCCCATGGTCCCCGTGGGGCAGTGGGAAGTGTGTGTGCAGCTGAGAACTTGGCACCTTCCCTTGAGCCTGAGGCTCCCGAAGCACTGCCTCATGCCTGGCAAAGCAGGCAGCTTGCTTGTGGCTTTCAGGGGTTTTCGTCAGACTGAACAAAACACACGCTGGGGAACAAGGTGATGCTCGTGTTCTGTGGATTTCTCACATGTGTCCCAAGTGACTGGATTAGTTTTTTCCCTTATGAGGTAATTAGGATTATGTTTCTCAGGCTCATTTCTTTGACAGTCTTGGTCAAATATAAGGAGATTAAATTTCTTGGAAAAATGGGTTTTTCCGAGAATGAGTACTTCTTTTCCGTTTTGATTCGTAAGACTTTCATGAAAGACCTGTTAGTGAATAGCCCAGTTTTCTCAATCTTATGTTTATTGTTCTGTGTTCTCTTGATTTTCGTAGCTGGCTGGTACTTTGGCTGCTCTGAACTGCATGGGTAGGAAGGCCATACTGTGCTGCTTATGTTCACAGAAAATGAATGAACACCTCTGGACAGCTGCAAAACAAATGCTGGTTAGAGACACTTGGTTCTCTGCTTTCAGCTCTGGAAAATTCCAGCCTGGATTTTTTTTTTTTAGGTGCTGCCTTTCTTAAAGTGTACTTTCTCTCTGATCATCTCCTGAAACCTGAATACTGTTCCCTTTTTCAGCTGAATCACATGTGCAATAGGAAAAATTTTAGTGTCTCTTGCCTGGGGGCAACTGTGCAGGTAGAAAACAGAATCTACAGGAAGGATCTGTGGGAGTGTTCCTTACTAGCAGGTGAGTAAGAGCATAAAAACTTACTCTGTTTTCTAAAAGGAAACCATTTTCTAATCCCTAGGAACCAAGTAGAAAGACTAATACTATACCCACCCCTTGCAGCATGGGTTTACATATTTGGAAAACTAAGCAGGTAATAATGTAGTGGTAAGTAACTCCAGCATCCTCAAGAGGCAGTTATTTGTAGGAAGGTTATGAATACGTGGTCTTGCTGTTGTGCTTTGGTGAAATAAAATAGACTTGCAAGCATAAACATACAGTGTACAGGTACAGTGCAAATACGTGCAGAACTGTCTTGAGTTATCCTGAATGATCAAAAGAAACTGTAAAGGTGATTGCTTTATTTTGTACAGGATTATTTTACAGAAATTAATTAGGTTATTCCTAGTGTATAACTTCTGATTGATTTTCAACTTCCCTCTTAAAAAGAGTGGGCAAGTGTAAAGTGATTCACAAATGGGCTGTGGAACAAAATGGCCTCTGCTGGACCAGATCAAAGGTTTGTCAAGGCTAGTTCCCCAATCTTGAATCTCTTTGCAACAGCTAGTTTGAGTTGCTGAAGTGAAGAATATATAGAAGAGTGACAGAATTTCACCAGAGTGTTCTCCACTGTCCTGCAGTTTTGTGCTTCAGAGACTCAAAGATGATGTCTTCAAGGTGGTGTTTTCACAGTTTGTCATCCTCTCTAGATTTGCCTTCTGGGAACCTGCCCAGCTATGTTTGAGACATCCTTCAAACTTTCAGTGTATAGAAAATATCAGAAGCATGAGTTCAAACAGTTACACTGCATCTGGATGATGCAGAGGCTCTTCTTTTTTTTTTTTTGTTTGTTTTTTTGGACTTGAAACTTTCATTCTCTTCCCTGTAGCTGTATTGGAAAAGGAATTCTCTGTTTCTTCTGCTGAAAGCTCAGTAGCCATCTCTCTTAGTTATCCTCCCACATTCTCACCACATCATCTCTTTAAGGGGTGGAAATTCCCATAAACGATGCAAAATGCCTGTAAAGTATTTAGGAATGGCCTAGGTGGCCTGTGCAATGGCCTCCAGTGTGAACTGGTCTGTCTTTGCTGTGTTATGCTTCCTTAAAATATTTCAACAGTTATCTGCTGTGAAAAGGTTGATTAATGGCAGAACTGAAAGAGCTAGAGCATTATTTATAGTATTTGAGACTCAGGGTCTCACTTGTACTTGCTATTGAAAAACTGTGGGTACACAGTTTCTTTAAAAAGTATTTTAATGGTGCTTTTTTCTTTGTGTTGTATTCCTTTTTAAATAGTTCCAAGGGTCATTTTGACTGGACCAGCTAAAAAGCAGCTTTGCTACAGAACTGTATCATCTGAGCAGCTGTTCAAAAAGTTCAGTTCAGGGCCATCATTATATGGAGGGTTTGTAGAGTTTTAAAATCCCACCAAAATGCCCACAAAAGCCCCAACCAAACAACCCAACACCAAAAACACCCCACACCACATATGTAACACTGCTCTGCACTGAATTTCATCTGTCTCTTCTATTACCCAGTAAGTATTGGGTGTTCCTTTGTCATTCCTTAGCAGCTGGAACTCTTACCACCTTTGTTCATTTTACTCAAACATTTCTCCCTTTCCATGTAATGTTTTTGTTTACATTCTTTATGATTGTGGTTATCAGCACTGGGCCTGTTCTTGAGATCGGTTTGCTAGACCGTGATTTAGAATTTTGTAATTATAAATTGGATATAATTTTAACTCTGGACTTTCTGAGGAGTTAATGAAGGTCTGAGTTTGCCCTAATACATCCCTTCTGATATGAAAATGAAGGTGTACCCTGATGCATGTTCAGGTGTATTGAAGGAGCCAGAACTAACCCTTGTGTTCATTGTTCCAGGATGGGCTTGTCTTAACTTGAATGTGATTAATCACCACACATCTGTTCTTCATTCTAATCAAGATGTAACTAATACCTCATTTTGATTTTTCATGAATCATAGCAGACTCAAGAAAAAAGTTTGCTATGTTTGGCTGAAATTTGAGATCATTTGAGTAAAATTACTTGAATATCACCAGTAAATTTCGATTAATGTTATTTAGTAAGAATAATGACTATAATTTGACAGAAAACAGGACTTTGCTTTATGAGCTCACTACCTTATCAGAAATAACACCACTTCTCTGTCACAACAGTTCCCCCTCCACTTGTTGAACTGCCGAAGATACAGTGCTCGTTATTTTTACAGGGGTGTTTTTCTCTTCTCCCTCGTGATGGTACTTCCATAGGGCTTGAGTGTAAGACATTTGCTGAGAAGGTTTTTCTGTGTGGAAAGGTCCAGCAATTTGTTGAGCCTGTTGATGACTTTTAATAATTAGTGTTTAAGAAGGGTCACCGTGGTGTCCCATCCACTAATGTCATGCCGTGTGCACTTATGGGAAGCAAAATAAAATATAGTAATAGCTTTCTACCACCTGGTCAGTTTGGTGATTTGGGGGAGATGGAGGACCCTGTGTCTGTTGAGGATTAGCTAAATTCAGGTTGTGGTTTCCAAGGGGGACTCACTGAGTTCTGCCTCCTGCCCCTCCACCACATTTTGCCATCCTCTCAGTCACACAGGTGCCTCTGCTAGACTGTGCTCCTTGCTGGATCACTAGAATTTAGTGGGATTACTGGGAATAATCACAGTCTGTGTCCTGGCACAGCAGGGGGATGGACTCCAAGCACAGAGTGCTAAAAGATGATTATGCATTCCTCAGTTTTAACCACAAAAGATGACCACCCTGTTAAAAATAAAGTTAGATTGTTTCTCAGGTAGATGCTGAATTTCAGACGATTAAGAAAAAGCAATCTGCATCACCTGTGCAAACTGAGAGTGTATCATCCAAACTAGTAAATATGTTCTGTTGTGGGAACTTGTTTCTTGTCCTGCTTTATATCTAACTTGTTTTAAATCTCTTGATCTCCTTGTCCTCCTGTTATTTCCACTCTCTGAACAGGTTTTTCCCATTTCAAGCCAGAAGCAGTTGCATTAATTTCTGCTGGAGCTCTGGGAGCTTATCTTATCTT
Source organism: Erpornis zantholeuca (assembly GCA_013400515.1). NCBI lineage: Eukaryota > Metazoa > Chordata > Aves > Passeriformes > Timaliidae > Erpornis > Erpornis zantholeuca. Next base: position 164,284 of record VZTN01035270.1, on the reverse strand, counting down.
GAAATCAGTCCCTTTATTTGTCAAATACTCATATTTTGAAGATTTGCCTTTTTTCATCCCTCTTTCTGCTTTGTAGCATCTTAGAGCTGTGCACTTCAGTCACTGGTACTTGTTCACCAGCAGGCAATGTGCTGATGACTTCAGTTCTATTTCTTGGTTGCTCAGTGTTTGTGAATTCCCATTTGATATGGGTTGAAAATCCTAAAGCTGCAGAGTCTGTTTGCATATGTAAACCTGTCCCACAGTGGCAAAGTATGAGGGCAATTACTGGTGAGCAGGGAGGGTAGCCTGAGATATCCCATGAACAGAGGAGATGAGTTTACCATGGAAACTCACAAAAAGTCTCTGCAAATCTGCTACATATATCAGAAATATAAAGCAACTCGTGAGGTATAAGCACTGATTTGCAAAAGGAAAAAAAGAATCCTCTGCATCTTTAGTTTTTATGCACAAGGGTGTTTATGGATGTTAATTTGAAAATTTGTGCATGCTTTCAAAACCGTGTGCTATAAAGAATGTGCTCTGGGAAATCAGTGCTGTTTTGCACTGTTCTGTGTTAAAGTTGGTTTACTACATCACATCTAGTAAAAATAACTTTAGACAAGTATTTATTTTCTGCTAGTCTCTATGAAAGGATTTAAGACTGGCAAGGGCATCCTCTGAGAGCAGTCCTCTGTGATCCCACATTACATAATCTCCTCTATAAAATTCCTAGTTAATATACATGAGCACTGCAACAACCACTCCCTTTGCTTTCAGTTACATCTACAAATTTCTAAGTTCACCCTGTAAATCCTGGATAAAATTGAATTTCTGCTAGGCCTGCAGCCCAAGATTTAATTACTGCTGACCTGACTTGGCATCCAAAGTTTGGGAACAGCTGAGTATGCTGAATCAGATCTTCAGCCTGTGCAAACTAACTCTTTTGTAAGTCAGCTGAGAAGCTGGTACAGCCTGTATGTCATTTCTATCATGTGCAGATGTGAAATACTTATGCTGACCTTTGTCATTGCTCTGTAGATTTTGGGTTCAAAGCAGCAAGGAGCTTCCAAGGTGGAATCTGAGAGTGGAATAAAATTAAGATAAACACAGTTGGGTAGAGATCAACAGTCAAAGATTAATTAAGGTCTCGTGCTCAAATTTCAGATTGAATATTTCTGTTCAGCAGCAGTTCTCCTTTAGGGAATCTGCAGAATTAGTTTTATGCTGAGTGTATTTTCATTGCATTGATTCTAATCAACAGAGTGTTGCATGTGTTCATTGAATTTTGACAAGTTAGAAGCACTGGACAAATGTCTAGAGTGGTAGGAAGGAAGGGTTTGTCTATGAGTCTTGAATTTCTGAATCTAAGCAATTTATCTTGAGCTAATTATGACATGGATTGGGGGTGGATGCTGCTGTGTTGCATACCCTGCAGATTTCCAAAGGAGCAGCTGTGAAGGCAGTTAAATTCACTGAAGACTTTCCCTGGTATTACAGTAGGGTATTTGGCATCAAAAATGAAATCTGAGGATATAGAAATACTGTCGAGGCTACTAAGCTAACTGAAGGGGGAAAAACCTAGCCAACAAACCCTTCCCTCCCTTCCTGAAGGAATGCCTGCTTCTGAGGATGAGGAATGTCTAGCTGGTGTATATATACATTACAGTGGTCTTGGTCACCTTTATATCCAAATGGAACACTTGGATTTCTTCATTGCTTTAGGAAAAAAATGATAGTGTTCCTGGGGAAGCCTTCAGTGCTGCTGTAAACAGACACCTGGGTTGAAATGAAGCTGAGTTAATTACATACAGGCTCACTCCTAGAGGACAGGTCAGTTGAGCAGAGGTAAAATACTGCTGCAACAGACAGACAACTGCTTGGGAAAAAGACTGAAACAGAGTAAGGTAATTAGGGCAGGAGACAAACTTATGGCATGACACTACGTACATGACTAGGGCTGGAATCAACAGCAACTTTCCTGGAGGTCTTTGGCTGTAACACCAAAAGGAAGGAATGTAAAAGTGGAAACAAAGCACTATTTCTCTTATTATTTCTTTTATATGCTTACATGTAAGGTACTTTCCAAATACTTGAAAAGAATAATCTCTGCTTCAAAGCAGTCATTTTTTGACTACATAAATGTAGAAAAGGTATATGTAGTTTAAATGCCTAATTGCCCATCCAGAAAATATTTAAAACTGTTAAGGTTAAGAGTTAAACTTTCAAAAGTAAGGAACAGTGGAATTATAGTAGACTTCAAAGCTTTTATTATGGTATATTTCAGAACTTTTTATCTGTGTGTCTTTTCTTGGCCATGCATACCGTAGAAAAAGAAAAGGCTGAGTGGGGATAATTGCTTATGGAGTTTAGCTCCTGGTACTTCAGACACCTGTGTGCATTGGATGCTGGGTGAGAAGGACCTATGCAGCAAATACCATGGGTCATGGCACACTTCTCACCACCCTGCAGGCAATTAAAGGGCAGAAGGAAGTACAGACAAATGTAATCACAGCCTAGAAGTGACAGTGGGCAGTGCAGTTCGCAAATGTGGTATGTTCCTTAATTAAGCATGTCATAGAAGTCTTAGAGTTGTGTTCAGCTTGAAAAAAGGCTCTTGTTAAATTCTGCAGTGTGGCATCCAGGGCTGAGTGCAGGGTTTCTGGGGAGACCTAGGTGAATCTGTGTTGTGTACTTCTTGGCACAGCTGGGGCTGCCCTCATGGATGGCATGGGAAGGTTGAGGTTGGCTGTGGGAATTCATATTTTGCCAGTGGTTTTCTTGGTTATTTGAAGGTATCAAAAGTACATTGACATTGCAAAACTCATATTTAACTTCAGGCACTGGAGGGAATATGTGTTAGAAACCATAAGTTTTTGGTTTTTTAGGTAGCTAGATTTTCTAGCTACTGGTAGAAGAGAAAAGGAAAAAAGCTAAGTTTCTTCCATAATTGAACCATTTTTCCCTTTCTTATCTTTCTGTGACTGCCTCTTTGCCTCCCAGGAGGGAGAGAAGAGGGGACAGACAGCAGACCAGATGGCTAAAGTTTGGCTAAAATAAAAAGCAGTGAAGAGTAGGGTCTTACAATAACAAGCCTTAGATGACATTAACAAGATGCAAAGCAGCCAGACGGACTGGTAGCTAACCTACTGATGGTGTTGTGGGACAGAAGTGTCACTCAGAGGATGCTAAGGATGACTGATAAAACAGCTGCTTCTTCCATCAACATGTAGGGCTAGAGAGAAAACTCTCTTCAAATAACAATTAAACAAACCTAATTTTAACTTTCTTACATTTCTGTAACTGAAAATAAGACTCTTGAACCCTTCCCCTCCTCTCCTTTATTTTTAGGACACTAGTTACCAAAAGTTGTGAATTATCCCACTGAGTATGAGGACTGTGCAAGAAATGCTTTAGCATGAGCATACACATTTGAGTTTTTTCTGAGTCAACTTCCAAGACCATATCCAACTGTTTGAATATCTTTCAGGATATAAAAGGAGGTTACTGCCAAGGACTTCTTGTGCAGATAAACCATGTGTGACTGCCTGTACCTCCAGCAGGCATTTTATTGCAGGAAAAGTGCCGTGTCAAAACATAAGTATCTCAGTTGCCAAGCATTGGCTTGTGGTCTTTCTTGTTCTATTTGCAGTTCTAGGTGGCCATTATATTGGTTATGTGTTATCTCAGAGGTTCAAATCAGGTTAACCTAGTTTATTTTCTTTTTCTTCTTTGTTCCCATCACTTCCACACTGTTAGATTCATAATCCAAAGGAATAAAGAAATCTGTTTCTTCTTTGTATTGATACACAAAAAAAAAAATTGCAGTCAAAATACTCTACAGAAAATAAATAAATAAAAAAATAAAAAAATAAATAAATAATCTCTCGTATAGCAAATCAATCAGGAATGGGGATACAGTATATTTTAAATATAATTTGCGCGTTTCTTCATGCGCTTTTCTAGACATGGCTACAACACTGGGAAGGTGAGAGGCTTTATTGTTACTTGAAATAAAAATGAGTGAAATTGTATATGTGATCCTAGAATTAAATGTAAATGGATAATAATTGCTAAGGATTTTTCAATCTAAATTTTATATAGTCGTATTACTTTAATTTTTGTGTCACATGATAACTTTATGTTTTCAAGTATTAGCAGCTCACTGAATCATTGTATCTCATTGTATCTCTTTAGCTATTACCCCTATTCAGGAGATGTACACAGTTGTATGTATTCTATTTCAATTGAAATGCCTTGTAGAGTCTTTCAAAGAACTGGTTTCCTGGGAAGTCTTAAATAAGAGGTTGAGCAAAATGCAAAATAGTGCATTGTAAACCAATGGTTACCGGCATTACAAGGACCTTTTACTCCTCCAAAACTTGATTTTCACTGTTAAGGCCAACTTGTTATGGCTGTCCTGCCATCTCCGTGTTCTGCAGCCCCCCTTAGGCTAGCTCCTTGCTTCTGCTGTGGGCTGCATTTCTATGGAAAATGCTCCGGAAGAGCAGTCATCCTCCAGGGGCTGGGGTGAGTAAAGATTTTTTAAAGAGCTAGGCTGGAGCCATGAAACATTTCTGTAACCACATTGGCAACCTGTCAGAGGTTGCTTTTGTGTGTGGCACATGGTGTTTGTCCTGCTGTGTGCAGAGCTTCCAGTTACTCCTCTTTGGAGGAGTCCACAGCCCAGAGGCAGAGTGTGTTACACCACGTTACTAAGGGTCAGCTTGGCCCACCTTGACAGCACAAGTCCGGTCAGTCCGGCTGGCACGCACGTTTCTGCTGCTGGCTCCAGGCATCTGTGTTTCCCTGCCCATGTTATTTCTGTCTTAACAGCTTAAAGAAGAACAAATAAAAAATCAAGCTCCACAGGACAGGGGGATCCCCAAGCTCTATTTATAAAATCTTCTTACTCAACTTCGCATTACACTGAGGCAACTGCATAGTGAAGCTGCTGTGCTAAACACACTTTGACGACAGTATTATAAATTCAGTTCCTTTGGCTGATACAATGGTGTTGGATCATGTTTTGGGGATCAGACAGAAAATACAAAGTCACTGAAGTACCATTTTTGTTTATCCTCCTCCAGGAAGGATTGTGACATTTAAAAAGATATCACCTTTTAAAAAGAGAGACCTGTAGGTGTGTGTACATACACAGTTATGTGTACATCCATGTTCAGCATTATGAGAAGTACTGTGCTCCTGTTTGCAGAAGGGGACAGCAATGAAAGATGTCACTAAGTGAGGACATCAGTTAAATCTCAGTATTTGAAGGAGAAATGGTCCTTGCCTCCTTTTTCTTGTCATTCTCTAAAAGCAGGGGACACTTGTCGATTTTTCTTGAGCTGAGCAGGTTCAGCTCCTTGAGAGGTTCTTCTAGAAAAAACAGGCAGCAACATTACTCTTTGATTTTACCATTCTTTTTGTTTAGGTAGTTTTTCTAAAAAGCTTAATGCATATAAATTTAAAAAAAAAATTACTGTAAGAGAATCAGATAGCTAAACCAAGAAATAAATAATGCCTATGTTCTAAAATTTGTGTTGGTACTAAACAACTCTGATTACCTTGTACATTATATTTTATAAAATCTGTTGATCTATTTGTTTCATAACTTTGACAAACTTTATGATAGATCATTAGACCCTTATGCCAGGTGAAGATTTTTCTTCATTTTCTGAAATAGTTTGTTCTTTCTTAAAGAGACCAAAGACCCTGTTGCTCCTTCAAAATCAACAAGCTTCTGAATTTGCAGTGGCTATATACTGGTGTGCCACAGCAATGCAACAGCTCTGTAAATATTCAACAGGTAAATTCCCTAAAACTTTGTGGAAATACTTATTTTTGTTGATCCACACATTAGGCACCCTAATTATCTACTAATTATATTACTGAAATTCAAGAGTGTCCTGTTTGCTAAATTGCTTCTTTCCTTACTAGCTTTTCAGATTGGTGAAGTACATCCTGGATTAGAGTGAGCAGAAATAAATAGTTAAATTAATATGATGTTTTTTCTTTTGAACCCCTTTTACTTTCTTAGAATTTGGATAGAAAATATAGGTAATCAGATTTTGTTCCTTGATGAAGCTGGGTACTAGTGGGCTGATGTGTCTGTCAAAGGAAATCAGATCTCTTGTGTAAATGGAGCCAGGTTAAGATGGAGGAAAGTTCAATTACAATTAAAGTTGGATGCAGCACTGTTGTTGTCCTGTATCTTCTTTTGTAAAAGGCTGGTTCTTTGTGACCACTCACAAATATAGAACAGCTCCCGTGAGGGTTAACAGATTGTACAGGTGGTCAGCATACAAAAGGGAATTGTTTTCTTCCTTGGTGTTAACAGTCCCTGAAACCTGCCAGGTATGACTTCTCTCAAAGCTCAAAAGGATATGGAATATCAGTTTAGAGATCTTGAACTTAGTAGCTGTATCCAAAGGAATTGAGTAAGTGTAGAACAAGATTTAAAACCCAGCATCAGTATCTGTCCTTGCCTTCCTGAGCTGAACTCAACACAGCCCTGTGGTGTCCCAGTGGTCGAGTTTCAGGAGCAGAGCTCTGCCCAAACTTCAGTTTTGAATATCACATCATCTTTAGGGGCAAAAAGACCTTCGAGTGTTGCCAGTGATGGTCAAAAACAGACTGCGTGCTGGCTGAGACTGTGAATAGGCTATTGGGAGTTCTGGGGACAGTCTGCATCTCTAAATCTCCCTCTGTGCTGTGCCTCAGGCCATGTGCAAGCTGACAAGCACTTGTCTACCAGCACCTTATGGATGAGCACAGGAAGCATGCATGGGCAGCCCTCAACAACAGGAGTTTTTTTTACTTTCTTTAAGTCAATGTGTTGGGCTGTGTCCTTTGGTTTTTAATTTCTGTATTGAAATGTCGAGAACTATTATTTCCTGTAGTGTCAGCATTGCACTTAGCTACATCGCTTATTCCACAATACATATTTTGTATTTTTGTCTTTACACTGGTAAGTAAGTAAGAAAGCGTAGCTTAAATTTTAAGATATTGCTGAATGCTAGGGTTTTGTCAGAGGGGTGGCAATGGCATTACAGCTCTTGGTAGTATACAGTACAAAATTGGCCTTGCTGAGATGTGTTCTCTCTGTTGCAGAACAGAGAGACTGATCTCTCTTGGACTGGGTTTCCTCTGGTTGCACTGCTGAAAATGGGAACAGGCATAGCACTCTGTGGTATAGGGAAACACAGAGTCCATGCCGCTTTACTTCTGAGTCCCAGAGAGGTTTGGACAAAAAAGACATCTGTAGGCTTTCTGTAGTGCAACTTTGTAATCCTCTGTTGTTTAGAGATTAATGAGGTTGTGCACATTATTGAAACACTTATATTTAAACACTAATTCTATCTCTGATCATTGTTAGTAATGATTGTTTCTTCAGTTGTTAATTTTATTATACTGGAAACATATTCATAAAAAGATAGCAGAGTTTGGACCATGGATTTTTTTTTTTTTCCTGCACACTGCAGTAAAATTAGTTTGGATTTGTCATGTAACCAGTGTGACAGTAGATTCTTTCATTGATTCTGATGGTACTAGTAGTTTGTTAAATTTATTTAAAATGTAAGATCATGATTTTGTAAACTTTGAGGCAAAGTTTGGCCTAATGTATTTTGAGATATATCAATAACTCGGGGGAGTATCTAGGCAGGAGGTTTTGCTTATAGTATGTATAAGATATAGCTTAAGATGCCCTTTTTAAAGTTAGGATTTTTTAGTCCTGATTCCTACTTGATCATAAATGGATCTCTAGAATCAAGATTCTAGTTATGTAAGTACATTTCTAGTGAGTAATTTGGTGAGATATGATCAAATGTGGACACTGATATGATTGGTTTTGGGGGCCTCTCATTCTATACTATATATACTATATATACTCAGAGTCTTCAAATTATTTTTAGTTGGTCCCCTGGGCTGTCTCACTCTAGCATATGTGTCACTCACAGCTGTATAAAAGACCAGTCATTGATTTGGACTTTCACTTTGTCCTTAGGAGTTTGAACATATTTGTTGTGTGTCTGGATCATGGCTTCTGGCTTAATTTATCTCCAAAAGAAGGAATATATTAGTGCACACCAAAACTGCTCTGTAAACCAAACCAATGAATGATTAGTGAGAGCAAGCTGGGGATTTTTTCTTTCAAAACAACTTCAGCTGCTATCAAAGGGAAATTTAGCTGTCAAGAGGGGTTCCAGAAATTCAGCTGATGGAAATACTTTGCTGTAGTTTTCCATCTAGCCTGTCACATCTAGCAGTGTCACTTATGCAACAAATTAAAAAGAAATGCTGTTCAACAAAGTACTGCCACTGATGTCTTTCCTTCTGGAGCTAATGGTAATGATTTGCCATCGGCCAGAAAATGTTCTGTCGCTGTTTTCAAGGTGGTACTAATGGTTCAATGAAACAGAGAAGTCCTGCTCATTTACATTTCTGGCTACGGCTGTTGTCAGGCTCTGGGCCAAAGAGCGATCCTGCACCTTTCCATGCCAGGCTTTTATTTCTAGTGATTGTGGCAGTGTTGTGTTTGCTGGTTAGGCAGCATGACTGGAAATGCAAGTACATGAACTGGAGTGTGATTTCAGACCTGGTGTTTCCCAAATGCCTAATATGCTATGTAAAAGCAACCTGGAAGTATATAAGCACCCACCCTCTACAAACAGATTTTCATCCCTTTTTTTTGTGTTAAATGTTCATGTATCCAACAGAGTATATATATAACTATGTATGTTTTTCTGTATTAACATGAGTGTTGCAGCAAAAATCTCTCAAAGTACCACACTAAATTTATTTTATGTGTTTATATTTCTGCATCAACTTCATTATTAAAGCATTAAAAAATCGAGCAAGATGTGAGATGCTTGTTTTCAGTTTAACGTCAGAAGACAGAAGTGGATGTTGCTTAATTATAGTTAGCATGCCCAAAAGTTTCTATGTTCCAAATGAACTAGTTGTCATCATTTCCTTATATAATCACCCAGAGAGATTGCAAGTGATCTACGTTGTGAGTCTAATCCCCATGGTGCTGGTGCATGTAGATAACCCTAAGCATATGAACATACTTGGGCAGTTGTGCTCACTGCACTCTTGTGCTGAAATTACTGTTCTTTGGACCAGGCTCTGTGTGGACTCTACATGCCACCACACTGCAATAATTTTCCACCTTGCAAGAGTGGAGTTTTGCTTTGTAGGACTGAAAAGTGCCTAAACCTGAATGGTGTGTAGGATACGTCTTCGTAATGAAGAAAGCAGTCATCATGTTGTCAGTTTTCTTCCTTCTTTTGGTAGTAATTTGTATTTATTAAATATTTCCAGTATGTGCATTAGAATGCTTACTGTACTACCCACTCAACTCTTAATTATGCTGTGCCTTTTTGTCTTCAGAAACTTGAGAGAATAAAGGATTTGTACTTGACTCCATGGAATTTCTCTTTATGCAGTGTGCAACAATACAAACAGAGGTTTGGGGCTTTATTGAATTAAGCACTTCAGTAATTTCAAATGAGTATGTATCATTTGGAGACAGAGTCTGTCATATGGGAAAAACATGTACCAGCTATTTCTCAACTACTGTGTCTTTTATTCTGAAAAATAACACTATTGCATCTCTTCAGTGTCCTAATTTTTGGGTTGTGTGGTTTGGACTTTTCATGAGTGTTGTAAAGTAAAAATACCAGGCTTATTTCTTTGACTAATGTATGTTTTACAAGGATCAAGTCTTTGGTGAGGTTTTATCAATCACTTTATATCTAGTTCTGTATATGTCTCTCTTTTGTTCATATTCTCCTTAGCCCTCTACATATCTTTATTCTTACCAATGAGATGAAGATAACAATTCTTCTCTCAAGATGTGCAGGGAGCAAGGAAGAAATGTCTTCTTTGAAAGCTGCTTAGTGTTTGCCAAGAAATTAGTAGCATGTCATGTTCTGTTCAGTGACTGAAAAACAGTGAACAGGATATGAAAGTAATAAATGAATTTACAAATAAGGCACATTAAAAAAAAATAGATCTACTTTAAAGTGTGGAAAATGAGGATAGCTGAAAGCTCTTTATCTGTTAGATGCTATGGTAGGTAGAATCTGTTAATGCACTCTTATTTCCACTCCCACCATTCTTTCTCTTTCATACTCATATTTTCCACAGGTTTTTCCAGCTTTCAGAGTTTAGTTAACTTAGATTCTCTCATATGTATTCCTGTATTTCTGAAGGTAGTAATAATTAACATATTTAATAATTACTTAACATATTGATATCATTGTTTAGCAACCTAAGCAAAAGAGCTTTAATTTACAAACAAGGATCAGCTGGTGCTCTTCTGGTTAAAGTCATGAGAGCACATTTCTGTATTTTGAGGGTGCCTGAAAATTACTCAAAATGGTTAAATTTTCAGCCTCCAGTTTGAAAAAGTTGGGTGTAGATGGTTGTATCCAAGTGGAGGGGAAAAATGCATTTTGATTTTGGATGTGTTTATAACAGAAGGAATATAATAATTGTTTGGGTTGAAGATAAGAGTAGAAACTCTAAAATCCTTGTAAGCTACCTGTGGGATGACTGTGGGGTCCGTGAGGTTGCACAGCTTTACAGAGCTTGATTTCCACTGAAACTGGCTGGAAAATACTGGCACATGAAGGTAGACTGATACTAGGAGCAGTCGGAGCCTGTAATTCAGATGTGAATTTTACCATTTCTGTCGGGTCTCTAAATAAAATGGAAATGCTGGAATTATCGAGTGTGTGCTTATATATAAGATAAAAGTGAAGTTTTTAAGATACTCTGTTGTTATGCTTGAGGAGAAGAATCGTAGCCTCAAGTACTTTTCTCTAATTCACCTCGGTTGCTTTCTTTAAGTCCTTCACATAACTGCAAGTATGATTTCTTTGTGCACAGCAGTGCCAGCATCCTGAACAGATGAAGGGATGCTGTTCTTGGAGCAGAGCTCCTCTGGGAACTGCTGCCTTTATCTTCCCTCCTTGAGGTGGGATTGAAAGATCTTTGATGCCATTTGCATGTCAAATGGCAGCTGGGAGTCCCAGGGCACCCCCTGAAAGGCCTTTGCCACCCCTGGCACAGGGGGCTGTGGGAAAGCAGCAAGAGCAGTTGAGGCTTTGTGCCGCTGGCTTTGTTCAAGCCCAAGCGCCATGAGCAGTCACCTAACTGTACCAGGGACAAAAGGCAGCAACCTGAGAAATTCTGCACTTGGATCAGCATGCAGGCTGCATTTCTCCATGCTGAAGTTGCACCATCACTGAAATCACGTGCATGTTAAATCGGTTGAAAGAATGGTATAAATGCTTCCTTGAAGTTCATATGATTTATTAATGGTGGGTTTTATAGAAATTTCTGTTTGCAAATGGACTATTGCTCGTTGGTGAGCCTATCTGTAGATGATGTAGAGACAAGCCCATTAATACTTCAGTTATTTTGAAAAGGAGACAGGAAAACAACAGGCAGTGACATAATTTGGTAAGTCTCCTTTGTTCATTGCTTTGCTGTTAGTACTAAACAAAAATGAATAAGGAGGAACAAATACTCTTAACTCTCTCTGATAAAAGATGTAGTAAGAAGGTGTTTCTTGGGACTACAGTTCCTGCTGGTGGTCTGATTATTTTTGTGTAAAATTTTTGCATGAAGGAAGGGGATCAATGGTGTCATATTTACAGCTGTGTGTGGTGGGATAAAGTCTAAGTGTTACACCTCTTGATTTCTTTGGATGGAGGCAAAGACCAGTTTCACCCATGATTTTTTAAAAAGAGTATTTTTCTTAGCTGCAGGTGGAAAAGTCCTTAAGAGGAATATTTCTGTAGGCTGTAGCAACTTAAATGAGGTTTTGGCAATACTACTGTTTAGTAATAATATATTTCTGACAGGTTGCTTTTGACCATTTGATCTTAAGAGCATATTTTGTAATTCTCCAGGAAAGGTGGAAGAAATTTAACTTTGTCAGTGGTTTCACATATTGCCCTCTCTGTGTTTTAAGACCTTACCTTGCCTTCAATTAATATGAGTTTTGGAAAGTACAGTATTGACTTCTTCATAACACTTAAGGTCATTTAAATTAATACTTTTTTTGTGGAGGAGTGTGTGGTATTTTTTTAAGAAGAATTAGTAAGAGGAGACGTTTGCCAAGGAAGAAAAGGAAAGGAGTAAAGGAAAAAATAATATATTTTATATTTTTGAATGCTTTAAAAGTCAAAGGAAGGACATAACTGAGTAGCAATTTTGTCTTAAGGTCTTCTTAGATTGTGTCATTTTGATCAGTAAGTTTTTACATGCTTCTTATGATGTGTTGTGTTTAATGAAACACCTAATGAAGAATAGTTCTTCCAACTGCAGAACCCAGTCCAGAGGCTACTGAAGTTAGTTGGAGTCTTTCCACTTGCTTCCCTGAACATTGGATCAGACCCTTGAAAATCAGGTTTCAGAAAGGCTAAACCTGAGAAAGCTTTGAAATTCAAGAAGTTGCATTTCTGAATCCTTTAAGAAATTGTCAAGGAAACTGTGCTGTCAGAGGAGAAAGCCATTTCTGAACCCTTTGTCAGCAGTGGGTCAAATTCAGCCCTGAGACGAGATCTCACAAGGGACTGGAGTGCCCCTTGGATGTCCAGTTTACGACTTCACAGTAAATTGTGTACAAAAGCTACATAAGCCTGCTCGGGCATTTGTCACAGGAGCTGGATGATTGGTATTTTGCACATCATCAGAAGAAGATAACACATTGATTTGGTCTCTGAGCTTCAGGGATTAAGGTGATCTTTATTTATTTGTTTTATTTCCTTTTATTTAATTTATAAAGCTAAAATTCATATGCAGTGTCTGGATTTCAGGAACTGGAACTTCAAGTAAATAATACTCTCTCAAAAGTGAAGTAATGTAACAATCGGTTGTAATGTTGTGCTGTTAGTTTTAGCTACATTGCAATCTTGCCTAAGGCTGCAGTTGTTTGCTTGGAAAAGCCTATCTATTTTTGACTCCAAATTTTTGTTTTTAGTAAACCTGGGTTCCCATATTCGTCTTATGCATCTGTGTTATCTTATGCTAAATTCATACATTTATTTTATTTCATAGTTAGTATGTGTGTATGTATATGTGTATATATGTATATATGTATATATGTAGATATGTATATATATATATATGTATGTATGTGTATATGCACATAGTTTAAGCTTAGCAGGATTGCCTGTAAAGCAGATTACATCATTGCTGATGAGGAATCAGCCATGCCACAGCCACGTGCACAGGGTTCACTCTGTGGAGGCTGCGGAGCCCAGAGCAGCAATCTGCGCAATGAGTTAAAGCTTCTCAGTAGCCCTGCTTTTCTTGACTATTGTTTGTGCACCCTTTTCAAATGGTCCTGGACCAAGGCCTGAAAATGACCAGTAAAATGTAGAAAGAATGTGAAAGGGCCTGTATGGATACACCCACCTCAGAGCTGGACAAGGGAGTGCAGCAGAGCCGCGCCGACCCCGGCGAGCGCTGGCCGGAGCTGGGTGAGGTGGAGCCGGCACCGTGCAGCGTAACACGGAGACGCGCTTCGGATGCTGCTGGTGACGAACTTCGGTTTCTATTTACGGATGCCTATTGTATAGTCTGCATTCCTGCCCAAATCCCTCCGTTTAGCTGGAGTGCTGCTCTTGGGTTGAAGTCATTAGAGAACTGCTTGAAGAGTTCACTTGCACATTCTCTATATAATTTTAGCAGCGTGCTCACAGGCTTAGTTATGCCAGGCACGATACTGAAGAGCATTTATTATCTTTGGAAACGGTTGACACGACAAAAACACATAGGCTGGAAATTGTTCTGTAAGCTTATATTGTAACCAGTTGAAGTCAGCTTTAGATAAAAACTTACTCTGTTTTCTTAGTAGTCTTATTTCATTGGTAAGTATCATGACACCATAGTACCTTCAGAGGGGAAAAATGGAAGAAAATTAAATCACACATTTAACTTTCTCACATTAGATGATTAATTGGTAATTAAAAAGAAAAAAGCATTTCAACAGTTTGTGGATGTCAGCCCTGGAATATTAGTTGCTGCTTTTAAGTCCTAGTTCTCTGCTGAGCCTCAATTAGCAAAGATTCTCCCATTTGCCCCAAAGTTCAGGAACAATGAAAGGCATCATTTGTGCTGAATGTTCTTTGAGTGCTGACCAGTAATGGTCATTTAAGTTGACTGTGGAGCTGAAGTCATGGTGATGCTAAAAGTAGGAATGTTTTAAGTTGTATGTATTAGTCAGAAAGGAGTTAAATGTCTTTAGTTCCCAGAAAAAATAAAATCTCCTTAGGTGATTTCCATCTGAAATCATGACCTTTTGGATGCCAGTGTAAAATTAGTATCAGTCAGATAAGGGTGGGGATTGAAATGTTAGGTCATGAGCATTATTTGATTGAGTAGCAGCAGGTTTGATTTCACAGTTTCAGGGCTCTTTGAATTCCCAGATCAGTCTGTTACTTAGTTCAGTTCCTTTATTTGACAAACTTAAGTAGGATGTACAAAAAAAGGGAGGGATATGTGTATGGATGGATGTACTCATGTTTAATACATGTATAAGTCTGTTAAAGACAATGAAAAAGCCAGAGTCTTGGAAAGATTAAACATGTACTTCAGTGCAGTGTTGAAAGAAGAAGCTATTAGAATTACAACACCAAGTGGGATTTAAAAATGCCTTTCTTGCCAGAAACAAGAATGAATTCCATTTTATTTTTCTGCTCTTACTTCAATAAGAAGGATTTCTTCTCATTCCTGTGGGAATGGTCACGCTTTTGAGTGTATTGGTGTCTCTTTAATCGAGATCTTGGATATATCACTAACCAAAGTTTCCATGTAATAAATTCTTCTTAGAAAAATGCAGATGTTATTTTCGTGTTTTTTATTTTAGTGTGAGCTTGTGAGAGAAGGTTTCAGAGAAGACAATAGGTCAATGATGAAGCATAGTATGTAGTTTGTGTTCATAGGATGGGAAAGGTACTGAAATAAGTAATTTTAGAGCTTTTTATGTATCTTGATTTGGTTTATGTTTTCCGTTTCATAAATGCATGATCAAGTCTGTGTCTTCAGAGCTTCTCATCTTGCAAGTGGTTTTATACAAAGAGGTTCTGAAGTTACATGGATGCTTCATGATAAAAGCATCTCTTTTCACAGTTTCGTTAGCCGGTGAAATATGGACTGCATTTTTCAATCATTTTTCTTGTACCGTGGGCAGCGCTCAAGTCTCTGGTCTGTATGCATAACCTTCATGGTATTTTTACATAGGTCTTTTTATCTTCCTCTTATCATTTTTTCCTTAAAAAAATAAAACAATAACAACAACAAAAAAATCAGCACAAACTTGGGGAGTTTTGGTACAGTAATGAGCAATAAACATTAGTGGTAGGTATATTGTTCAAGCCTTGTGCACAAGGATAGGGTTTTGTTGCTGCTGACTTGTCCCAGTAACCCATGCATCAGTGCTTGTGTTGACAATAAAGAAAGTGTCTTTGCCTTACTTGTCTGCCATGACAGGCATGGGGTGCAAGTTTCAGGTTGTCTGTAAGTAGCTTGTGGGTATCTAGTTTCATTTATTCCTGCTTTGCATAGATTGGAGCCCATTACAGAGCACGTTTGGCTTTTGGGTCAGCACCGTGTGTACATGTTCTTGCAAAATTATGACTGGAGTGGTTCCAAGCAGACTTTCTCAGAGATTAATCGTCCTCGGTAGTACTGCACGTGTAAGGGGCTTCCACAGTAGAATCCTGTTTCAGAGGCTCTTGTACCTCCGCAGTATACAGTGCTTGCCAGGGTGAAACTTAATATTTAAAATCTCCATCTGACATATGACAAGCCTTTTCAAACAAACTGAAAAAAATCCATCTCCCCATTTTTCTTAGTGTTGCATGAAGTCAGACCCTGACAGAGGCCCATGGTTATATGTTTGTTACATTCTAGTAAATACATGGCTCATCTGTACCTTCCTTTAGCTTTGAAAATTACACATCCAGTATAATCTTCTCTGTACCCATGCTTTTAACATTCTTAAAGGTAAATTTTAAGTGGGTAATAAGCATTTTGTCACACAACTTCTATTCATGTTGTTTACAGACCTTCGGAGTCCAGCTAGCCTAATCAGTAGGGTGTCCTTGCAGTGTGCTCCAGAGGTGTTAGATGATGCCAGGGATAGGTTCCTGCGATGCCCCATGAATTTCTACGAAGAGAAGTCCATGAACAGAAGACTGTTTTGACTTGCAGGAAGCTGCATTGTGGTGGCATCCTCTGGCATGTGCTTTTTCCCAAGTGAGGATTGTTGCTGAGATTTTGCACTGAACGGTGAATGTAGCTCATCTTTCTTCACCTTGGAGCTGATTCAAAGCTCCTTTTTTAATTCAAGGATCACAGTGTTGTTTCAGAGAGCATCCCTTGGCCATTTCCTTTTTATACTTGTGCCTGACTTCACTGGAGCCTTGACACCTTGACAGCTGGAGCCATAACCAGATCGTGAATGAGAAACCTCTCTGCATGATGGGTGGTTATTCTATGAATACAACCCAACCTTGATCAAGTTTTCTGTAGTCTGGGCTTTTATGTTAATAGGATGTTATGATAAAATGTTAATAGTACTTTTGTATTGGTTTGCATTTGGATTCTGCATCTTTTGGTGGTCATAAAATACTAAGAACATTAAAAATATTTGAATATAATAGAAGAGTTGGAAGAGACTAGCACTTTGTGAACCCATGTTGACTATGTCTGATAATTGCATTATTCTCTAAATGCCTTTCAAAGATTTTCAAAATATATTTCAGAACATTTGCATAAATAAGCAGAAGTTCTTGTGCCATCTTGAGTATCCAGGAGAGAATGTGACAATCTGGGTAAAGACTTCTGTGTCTTTGAGACACTCTTACATGTATACCATCTCTCTTTCCAGTTATGTTGATTGCAATTAATGCAAGGTGTTTATTGTAACAGGAGCTGTGCCTCAATGTTCCTCGGGTCTCTTCCAACTATCCATAGAGGATGCTCTGTGAACACTTAAAAACTCTTCTCCAAAATGCTGTTTAAAATGTTCTTCAAGCTGGCAAGTCTGTTGTTTGCTCTGTGTGTGTGCGTGTGTGTGTGTGTGTGTAACTACACCATCTGCAGGATAAACAAGAAGTTGGGGAAGTGGTTGTCAGGTTGTCAAGCCTTTGAATGGGCTGTGTAACCTTTTAGTAAGATAGCACATGGAACATTTAAGTGGCCATTTCTTTTCTTGGTCTGTTTACAGATAGCAAAGGGTTGCTTAAAGGACTTCTGAAATGTGGCGCTTAGGTTCACTTGTGCAAAGTATTTTGGTGGAGTCTTTTGTTTGCTTGTTTATTTTCAGACTTAATTACTTTTTTATTTATTTATTTAGTGTGAATGCCAGGAATTGTTATTCTTGGTTTACAAGATTTCTGGGAAGATACTTAGAAGTTGCTGCTCCAGGTGTCCTTTTAGTTCTCCTACTTAAGTTGAGAGAGAAATAACCTTGACCAATTTGTATTTTCTTTTACAGTGTCGTTAGCTGCTAGAAATTATGTGGAAAGTACTGAAACTTCATATTCCCAGGGAAAAATATATTATGTTCTCAGTTGTTTGGCTTTGTCCCCTATTCTTGTTGTACCACATTTTGCTCTCTCCTATTTATCAGGAGGTCCCTTAAGTTAGGCAAAATTCCAAGGGTGGTTAGAGGCATGGAATTGTCAGTAATGATCCTGCAGTGATTGTTGTGAACCTTCAGTGGGCCTCAAGTGCAGTTTTATCCACTTGGCTTCTCACATTTTGTAAGTGTATATTTGAAAAGAGGAAGGGGTTTATGTTTTAATAATAAAAACTCAAGTCAGTTTGCTCACATGCAGTGACTTAGGCAAAGCTTGGAAGTCTTTCCTCCCTTGATTTCTGTGGTGCCAGAAACTTAGAATACCCACTTTGTTAGCTGATCGTGGCATCTTCCTGCCTGCAGTAATTCCGTGTGGGAACGGGAACAGTTTTAAGTGCACTCATCCAGCTGGACTTGTAGAAACTGCAGTGTCTATTTGTCATGCAGAAACAAAGATGCAAATCCTAACTAAGATAAAACAATACGAACAATAGGGGTGTTTTACAATTTCAAGCAGTTCTGGAAAATTAAGTATTATGTGCCAAGATTTGACACATCATAACTCTGCCACTATTGTTCTCCCTCCCTGGCAAGGAGAGGAATGAAATGGGCTAACCTGCCATATAGCTGATGAAAAATACTGTGAAAGCAGAGAGAAGAGAGGGAATTCAGGAAGATAATTCAGCAACATTGCTGGTGTGTCCTTTCCCCTCTGCATGGCTGCATATCAAGGAGGCTGATGAGTGTTTGCACCTCTCTTTTAACTATAAAGACAGGTGTATTGAGAAGTCCTGTTTATGTTGTACCTGCTACTGCTTAAGGAGAACTGATCAGAAAAAAAAATTGTCCTCTGAAAAACCTGGTGCATAGTTGGAGTTTATAATCTATTACAGATGAACCACTCCTGAAGCTACATTTTTCAAAGAGCAGCTCTGCTATACTGTGGTGCTCTAACATCATTCTAGAGACTAGAGGACAAAACAAAAGCACTTACTCATCCACAAAGTTCTAGTGAGTAACTCGTGTTACTCACTAAAATGAGTATGAGACAGAGCGAGAGAATGAGCTCTTGACTGGGTTTAGCATCTGTTGCAGTGTACTTAAGGAATTGGGTAATATTTTGTGTTTCTCCCTACTACTTCTCTACCAGCACATACTTTGAAGGAGAAGGAAGGAGCTGATGTACATAAGCTGGACATCCACCCATCCCAGTTACTGATGTGCTGGTGTGGAAGTGTTTACATGGGGTGGCACAGCTCAGGTCTGACAGGCTGTGCAGGCTGATTTGTGGCCTTGATAAATGTTTTAAGACTCATACGCTGGCATTGATTTGACAGGAACTTGAAGAGAACAATTTAATGAGCAAGTCATAATGCTTTCAAGAGTTTGCCTTTGGACAAACTCACCTTTCTTGCTGATGCATTTGAAGCCACCCTTCCTAGGGTGAAACGTGAATTTTGCAAGATTCATTGTCTGTGGAATTCCTTTTCCAGGATCCTTTTTGTATTTCTTGAAAAATCTAAGAATTTCATATCAGCCAACTTTGTTTCAACTCTCTGTGGATTCCCGATGCTCCCGATGCAGCTGGCTTTCCAGTGCTCTGCAGAAATGTCCTTGTTATTTGCTACAAATCCTTTTATCTTTCATGTTTCTCCCTTTTGCTGGGAAGACAAATAATCATGTTGCTTTTTCATAAGTCTGTCTGAGGTTGATAAAGGAGCCCTTAGCCTGGCCCTTACATTGCTATCAGAATGTCAGAGTGGGTCTGCCAGGAGGTTCCCACTTGTGCCAGGTCCACACACCCCAGCTGGACAGCCTGTCTGTACCTCTCATTCCAAATGTTTGTGTAGGGTCCTAAAGAAGCATATATGCCATCCTTTGGCTCTGCTCGTGTTTATGGAAAGAGGCTTGAGGCCTAACCATGCATTTTGCTCTTGTTCTTTGTTATTTGAAACACATGACTATAATTCAGTTAAAGACTTTGTGGTAGCTCTCTCCATGCCTCTTATGCTAATATAAATGTGCTGGTTTGAAACACAACTTTTGGATCTATATAAAACCAGGAAAGGCAAGTGGTAGGAGGGATGGGATTGAAGGGGAGGAAATCAGGCATAAAGAGAGCAGGTGGAATATGTTTTTGTCTACTTTGTTAGATAACCTTGAAAAATAAGTAGGGGTTTAGAGGGGTTTATTGTCTGAGTGCCTGCTGTGAATAGAGTTGTATTTCTATAACCTGAAGGTGAGTTATGTGCCTTGACACAAAGCTGTTCATGTTCCTAGGATAAGACTAGTATTTCTTTTCTCCTAATTGTTTCCTCCTTTCCCCTGATGCTTGGTGGAATTGGGGTGCTCTTACAGAGCCAGAATTTGTTTTTGTAATATGTTTTGTGCTTTACTATTGCTGTGATACACTGAGCCCTTTTTTTTCCCCTTTTTTTTTCTTTTTTCCCTCTTTTTTGTTTTTCGTACTGGTGGGAGAGAGATTTGGTTTGTTGATTTATGCTGGGTTTTTTTTCCCCTTGGGAACATTTATTTCTTCTATCTGATTTCTCCCTCACTCATGTGCCAGGACATTATGGGTTAAATGTGAAAAAGCATTTCTGCTTAAATCAAACAGTAATAAATGTGGTAAATTTGAACATTTGTGAAATGTTTTTTCATACCATGGGTTTATATCTTTGTCCAATTCACTGGTGATTTAGATTATTTTCAAGAGTCTTAAAATGACAGAACTGTGCTACAGAATTAAAGAGAGAAAAACAAAAATCAGAAAAACCAAAACAGCCTGCAACTTTTTAAATTTTCTTAATCTGTTGATGGCACATTATGGAATATGTTCAGAGCTACTTGGCTGCAGTCTTGAAAGACAAATGGGAATGTGGTGGAACTGTTTACTGAGATGAGTCTTTCTGCTTGGATCTTGCTTTTAACAAAATGTCCCATGTTAGAATTCTGAATGAATTCTTCCTCACTTTGATGGGTACTGTACTCCATCACCATTTTAATACCTTTCATTTTCTCTTTTGCCAAAAAAATCCCATGATTTTGCAAAAGAGTTTAGCTACTTCAAAGTAAGGGTGAGGCTTGCACTGCTGGTGCTTAGCTATTGCCNATAGAGTTGTATTTCTATAACCTGAAGGTGAGTTATGTGCCTTGACACAAAGCTGTTCATGTTCCTAGGATAAGACTAGTATTTCTTTTCTCCTAATTGTTTCCTCCTTTCCCCTGATGCTTGGTGGAATTGGGGTGCTCTTACAGAGCCAGAATTTGTTTTTGTAATATGTTTTGTGCTTTACTATTGCTGTGATACACTGAGCCCTTTTTTTTCCCCTTTTTTTTTCTTTTTTCCCTCTTTTTTGTTTTTCGTACTGGTGGGAGAGAGATTTGGTTTGTTGATTTATGCTGGGTTTTTTTTCCCCTTGGGAACATTTATTTCTTCTATCTGATTTCTCCCTCACTCATGTGCCAGGACATTATGGGTTAAATGTGAAAAAGCATTTCTGCTTAAATCAAACAGTNATGTGGTGGAACTGTTTACTGAGATGAGTCTTTCTGCTTGGATCTTGCTTTTAACAAAATGTCCCATGTTAGAATTCTGAATGAATTCTTCCTCACTTTGATGGGTACTGTACTCCATCACCATTTTAATACCTTTCATTTTCTCTTTTGCCAAAAAAATCCCATGATTTTGCAAAAGAGTTTAGCTACTTCAAAGTAAGGGTGAGGCTTGCACTGCTGGTGCTTAGCTATTGCCTGCAGAACAGTGAAAAAAAAAAATCTAAACCAAATCCCAGGCCACTGATGCATGTTTCATGATTGTATTCATGGTGTTAACACACAATAAGAAAGCATGTTAGTCCATAACAAAAATTTTAAAATAAAAGAATTTGTTTTTTTCTGTTTATCCTCCCTCTTTCAAAAAGATATTATAACTAATTTTAAGAAACTGGTACACAAGTGCCTTTTTCTCTTTTTAACTTCACCCAGCAAAACTAGGACAGTGTGTGTCCCTGAGTGACATTGTCTCCTGTGAGAGGCAGGACAGCTTGTGCAGCTGGAACCTGACGAGGTAAAGCGTTTGGCACAGGACAGCAGCATAAATCAGGTGCCCCCTGTATTAACTGCCCTCCATGATGCTGCTTCTGGGTATAGGCTGCAAGAGAAACTTCTGTGAGGGACTAGTTTCAAAGCGATAAATTCTCTCAAATCATACTTGTTGAAATTTGTCCTCTCTTGGAACGTTTTTATGAAGGCTTTGTGAGTTTTCATTGGGGGTCTGTGCAGTATTGATGGATCACGCAGCCACTTTGAGAAAAACTGAAAAATAAATTCTAACCTCTTTACCACTATAAAATTTAGTAATATTTCCTAAAGAAATCTTTTTTTGTAAGTAGTCAAGCCAAATTTCTGAAAATAATTGCAGAATGGACATCTAGACCATGCTGTGACTTTGCTAAACACACCTGTTAGTTCATTTCTTTTGCATACAAAGAGAAAAGGACTACTCTGTGTGGCTGGTTTCTGAGTTTTCCCTGAGCTCAGCCTAGAAAGCAAACAGGCAGTCTGTGATGTATCTTCACCTGAGAGAATGATTTAACACCAAGAAATGTCCGTATTAGCAGAGGAGCTAATGAATATAGAGGAAATGTATGCTAAATGCCTCCAGTGAAGCTATTTATGAAAATTCAAGGAATGTTCAGAACATTTATATAAAGAAAAAATAAAGGAAGTCAGTTGTGTCAGCATTGTGATTTTGTCTGTTTTCTACCCTGTCCCCTCAAGTTTTAAGAAATCCACTTGCTTGACTTCCAAAGTAAGATACTGTTCAACTATGTGTTTAAGAAAACTGGGTTTGGGTGTAAACCAGTACCCTCTGGGCAGCCCTGGCATGTGCAGCAAATGGTGTGAGCAAGTGTTAAAAGGACTTTTGTTTGCTGCTTCCTGTGTGCTATTGTATTTGTTTGCTGCTCAGTGAATAGTAGTAAGGCATAAAGAATAAGCTGAAGTAATGAACAGCAGAGACGTCCCAAAGAAATTGATTAACGTCTTAAGTTGCTGAATGGCTCAAAAAATGCAGGCTTGCTATTGTCAGTTTTAATTTTCTCTGGGTGTATTTCACATGTTACTTGCATCAGTCATCATACAGAATAGGGTACTGAGTGTGCCTTAATTCTTTGTGACAGTGCTATTTCTACTTTTGTTTATTCTTGTTACTTTCACTTATTTGTCTTCTGAGATCCAGGCAACAAAAAAAAGATGTCGAACCTCATCACACTTTAAGAAATGTCATTATTCAGATCTTTGTACTTTGTCTAAATTATCATGGACCTTTTTGCATGATCCAGATGATGATATATTTTGGCTCTTCTCTGGTAAAATTTGCCGAGTTTTGGGTGTTCAGTAATAAATGTATAGATAGAGAAAGAAATCTGAAGGCACAAATTTTTTAAGCGATATTTAAATAAAAGTGCCCATACTCTTGCACTCCTAAACAGTACCCAAATCCTACTGCAGCTTTGTGCTAGCCTTATTTGGGCTGGGCTGTAGTTATTTTCATAACTAATGATGAGCTTATCTCTGTATAGTGAAACTTTGTGCTCCTCTGTCTTGTGTCTGAGGTCTATTTCTGGTCGAGGCTGCCAAAAACCTGATGGCATGTCTCAAATCTCTGTACTTGAGATAGTTTCAGATAGTCACAAACCCCAGGAAATCATGGTGTTTGGAGAAACACAGAAGACCCAGTGTGAATGTTCATTCTCAATGTCGGTGCCATCAGTGGTACCGGTACTGATCTGGAATGGGGAAAGGGCTTTCCCAAGTCAGCTCTGTTATATCAGTTATTAGCAGGCAGCTAGTTTGAGTTGAACTGTGGCTCAGCTGTTAACCTTGTAATGTTTTCTTTTTAATTTGCTAAACATATGTCAAGTTTTTGTCTGGTTCAGGTCCGAAGGAGATAACAGATGCTGTAATTGATAGTTTAAAGTTTAACAGTATCAACAGAACTCACCTGGGGTCAACTGGGTTTTGATGTACTGAGAAAAACATATTATAGAATAATGGGATTTCAAGTAGGGATGTAAGTTTAAAAAAAAAACAAACCAAACACAGGATAGAGAATAACTTTTTAACTTATCACTAAAACACCGAGTGGTTAATTAGGTTTAGTACTATTATGCTGGATCTGGCATGCAGGCTGCAGGCTTCACTAACTTCATGTGGAGAAAAGGTGGGTTGAGTTCATGAATCTGCAGCAGTGGATACACAAAGCTTAAGTCTCAAAAATCCACTGTGTACAACAAATGCAGAGTTTTATTAATACATACAGCATTTAACGCAGTTCAGTATCTCTGTAAAGTCATTGCCATGTATTCTACTGACCACATTTTGCTAATTACTGCTGAAGTGATATAGGGGATCTAAGATAGAATGTAGACTGTAGTATCTTGCAGGGACTCTTGCCTTGTTTTTACTTCATCATTTAAAATGCTAAACAGCAGGAAGGTTTCTCATGAGAGGCTCAGATTTTCCTTGTTTCCAGATATCTCCAGTGCCATCAAACTGCTGAGCATTATAAAGTAATTTTGTAATGTTGTTTATCAAATTAAACTTGAAGCAGTTACTCTCAAGCTGTTTATCTTGGAAGTTTGTTACTTCTATTTTAGGCCTGAAAAAACATTTTAATTTCCTTTGTGATTCCTTCCATCTCCTAATTGAATCCACTGCTGTGCTATCATTCTCTATAAACCTTGGTTTGAACAATATACTTAATTTAAAGGAAAAGTAATAGCAAAATCACTAATAATTTAGTGCATCAGAAATGTCTTGAAATTGTAAATATGCAGTTTTAAGAAAGTTTAAATATTTTGCTTTTGAAAGGTAAATTCCAGTGAGATTTGTCCCTAAAACTGAGGTGCCTAAAATTTCAGTTATTTTCCAGTTCTGTCAGGTCTAGGCCAGTTGAAACAAGTTTTAAAACATAAAATAAAATACTTTTGTGCAAAGTGAACACCAATATGGCTTCAGACATCTAAAGTGATTGCTCTCAGCTACCTTCTGGATGTACCTGCCTTGCCCAGTATGTATGTAGTGTACATACCTAAGGACAAATATTTGAGTCTTTTTCTAGCACCAGTCTCCTCTTTTCTGTCAGGAATTTAAATATCCCCACAGCCTGCCCGTGTAAGTGCCTAAGTGTGGTAAAACCTTGCCAAATGTAGCCACAGTTTTATTGCAATAATGTCATGTACCAGGAATCACTCCCCACTGAAATGGAATGAAGCAAACCAGCTTCAGTCTCTGTGGCACTAATGTGACTGTGCCCATGGTGTGAGGGCTGTACCAAAAGAGCCTTTTACTGATTTAAGACAAAAACTGAAGCCAACAAATAAGCAGTCTAGGTACACCACCCTTTCAAAAATAAAGTCTTAAGGAATACATTGGATATAAGAATTTGAATTTCTTATAAAGACAAAATCTTTCCATCATCATCATTCTAATCCTCTGAATAATGGTTGAGCTTTAATTTTTAAGTAACAAAATTTTGCCAAGAAGCCTGAAGAATTCCTATGTGATAGCTTACAGCTTGGATACAAATTACTGTCTTCATTGTCATCTAGCAGTTCATTCATCTAGCAGTTTCATTTCTTTGTGCTAACGGCTCCTCAACTCAGTTTTCAGCTTTCTAATTATTTTTTATCTTTTATTGGTGCTGAACATGCTTTTCTGACAGTGTTTTATTAATACACTAATAAATCTTCTCGTAAAAATTTATTTAATAAGAAAACAGCTCACTCTGCAAGAAATCTGCAATTTAAAGAATTGTATTAATATTCGGTTATTTACTGAAGGGTAAAATGAGAAGGGCCTGCATAATTCTTGCAGGTAGTGCTTGTTCTCCAGCTTGTTTGTGAGAAATCTGTTGCAAAGAGCAGTATTTCAAATCCCAAACTGTGTTGTTGACCTCTATTATAAAGCCCATGGATTAGGTGGTACTCTGATCTCTTCCCCAAAGTAAGAGCCACAAGATTAAAGTGCATTTATAGTGTAAATATTTGTATTTGCTCTCAAAACTCTCCCTGCAGAAGCTCTCAAAATAATACTTAATATGCATTTTTTCAGAAAATCCCACCAAAATTTTCACTAGCAGCTCTATGCAACACAACCGATGAAAGCTTATCTTTCTTAAAATTGTGTGAATAAACCTCCTTCACCATAATCACTTAGGATTTTAAACTCAGCATACCTGTTTTCAGTATTATTTTAAATGTTTGATGCTTCAAAAATTGATTCAGGGTTTAATCACCATGTAAAGAACAGGTCATTTAGGAAAATTTGCAGGTATTTTTAATTGATGAAATCAAATTGCAGACTTTGAAAGATGGCTGAAACATGGGGAATTTTCCAGTGTGGTGTTCATGGAACAGTTCAGCAGAAGCAGTAGGAAGCATTCAGTACTACTGCCCGGTCAATGACATCACCACTGTTATTTTAACTTAAGGCTCACCAAGATTTTGTCCAAGATAGCTTCGTTTACACAGGATTTACAAATGTCGCTAGAACAAGGAAATCATTCATTCAGTTTCCCTTTAACCACCTCCAGGCTAAAGATCAGGAGGAAAATAGTAATTGACCTGCAGTCATCCTCCATCGTAGATGCTGCTGGCATCCAAATGCTCTCTCCTAAGAATACCTTGAACTGTGCTTTTCTTCCCGAACAGATGATTCCTCATTGGTGCAATAGATGAAAGCCTGAACATCAAAGAGAAGCACATACTTAAGGAAGAATAAGGAGACACAGCTACCTGAGGAACCCTGCGTGGATAAGCAGCAGCAAGCATAGATGTTTGGCTGAGAGCGAGCGGGCTTTTGGTTTTGCAGGAGTGAAAGGGTGGTGTTCGAGCTGATGCTGCTTGTGGAGCATCGCTGCCGTTCACGTGTTGGGTGGAGATCGTGGCAGCAGGATGTGCTCCAAGGCCAGCCCGAGACCGAGGCTGAGCAGTTTCTTTGGGCATCTGTGTATGAGCACACATGTGCTTGCACTCAGCCCGAGGAGTGTTTGAAACCAGATGGAAGGTCTGGGTAGTGTTCACATCACCTCATAGCATTTCACATGTGGCTTCTTCAAAGCAGGCAATAGTAGCAGTACAGTGCAGGCAAAGATCTCAGCTCAGCCACAGCCATAGCTTTGATCATTACCTGAACTGGATGGTGTAGATGCCTTCTGTCACTAAATGCATGACAGTGACACGCTATGTAGGATTTGCTGTATTTGCCACAGCAGTGCCACAAATCACTTACATCCAAAAATCTAAAACACAAAGCAATATGGTGTCTATTTCTGCATGTACAAATAGGAGTAATTTTACTTACTGCTGGAAATAAGGCTTAATTAAAGATGACTTTGAAGAGGAACGGCAGGGAAAAGAGAGAAGCTGGTTTAAGTACCTTTCAGAGTACCTTGATACAGAGCCTTTTTTGCCTACATCAGCAGTTTAAAGGGAGTCTACCTTAACTGGTTGGCATACGTAACTATACTTAAATCTGAATGAATCTCTTTTCTTCCCTGCCAGCCGCTAAGACCTGAGGAACCCAAGAATAACTGTTTCATTCCCACGGTCTGGTTCCTTTGTTGTGAGAAAATTCCTAGCAGGGACTCAGCATCAGCTGCAAGAGCCTGGCACAGAGTCTGAAAGTTGATTTGTCCTACTCTATGGGATATACATTTAGTGGTGTCTAGGAATTTGTTTTAAAATGGGGATTCTAGAAATCCCACCTGTTTTGAACCCACTGACTTCATGCACATGCGCACAGACAGATGTAACTGAAAATGCAACATCTGGAAGACGGCTGTAAATGCCATTGGCTTCTCTAAGTGGTAAAAAGATTGGATAATGTTTTATGTTAGCTTCTGATAATATCGCTTCTAAGGAATATTATTCACATCTGAATCATCCATTTGTTTTCATGCTGTTCTCTGTCACTACAGCTACTTCAGGACTTTCTCACATGATCTGCCAAAGATTAGTCACTGTCCTGGTGACACTGTGTACAACCTCCTCTTCTCCCAAGGGCCAAGGGTTTTATTCCAGTTATATTGTGGTGGTAGTTTGGGTCAGTGCTTTTGTTGTGGCTCTTTGGAGATGAGTGTCTGGTTTTGTTTGCTTTAGGAATTGTGAGGGTATAAAAAGATCCCGTTGTGGTAAAACAGCAGAAACATCTGCTGAGGAGTGGGAGGAGGAGGAGGCTGCTAACCAAATGCAGCAGCAGGGAGCCTGCAGTTCCTCCTCCTCTGCTCTCACCGCTAGATGTGAACCTGCTGTAATAAAAGGGCTGGCACCACAACACAGGCTCCAGGGGGAAACAGGTCTCAGGTCAGCCAGCTAGAGAAACCTCAAAAGAAAACATTAAAACTGAATAAACATTGGAAATAGTTTTGGTAGATTAATTTACTCCATTCTATCCCTAATGCAGTTCAGAAGTTGTGTGTAAACTCCAGGGGAAGAGAAAGCAAGGCAAACTTGTGCAGTCTGCTGCTTCTGGAAGTAATTCAGCCTTTGCACATCAAACTTTTGATTCCTTTATTGAAAAAGGAGAGAAAGAGGTGGAAATCACATCACTAGAGGTAGGTTTCAAATCACACTCTGCAGTAACCACCTGAAGCATCTGTACTTCTTGTTTGCTGCAAATGAGTGTATGCAGCCTGCTCTCTGTTTGGCTGGCCTGAGCAGTGAGAACAGCTTGCAATGCTTTTATGTGCAGCATGCAGAACGTTTCATCATCCTCCCAAAAGCAAGCTGCTGATAAAATTACTGACGATTTCTTGCTTTTATTAGGATCAGGAGGCAGAAGGTTCTGGGAAGCAGTAAAGAAGATAGGGAGGTAGGTTTCTTATCAAATAGAGACAGAATCATAATCTCAGGAATGGTGGTTATGAGCTTCCTATGAGAACAAAACAAATACACCCTAGAAATTTTGTAGGCAAATATTAGATCCTCTTACTGAGAAGATGTAAAAACTTAGGTGAAAGCTTTAAGGTACTACCATCTAACCTAGAGGTCAAACTGTTGGCTTTTGTAGCTTTACCACATCGTTTCACCTTACTGGTTTCATCAGTGTTCACACAGTCAGGACAAGGTGTGGAGAGCCAGCACAGAAATGAAGTAGCAGTCTGTGTGTTTGATCTCCACTGAAAACTATGCTTGCCTCTAGAGCTGGAGAGCTCTCTGCTTCAAATTCTTTCATATGGGTTCTAAAGATGAGATGGGTGGAATTGAAACACAGCAGTTCTTCTACCCATCTCACCTGGTACTGCTCTGTGCTGGGAGCCGGGGAGCTGGGAGGAGTGGAGCAGTGTCAGGGCAGTGAGTGTCATGTGCCTGGGCTGAGAGCAGTCCCGATCCTGTGGGATGTCTGGCTTAGATTTGGAAGGAGCTGCCCTTGCCCCATTATCCCCAGCCTGCAGAGGAAAGGTCAGGACTTTCAGATGGGTTTTGAAGCCATTTTTTATCTCTGCGTTCTAACTGCTGCTGTTGCTGTCCAGGGGTTGAGGGTGATGGTGTTTGGCTCTGACACGCTGCTAAGCTTGGACTTAAGAGAGACTGCAGCAGTTACAGTGAAGCATCTACCTAAGACATGTTTGGGTTCTAAATACATGCAAATAACACTCGAGATTGCAAATGCTGGTATTCTGTAGAGAGCTCCACAGAATAAACCTTGGAGTGACTGATTTCTGCTTTTATGCAGAAAGCACAGTGCTTCCATGTAGTCTTGTATAGATGCTTGTATAGTCAAGTAAAGATGTGGTTGTGTCTTATGGGAAAAGCTCTAGTGAGGATTACTGTCTTAAGTCTATGATTTGTAATAAAATAAACATTTGCAATAGTGGGTAGTTACACTTTATTCCGGTCTTGAAAGTTTTTATACAGTTCGGGTAGTAATACATTTCGGATCAAAAATGGCTTATAGTTTTTCATGTTGCCTGGCAAAATAGCTCTCCAGATTGCTACTAGATATGGATTTGATGAATTTTATCTTTAAGTGATAGGGATAATAGGGAGTTTATAATTGAATGATACCATGTTTCTTGGTAGCATCCCACTAACTGGGCCCATGTTTGGACCAAAGCAGAAAGTTGTAAGGGCTAAAAAGCATCCATACCTGTCATGACTGGAGTTTGGTGAACACTGCTGTGCCTCAGCTTTGATGGACAGGAAGGAGAAGGGTCATTCTTTGTCTCTGATGATTCATTTGTGTGCCAGAGGAGCTCAATGGCAATGGGCATCTCAGCATTGCAGCCTTTTGAGTTTTTAGTATATTAAAGGTAATGGGAAGAGGTTTTGTGTGTGGAACTTCTCATATCGCTTCTCTGTATATTTCTTTGTAAAAGGTCCTTGCTTTTTAGAGTAGAAGTGAATCCAGTCTGGAGTGTAAAGGACCTCGGAAGTCATGTATCTGTTGGATTTCTTTCTCTGCTTAAAAAAAACCCCACGAAACATGTGATTTAACTTCTCTTTTAAACCAGTTGAAATTACAGGTTATCTTTTGTTTCTGAAGGCATTGTTTAGTTTGAAAAGGAAAGAATAGGAACAGTAATTTGTGACCCAGGTCAATCAAGCACTTCTGCATTTTGAAAACTCAGTTCCTCTAATTTCCTAACAGGTTTGGTTGCAATTTTCCTTTATGTTGTTTTTTTTTTTTTTTTTTTTTTTTTTTTTTTTTTTTTTTTTTTTTTTTTTTTTTTTTTTTTTTTTTTTTTTTTTTTGGTTTTTTTTTTTTTTTTTTAACTTTAAAAACTTCCCTCCTCCTTTTTCTTGTCATTCAGTCAGAAATGTTGAGGAACTGAAGTTTCTAAAACCCCAGCTCATGGAACTGTGGGTTCCTATCAGAGATCTCAGCTTTGGGTGGGAGCGTAAGTTTATATTTTGCCTTTTGTTTGCTTCTTTAAATAAGCAACTTAGATTTTTGATCTGACTAAACTGAGCAAATACCTCAAAAACCCCCTGAAATAATCCACAGTGATGCTTACACAGTGTGAAAATTTTAGTAATTTAGCTTGAGTTTTAATGTAACTTTTTTTTTTAACATACAGCCTTACTGATTTTTGTTTTGGATTTCAGCCTTTGTACGCAGACATAGGTGCTGACTTACGATATTTCCTCCAATAATTATGAAATACTGTTCGGTAGTTTCTGGAGCATCAGTCCTTCCTTTCTCATGTCATGAGGTAAAAGTCCATTTCCTTTTGCAGACTTCTGGCACCTGTCCCCAAACTATCAGTGATGAATATTCACCCATGATGAATATTCTCCTCAAAGCTTTCTAGCAATAGAAACTAAACTTCTTCAGATGACTGACTAAAAATTCCATCTGAAGTCCAGCTGGCTCAGAAAATGTTGTACTTTTGAGCTAATGCTATGGGATGTTTTCACTTGGTTTGTCTTCATTTTTGGTTATGTTTTATACTGTGTTGGCACTGCAGTGCAAGACCACTCTGTGTGGACTAGTGTGACATGGATAATTCTTGATGGTGACTCAAAAGGGTAATTCAGATTTTAACTGGTTTCAGGTCACTCAAACAGGAGATAATATAAAGAATGAGAGAACATGTTGGTAAAACACTGAGCTTTTTTGTTGTTGTTGTTTTCATGGTTATTCTTTTGTGATAGCATATAAAGTAGAGGAACAAACTATTTCTCTGGAACTGAGCAACACTGGCTGTATTTAATCACTGTAAATGTACCTGGTGTTAAACGTTTTATTTTGGTAGCTGGTGGTCTTCTATGAACACACCGTGCTTTCAGAGTCCCATCACCCAGCACCCGCCGCCAGGCCTGTCAGCACTTTCATCTGAGCTGTCCTTACTCTTTCCTGCTGTGAGAAAGGATGACAGCTCATTTTATCTGCCTTGCAAGCAAACACAAAGGCTGGATTTCCTGCTTGTTTTTTAATTCTCCTCCATGGGGATGAAGGCTTGTGTATGAAGAGACACTGATTAATGCCAGCTGTTTGATTTGCAGCTGAGGACAGGTCCCAGCTGAAACACTAGAGACATTTGCCACCAGGAGAACCAGTGTCCAGTTCAGAGACATGAAACTGTTTCCCTTCAATAGGCTTTTCCAAGCACCTTAGACACAGAGATGGTAAATCTAGAGCTTAATCTTGAGATTTTGTCTTCTGAACCCATGTTATCTAATCTGTGTTCTGTACCTAATCTTTCTAAGTATTATTAAGCCATTATAACACTCCATAGTAAACTGTTTGCTGCAGGTTTTGAAAAAAGGAAGGGCTATGTAGCTGGAGGTCTGAGAATATAAATGGTTGCTGAACAAGTGGGTGATATCAGACTTGTGATAGAAGAGTTGAATTGAAGATTGTACTGGGGAGCTTTGCACTGGGGCCATTCTCCCCTTCTGCTCCCTTTCATTTCTGCCCCTTCTAATTTTAGTCCATCTCATCCCACTACTTCCCAAAAGAAGCTGTGACCAGTTTGTAAAAAAGGAACAAAATCTTGGCAGTTGAACTGATTTTTAAAAAACTATTATGAGCTGGGCATCTTTCTAGGCAAACCTGACTTGTTTTACATACCCTCTCCCAGAAGGGGAATGGCTCTGAGGAGTGCACTAAAGTTGATTTGTAAACTTCTTACTATGGGAAGGTCAGTATGGAGGAGACAGATTAGGGGCAGGAGAAAGAGGATTAAATGTCCAGCAAATATTTATATAATAGTAAAGCCTATCAAATCTAGTTTGAACTTACTGGGATATATTTATTTATGTGCTTTTCTTTGGGGGTTTTTCATAAGTTGTATTCTAGAAATTTTCGTGGCATATGTATGTTGCTTGGAGCGTGAAATTCTTTTTCCAGCTTTGCTGACAGGTAGTTGTTGGTATTTGCATGGGTTACTGCCATGTGCTGTAGCCCATGAGCAGGGAACCAGCTCTTTTGCAAGGGGCCAGTGAAACCTTTTGGACACCCTTCTGCAGGCCATTTATTAACACATATCTTTGTAGTATTTGGTGATAGCATACAGTAAATCAGCTATTGGTCATAGGAAATTAAGCTGTACACTGTATATATCCTAAGAAGTGCTGCCTTCTAACTCCTGTCTGTTTAATTTATGTTCTATCTTAATTTGGTTTAAAAAATTTAAGTCAGTGCTGTATGACTCTTACAGTACACAGCTAAAATAAACAGTGCAGTGTTTGTCCTTTCAGCCTGATTCCACACAGTAAACTGCTTTCTAAAAAGAAAGAAAACTTCTTCATGTTTTTATTGATTTCTGTGTTTCTGATGTAATTGAGGATGCTGGATTGGAACTAGCAGGAGAGGGAACAGTAGAGTTAATTTGTACCATATGGGTTTGGTTCTCCACCTCCAGGTGACTGCATTTGGGGCTCTCTGAAACCCTGTCCCTGCTGAAAGCAAATGGATCATGTGCAGGTTGGCATACTGTCATTGAATATTATCACTGGTTTTGCTGTAACATTGAAATTTGACTTAAGGCATTTTTATATGTTTCCAGCATCAAAAGAAAATTAAGTTCTCTTTCATTTTTTGCTGTAACATTTAACATTCATGTGGCATATATTTTGGATTCCACAAGATAATACTTCTTTTACAATGATACTTCTAATTTATTTTCGTGAGAATCCCATGCTGCTCTTTCTGCTTTCCAATAGTTACTTGGCGAACTTCACAAAGAAGTTGAGTATCGTTAAGAAAAATGTGTTTTGCAATGTGGCAATTACAGCTGGCATGGAAGTTGCTCAGAATTATTGGTTGTATGGATAGCTTGTTTGGTCTGACTTTTTTTTCCTTTTAAGAGGGGATCTGATTACTCTTTATTTTTACACATGATGTTTACTGTGATCTATAATTTTCTTTCATTCAGATGCTAAGCCAGCTGGATTCATGTTTCAAAACAAATTGCCGCCTCTTCTTATTTTAAAATTTTTTTTAAATCCTGCTCTTTTTAGAAATCTTATAACTTGGCAGGCACTTCTGATTTAATAAAACTCTTTGTTCTTTTGGGGGTGTTTGTGGCCAAAATATTTTCTTTCTTTTCTCCATGTGAGTAGAATACCTTTTTTAAATTTTACTTTTCATTGTGTGCCTTATTAAAGTGTAGATGAATTTTGCAGAGTTTATTTCCTGGAGGAATTTCTCAAAGGTGATCCTGTTTTGCATGCAGCTGCCTGCTTTGTCTAGCTACCTCTTTCTGTGTTGCTCCTGCACATTGTTTGACTTTCTCTTGCATCCTCCTCTGTGAATCTGCTCTTATTTTCTCCTTTATGTATAAGCCCCAGCAGCCAGTTCCATTGCAGATGAAGATTTTTCAGCAATGTTTTCTGCTTTCTGATATAACGCAGAACACTGTAGTTGAGGTGGTCTATTTCTGTTACATACTGAGTTTGTTCATGGCAGCCCCTGCAGAATGAGGATAGAGATTGGAGCAGAGGAGTGTAGATCTCGTTATCAAGAGCTGTGAAAGGTGCAGTGTAAATGAGTACACAGTGGGTTTAGAGTGATTTATAAAACTTGCAAATTTGTTCCTCTTTGAAAGCATAGCTGACCCTCTAAATCACTGGTATCTGTGTGCTGGTTAGGGGCTCAAGGAACCTTTAAATCAGAGTGTAAGGCAAGGGTGGTAGGAGAGCGCTGAAGGTTGTATGGATGAGGATGAGGATGAGGATGAGGATGAGGATGAGGATGAGGATGAGGATGAGGATGAGGATGAGGCACAGCACAGCAGCTGTAAGAGAAGCCAGGTTGTGATGGGGCTGCCCATGTCAAGAAGCCGAAGCTCCATTGCCAGTTGGCTGCACACCCTGGCATGGCCTGGCCATCGGTGCTTCTCAGGCACTTCCCTCTGTGCCTGGGCAGTGCCAGCAGTAGCAAACTCCACAGCCAGGAGAGGATCAGGAATAGAGAAGGCAAAGGGGAGCAAATACAGAATAGGAAAAGGAAAAGCATTAGTAAATGCTAAAGCAGTGCATTGTGCTGATGTTGCTGCGTTGTCATGCATTTACACATGTTGATGTTGGCTTTTCTAGTTTGTTAGAAGGATCTGATACTGTTTGTAAAAGCATTTGAAGATGAGAAATGAATTACCTGAGATGTATTGGTGCAATCATTCCAGGCAAAGCTCAAGGCAGGAGCAGATGAGGTGACTGCAATCAAGTTGCTGCTTATGTTTGTATAAAGCAGCATCTCTGACATATATATAACTAAGAGATCTTAAAATCATTTCACTCAAAGACCCTTTTATCTGATCTTTTTTCTTTCAGTCATACTCCATTGAAATAACATGCTTGTGTAAGTAACCTTCCCCAATAAGAGGCCAAAAAGAAATATCTGTTACATTCAATTTCTGTATAACCTTTGGCAAAATGTAAGGTTAAGATTGAAAATAAAGGGTATTAATGGAGTTTGCATCCAGATCTGCATGCAATGGCAGACTTTCTAAATTGCTTATAAAATGTAGCAATGAATTACTTCTAAGGTGCTGTAGCATCCAAAATTACTTTTTGCTTAGTATGGGAGAGTCGTATCCTCCTTTGAGACAAGAAACCACCGTCTGGAATGCAGTGTCAACCTGCAAAGTATAGGTAGCTCATCATTCCCTAAAGGAAAATAAGGTATCCAGCAAAATACCTGAAAAAGAAAATAGCTAGATATTTGGATTAAGCTATTCTGATTACTATTATGTATTATTGATAATTGTTTTGTTCCGTGAAGCAGAAATAAGTTATTACTGTGTTTGCAAGGTAGGACTGAGAACGAAACTTGATGCCCCTTTCCATGTGATTTTAGTTTGAGGAAAAGTTTTATAAAATATCTGATTTGAGGTTCTTTTCTGTTTCCATGACTGATGACTGAGTGCTTGAAAAAATATGTATCATGGCATAGATGTTATTTTGGGTCCCTGCCTCTGCTCTGGCCTTTGGTATCAGCTTTGGCAGTCCCTCGTGGGTGGTAGCACAGCCAGCTCTCTGGGACCCTTCTGCTTTACAGCAGATTTACTTTGGAGAACATATTTTAGGGCAATTGCCTCCAAAAGAAATGAATAGTCTTTAGTCTTCTCTGGTAAGTGTAAATGTTGGCATGACTTGGTTCCTTGAGGAAGAAGAAAGTTGAGTTCTGATTGGCATTGTAAAGTAGCGTCTTTTGTGTGGGAGGCCCTTGGTGCCTCTGCAAGTGTCTTGTCTTTGGAGAAGCTCTGCCCAGTCAGTCAGAGGTTGCTGCCAGCCCAAATAGCTCCGGCAAGGAGTCAATGAGTGCTCTGTTGCCCTCCCTTTGTCTGGCCACATTTTAACAAAGAGTCTGTGTTTGCGGGGTGGTGGAAATGCCATGCCTCACCACAATAACCTGAGCGGGGGCTTCATGAAAAGTTTCCATTTTTAGCTTTTCTTAAAATAATGAAAGGGATTGTCTGGGGCAATGTTGATATGAAATGAAACTTTGAACTACTGAGTAAATAAAACGACTGAAATGTGATTCAAAATTTTCAAGTAGCCACTGTGAAATGGTTGACTTGTTCTTGTGTCTAAGTGGAGCGAGAGGTGAAGTTGACTAAAATATTAAAAATAATTAAAAAAAAAATCAGAATCTTTTTTATTCTTGTCTTTAAGATAACAAAAGTAACATTGCATCTGACATTTAAGAACCAAAGCTTGTATAAGGGCAGATGAAAAGCTGTGGAGTAAGTACTTGGGAAGGCTTGGCCTTCCAGGTGAGCATCAGGCTCCAGGCTGCCGGCGCTCACAAGCCCCTGGCCTCCCACCCTGCCTGGATGGAGGCTCCAGTCAGCTCCTGGAGCTCCCACCCTACTCCAGCCTCCGGGTGCTGCTTGTGCCACCCCCTCACAGCTCTCCTGGGGTGGCAGGCAGGAGGAGCCCCTGGAGTCCTCTTCTGTCAGGGCAGCACCTGTGGTCAGTGTGTCCCTGAGGCAGGAAGCTCCCGAGGGATGGGGAACGAGGGATGAGAAACCTTTAGTTGGCCCCAGTTAGAGTAATTTTTTGGCAGATTTAGGCTGTTTATAGTAGCAATTTCCTGACATTACAAAATGTGGGAGCTTGGGAAATTTGCAACCTGGAGAAGGCTAATAAATATTTTACTTGATATTTCATTGCAAAAGCTTTTTCTCTTCCTGGAATGAGCCAAATATGTGTGTCAGAGTGCTATTTAATGAAAATCCTCAGGGTTTGGTGGTTGTTTGGGGATTTTTTGAGGTTGTGGTTTTGTTTATTTTTGTGGGGATTTTTAATATATAAATAAAGCTATGGTAATGCATAAAAAAGTTGTTTTCCTAGCAGATTTTACTTTTCATTTAAATAATATAAAGCAGATATTTCTTTCACCTTTTTTAGTTGTCTTTTAGTAGAGCTAATGTACATTAAATTAGTATAGCTTGTGGAGAAATAACTGTTTGTGTCAGGATGACTTTTGGTGGAATATATTGATGTCTCAGCCAAAGCAGATTGATCAGTGGTCATCGCTGGCCTGTTGCCCTCTGTGGCATGGAGGTCAGCAAGAAAGGATGGGAACAAAAGAAGCAAAGAAAACACAGTGTATTTAAACCTGGGGAAAACTGCTTTTTCACTGAAGTCAGACAAATTGGAATACTTTCTCCTTGAAGACAAAACTGATGGCATTCATAGGGCACTGTTTTAGTTTTGCAGTTTTTGATAGAGCTTACTTCTTTATGTCTTCCTAAATATTTACTTGCAAGTCAGTTACATGGTATTTATGGGCTTATTGTTTTTTGATATTTATGAGCTCCGTGTCGTGCAGCTCAGGCTTAGCTTCCATATTCTTCCTTTAAGTTGTAAATATAATCCCTTTCCTTCAGCTTCCACTGTCTGCTGCTGTCAGACAGCCTTCTTGTCATAGTCGTGTTTCATTAGAGCATATATCTCTTCTTGTCTTCTTGTTATATGGAAAGATGTTTGAAGGAGAGCTAAACTGCCACTTCTGAGCAGTGGCTGGTAGAGCCAGAAGCCCGGTGGCAGCTGTCAATCAGGCTATGAATCCACTTGGGAAGGTTTTCCTTACGTACAGCAATTTTGCGGCTGCTGTGCATCAATATATTGTGGTTTCAGTTTCAGGTTGTTGGCTTGGTTTTCTTTGTTTTCTTTGTGTTGTGCATTTATATTCTTCACATACCCTGATTTGTTTTGGGGTGTGTGGACGCTTATCTTTGACAGGGCAGTATCTGGTTTTCACTCTCACCGTTCACTGCAGTGGGTGGCCTCTGTCTCTCAAGCGGCTGCTAAAGGTGGATATTTTTGTGCTATTGTTTAAGACTGTGTTTTTCATTCAGAAGTCTCTTATGTCATTGGCTAAGTAGTCAAGACACCTAGAGCAAGATTTGCTGCCATTTCTTCTGGAGTAATTAATCAGAATTTGCACTGACTTCATTCACACCAGACTTTCAAGGGAGTGAGTGATATGTGATTCTATCTCATCTTCTTCAGCTTTCTGACTTTTCTGGAAATCCCAGTAAACAGAATGAGTAACTTCACAGAGCTTATTGATTTAAACTCTGCAAACTGATGTCATGATTAATTGACTCGGTTTTAGGAACTGTTCTTGGGTCGAAGTATTATTGATGGAAGCAAATCAGGATAGAGTCCTTGCCTTGGCCCAGGAGCGTTTGTGTGTAGCTGTGACTGTTTTGTTCATTTGCAGTGGTCCAGGAACGGGGTGATAGAAGTCTTCTGCTTTGGGGAAGACAGGGAGCTGTGGTTGCATCACCCCCCTGAGCAGGGAATTGACCTTCATTCCTTGGAATGCAAGTAGCTCTGTATCATATAGCCTGTGTAACACTGATAGAAAGTGCTTTCTACTACAGATGATTCTGCTCTATCTCAGCAGCTTGGAAATGTGCTGAATAATACTTAGAATAATACATGAAAAGTAAGACATTTATTAGGGGCAGCCAACTCAGTTTTGGCACTTTTTGCTCTTCTTCTGTTTTGCATTCTTTTTTTCTTATTTTTCTCTCCCCTCAGGCTGTGGGAGAAACTTAGTTCTAAGGAACAAAAATGCTGCTACAATACTGAAGAGCAAAACTCAACACTAAAGATGCTTAACTAGTTGCAGAGTCTTAGGAGCATTCAGTACTTCCAGTTAAATAATTTCTTTTGCACTTGGTTGCAATTTCCTAAGACAGGTTGCCCTTTCACTAGGGGAAGTATTTTTAATGATCAATAAATTTGTTAAACTCCATATTTGAGACCCTAAATCAACCTGTTGTTCATTCAAACCGGGAGGAGAAGGTGATGGGTAGAACCCCAAGTCTTGCACGAGTGCCACAGACCTTGCACCTTGCCCTCTGTGAGCTGCTGCTGCTCCCAACCTGAGGGAGGGTGTGCAAGACCACGCATGCCTGGGATCTCGCTGGCACCCGAATTCTATTATTCTTTTATAAAATCAGCCTCACAAGCAAATTGGTTGGGTGAAAATTTAGGGTAAATTTTTATTAAAAGAAAATTTTTGACTGTCAGAGTCTTGGAAGATTATGTGAAAATGTTTGCACATATCTCCTAAAGCTTGAAATGAAATGAGAAATAAAATAATTTCAAATTTAATAATATTAAGATGATTCAGTCTTTTTAAAAAACAATCTTAAGATTTCTGAGGAGCAGAATTTGACAGCATTGGGCACTGGCAAGATTTGAAAATGGCAAATACTTTCACTGTCATGTATTTGTAGCCAAAACAATAGTAAGAGGCTGCAGCCCATGATGGGTCTCGGAGCACACCACCAGAGAGACATCAGGGTCTGTTTATGTGGGAATATTCTTCTGACAACTTGGTGTTGTGTGGTTGAGCTACAGCAATGCCAGATCTATCAGCAGCTTTACTAATCTATGATAAATCTTATGCTCCCTTGAGTCTAGACAGGGAGAAAGCTCTAAACTGTACAGTGCAGCTTTGGGGCAGCATTATTCTTCTCCTGAAGTTAATCATTCACTGCTACAGCTGTTGGTGTTGCTCTGCATTTGATGGTCATGAAGACAAAGATGGAAAAGAGAGGAGTGTTCTTTGTCACTCTCAGATTTATGTTATGATTTTGTCAGATGCTTTTGGACAAGCAGAATTTTCTTCTGTTGTTGCAATCTAGGACAAATTTAAAGTGAATCTGTTCTTTCTCATATTTCAAAGCAGAAAATTTGATTGAACTTCCAGGGGTCAAACCAATCCCTACTATTTCTTTCTAACTGCATTTCAGAGTTGTCTTTTTCTACCCCCCCATGACTGAGATCCAGCCAACACAGCCTCTTCATTCTTGCCATTCAACATCTTATTGAATTTTGACTGCAATAAAACTAAAATTTATCTCTGAGTTTGCCTTCAAGCCTTTTTCTTAGTTCAGTTTCATTTGTGTCCACATATTGTCTTCTGAAACTAATATACTTGAATTGCTTAAGTGGCAGAAATACTGTTCAATGATGCATGCTTTTTCTTGGACTTGCTGCCTATCGGGATTTAATGTAGTCTTAGAAAACAAGGAAGGCAACCATATCAAAGCTCGTAGAGATGCCAGAAAGTATAAAAAAAATCCCAAATCTGTTTAGTACTGAAAATGTTTCCAATGCACTGGGAGCATTTTCTGTTGATTTGTGTGGGATGCTTAACATTTCCACCAAGTCTCCTGAGGCAGGAGCAAGTGAAGAAGTGCTGGGACTGGTGTCCAGCACTTGGCTATCAAAAACCAATTGGTTTTGCAATCCAACTGCATATAAAGGAAAATGCAGTTAAGAAATCAAAAGAAAATGAACGAATAAACCTGTGTAAAATTGGTGAATTATAAGGATCTGGTGAAGGTATAAAGTAACTGCCAGTTCCCCTCAGAAATTTCATGCAACTCCACCTCTGAGTCAGAGGGATAAAAAAAAAAAAATCCAGTTCCTTTTAGGCATGGGGGGAGAAACAGCTGGCTGGAATAGAAAATTGAAGGCAAAAGAGATTTTAAGTGAAGGTTTAGTCTTTGAGAAGTGCACAGGCAGACCAGGTGAGCAGTCCAGGAGAGTCTGAGGTTGTTGGTGGTGTGCCAGAAGGCCGCCAGGCATTTTGGAAGAGGCCAGTAAAGTGATAGAAGGAAATATTGGAGGTTTGGGGAAACCTTAGAGGGATCTCAGATTAGTTTTCATTTTTAATTTTTTAAAAATCAGCCCAGGACTGAATCCAAGTTTCTAGTCAAGTGTCAAACCTGCAGATAAAGATCTACACAGAAACCTGGCTTGTAGCTGCTCTTTCCATTTGAGCACATGTAGGTGACATGATTCAGCCATTTCACTGACCTTTTCTGGTGTAGACCTGAAAAATGAACACTGAAAATCTCCTAAATGTTGCTGCATACCTTAAAAGAGCAAAAGTAAAGCCAGATACAGGTGTTGGGCTGGGTGGGAAGCACTGATCCTCCAGCCCCCCAGTTGCAGCCTGGGGAGGGGATGTGAAGGATGACAGCCCCATAGGGGCTGTGAAGGATGACCTTCATCCCAGGCATCACAAGTTAATTTTTGTCTTAGTTAATGCAAGTGAAAAGAAATTTAAGTTGTGTCATCACTGAGTGTCAAATCTAGACCAATTTTTTTTTAACTGGTATTCCAGCAGCCAGAACCATATTGATTCCCCCATGTCTGTTGGGTTTGCAGGGTAGGAAAATGTTATGGGGCTAACCAGGAGTCACTCCTGTCACTGATATCACAAGACTGACCTTGACCGTTGATTTTTTGTCAGGCCAAGGGTCCTTTACAGCTGCAGTGTCAAACAGAGAAGCCGAAATTTTTTTTTTTCTTCACCACGTGAGGGGAGAGGTGACTGAGATATTTGTCCAATAGTGCTAACAAAAGTTTACTTAATGCAAAGTGGAATTCTGATCTGCAATTGCCTTAATCCGCATTCCTCAGTTTTCTCCTGACCACAACCAACCACATACCAGTGCCACAATAACACACTCTGATTATGGTAGTGCACCTGTGCTGGGTAGGTTTCCTGGCCAACTTTTTGTTAGGATTTTCCACTGATTTTATCTTTAGACTGTAATGATTTTATTCCTTGCAAAGATTTTCAAGCAAGTTAACAAGTTTATTTTGGAAAATTACTTTATCTAGATATATTCAAAACTAATATCTTTTTAAAATATCTTGCTGTTAGTCAGTTTAAGTCTCTCCTAAGAAGTTTGGTTATGTAGAGAAAAGTGTCTGGAAATAACAATACTTTTAATTTTCATGGTTCTAATATGATCATTAAGAAATAATAAAGGAAACAGAATTGCCAAACAAACTTAACAAGTTATCAAAATATTTGCTGGTGTTCTGACCAGAAACCCCCAGTTCTGCTGCTTGAATGCATTTTATGTCGTGAGGACTTTGAAATACAAGCAGTAAAAGAAAGCCCATTTTATTGAAGCATATATGTAAGGTCTGCTAAAAATAAAGCCAAATCCTTACTTCTAGAATTGCAGTGGAGCTGGATGTAATATCTTGTGTCTTAATAAAGGAATAACGTCTGTGTTGGCAAATAATGAATGTGAAATGAACTCTTTTTGTTCACCTTTTTTTATGCTTTATATCAATGTCTGTGTTTTAAATTATAAGTATGCTTGCAGAAACTGGTGTAGGTTTCATTCATTTTGTTAATCATTACAACTTTCCACTTCAGCTTCTTCTGAGTGAACTCAGTTCTTGAGTGTACCCAAACTGTTCTTACTTGTCACTGATTTTAATGTATGGTGGCCTAAGTGTCCAGTAGCACATGAATAAGCTTTTTAGGAGAAGTTGGAGTAAATGGTCTGATACTATTCAAGAGCTTTTACTATTTTATTTGACTTTCGTTTGGTAAACAGATGTATTTAATTTTGCTGCTACTCTGTAAATAATTATATTACAACACAGAGCCAAACTTAGGAATTGTTCAGCAACAAAAAAGAATCCATGAATTCCCATGTCTGTTTGAGTCCCTCTGAAGTGGAGCACGAACCTGGTTTTAGGCTGCAGTAGACACTTGCTTGCACAGGTCTTTCTGCAGTACACATACCTGCTGTGTTTGGCACACGAAGGCTACTTTCTCACGTGTGATGTTACCTGCCTTGTAGAAGGTCAAGCAAACACTATCCTTTTCCATACATGGTACAGTAGTTAATTCAGAAAATCCAGGGGTTTCTT
This sequence comes from Erpornis zantholeuca, assembly GCA_013400515.1. Classification (NCBI taxonomy): domain Eukaryota; kingdom Metazoa; phylum Chordata; class Aves; order Passeriformes; family Timaliidae; genus Erpornis; species Erpornis zantholeuca. The sequence goes on along the minus strand of VZTN01035270.1, from coordinate 121,525 downwards.
ACATCTGTCACTTATGGCAGCCTGGTGGTGTTGGTTCACTTGGTTTTGGTCAAGTTTTCTGTTTTAAATTTGGTGAGAGGGATTTTAAGACTTACACTCTATGGATTCATGTTATTTCATTTTTGTTGTTCTGGAGTCTTTCCATGTTTGAGCTTTCTTTACCCTTTCCCTACACACTTAAAAATCATGGATATTAATTTTTGTAAGTAATAAATTTCTGTGTATAGATTAAGCCTGAAGTACCACACAAATCAGAATTTCGGGCTAAAAATGAAAGAACTGGCATGTGTTGTGCCATCACAAGCCCCAAAAAGCATCTCGGCATTGAATGAGAGACGCTGAATTTTACTGCCTGTGGAAATCCCCCAAAGCACAATTAGCCTGGCTAATTATCTATGTATTGATATTTAAGTGTTGTAAGCAAGTGTAATCACATGCTCGATCTTTACCAAAATCTCAATCACGCTTACTACCCTAGGCAAAAAAAAAAAAACAAAAAAAACAAAACATGAAGCATTAACTCCAGTATATGGAAAAAAAATTGTGAATAAAGGGCTAGAGAATAGGAGACAGCTTAGACCTAGACCACCAACTAAACAGCAAAGATTTCTTTTGCATGAATATCAAAATTATATGTATGGTGTTCCCCTGTAAGAAGCCATCAAAATGTGCTGTAAAGCTATACAGATGTACAGGTTGGAGTGAAAAAGATGAGTAACATCAATTATGTCTTTAGGACATCAGAAATTTTACTAAATGGAATGCATTTCTCGGAAAGAGATATTGAAATTGGTACCATAATGAGATCTATTACAAGACCTGCAAAATAAGGACTTTCTTAAAGAGATTATTTGAAATATTGTGAGCTATTTTCATCTTTCATTCCATGTTTGACCAGGTGACAGTTCCTAGAAATTCAAGACTTTTTTCCCTTTTTGGTTTAAGCTTATAAGATCATCCTCATCCTTCTTGTTCACAGATTTACGTAGATGTACACAGTTTTACATAGAATACTAAGTATTCTTACATCACCATTCTTCTCCTTAAACATCACACTTACAATTAAGGAAAAAAAAAAGAGTGAAATAATGAGTAGCTGGCAAATTCCAGTAGAAAAAAATATTTGCATTAAAGCACTTCATCTGAGAAGAAGGGAGAGTTTATGTCCCAATAGGGAATCTCATTTTGTTTGCAGGTTAAGTTAAACATATATTATACGGAGTTTTTGGAGATTACTTTTTATATTGGGAAAGCATTCACTGGCGTTTTATGTGGTTTATTCTGTATGAGGTATTTCATTCCTGGGTATTCCCATCATGAGTATGTGCAATATACTGCTATCTCTTTCAAAAATCAGAAGCAACCAACGAACTCCCTTTAAAAACAGCAAACCAGCATCCCCACAGACACACACACTTGAATTTCTTTTACTCTAAAATACATATGATTTGTATATGATCCCAACAAATTGTGTGTGCATGCACATATATGCATGACTAGACCACACCGTACATAGCTGCATATGTGTGGGCACAGAAGCACATACATTCACAGCACATAAAGCAACTGCACTCAGGTAAATCCTGTATATAAGTCATGTTTTAGTAGCAGCCACTCTGGTTTTTTCTGATTTCTGGAACTACTGTTCATTAGGTATCACTGAAGAACTAATCATTTGGTAAGTGAAACTATCATTGTTTATAACACAATCATACACCCTTACCTTTGTGGTCTTTTGACTTATGTTACTCAAAAAATTGAACTCATAGATAAAAGATTCCTCAAATAAAAGTGTTTCCATAACACCCTCTAAATCTTAACCTTACGGTGTTCCCAGAGCTTGCTATAATGTTGAATTTATAGTCTTCTATTAATGAGAAGGATACCAAAAATGTATTTTAGAGCACTGTTGCATATTTTGCAATGTAAAAATCTAATTGCCCTCTGGAAAGTTGATATTAGTAAAACTTTCCAGAGTTGAGGACCAATGGACCATACCATTGCTGGAAGCAAACTGTATTTGTAAATCATATGGGATGTAAGTTATATGTAATTTATCTGTCTTCCTCTAGCCAGTCTTTCACTTCTGAGTCCCCTATTTTTGTGTCACTAAATTCTTAACTTTCAGTTTTTTGTATACAGTGCTCTCATGGTCCTGGTGAGAATTCAGGGGAAGTAACTAATAAAACTTGCCTGTCAAATATTTTTTTATACCGTGTTTATGTGCAGTTAATGAATTCATGAAGAGAGCTATATTTGATCATCTGACTCTTTTGGGAGCTGATAGAAGATTTCTAGCCAGGTAAATGCTATGAGCTGAAACATTGTCACATAACACTGCAGAATAGAGATGCAAAACTGGTCGTGTTATGGAGAAGATCTTGGTAGGAATGCAACTCTTAATTACTACTTCAAGGAATCATTAAGGGCTTTCGTTGTCATCTTACAGCGTAAGCAGTGGGGAGGGGATTGATAATGATTAAGATACAATGCATAAAGTCTAGAACTAATGTCTTTCTAAACATATGAAAATATCTAGAATCATAATCACGACATGCTCAGGAAAGAGATTTTTTTTTTTTTTTTATCTCTTTGGATTGCTACATGTAGCTTGTAGATAGCATTTCAGACTTGGAGAAAGAATTGCACCGTGCTTGTCTCCAGGAGGACCAAATACATAAAAGACAAGTAGCACGCTCTTCTGACTTGCATTTTGTGCTTTGACTGGATTGCCTTCCTGAAGTCTGGTACTGGGGCCAGTGTTTGGATGTTTCATTTTTGTATTTAGGATGGCTGAAGATATCCTTAAAATCCTTTCAGATAGAGAGAAAGAAGTTTCATTTTGCAGTAGGCTTTGTTTCAATGGCTTGAGTACAAGAATTCATTTGATTTCATCCACTTATTTACTAGCCTGATTAAAATAACTCTGTATATGAGAATTAATTTTTGCTCCAGTGCTTGGTCCAAGACTGGGGGAACAAGGGGACAGAGTTTGGCTCATCCCTACCCTAAGAGTTCCCAAAATACATTTGACTAAGAAGTTAAAATTCAGACCAACACAATGCTGAATCACTGGAGACAAAGCTTTTTTTCATAGCTGAATGGTACACCTGGCTTATTCAGATTTCTTTACCAGCAACAGTTCTGTTCCCTTAGGTGATCTGAGAGAGGCCTTACAGTTCTATTCTGGAGGAGAGGGTTAGTAGTAAAATGTTTATGTGCAAAACCCACAAACCAACAACCAACAAAAAAATGCAACTAACCAAAACAACTTGTGTGATTTAGTCCTATTCAGAATTTCCTGTGATGTCTGAAGGCAGAGTTATAGCTGTCAAGTTTTATTTCACCAAACCAAATTTTGCTTTTTCCCCTAGGACCCCTTAAAGAAGATGATAGTGCATTTGCAGTGAAACAGCTCTGAATAGCTCTGACTTTGGAATTTCAGAAAGTTAAACTAAATTAATTGAATGACTCAGAGCAATTCCAGTTTGCATATCATATAAGAAATTCCCATTTATTTTATAGTATTATGGTTTACTTTGATAGTATATTTGTTAATTTTGAACACTAGAAAAGACTCTAATGCACATCAGTGTTTTGAAATGGGTCACTATACATTTTGTTTGCTAAGATCGCAAATGATTAGCCACCTAGCTGAAAAGAGAAGCCTCAGCTTTCTCCAGGAATTCATAAACATTGGAAAGTCTTTTTTTTGTCACTGTATTTTCTAAAGAATCTTCTGCTAAAAGTCCTAAAGAAGAGCCACAAATCTCTAAGAGATTTTCTGATAGTTATCACAAAATGGTAAAGGTCTGCTGGTATCATGACTGCCCTTTTATTTGATGTTGAGTGCTTATTGGCATAGACCCCAGATACTGACTGAAACTCTGCATGTGAAACCAAATAATTGCTCCTGATAGGGATAATATATCAGCATTAGGACACAGATAGTGGTAATTTTCCATGTCATTTAGATAGTAGATAACAGCACTACAGCGACTGATAAATGATTAGCTTAAGTCATGAAATGAGGCACATGTGTGTTTTCCTAGTTAGGTATGTGAGAATTGCATTTAATTTTTATTTATGCAGGCACGTAATGTAGACAATGATTTCAGATAATGGATTTAGCAAGACAGTAAGGGAAGAATGTCTTTTTCAGCTCAATGCTAAGATACCCTTCATTTTCCTTCAGTATTTCATAGCATGTGGAGAGAAGAGGGAAACTCTACAGGTCCTACAGATATGTCCCTGAGTAAGATAGTAATACAAACTCTCCTTAGTCTGTAGTGAGTTTCCAGACATCCTCATATTCATAAGATGCTCTGTCTTCTTATGTTCCATCTAAAGCTGAATTGGAGGGGAGGGGGAAGGAAATGCCTGACTTTTCTTGGTGCTTTTGCTAGGCTTGTGGACATACGAAAATACCAAAGGAATGGGATTAGAGCTCTCCCCTCTCTCTGAATCCTCCTTACTTGCCTGTAAATCTGTGTCTGGTTACTGTTCTTGAAGATGTAGTAAACCATTATATGTCATAATCCAATTTCTTATCTGTTAGAGATCAAGATGTGCCTCAGGATGCTGGCTGACTATCCCACATCTGTCTGTGATGGAGGTCTTGCAGCTGTCTCCCGAGCAGCTGGGCTGTACAGCTGTCAAGCGCGAGTGCCTCCACTCTGATTTAGTGTGTCAATTCCTGTCTTCTGCAGCTTCAGTTTTGACTTCCATTGTGAATCGATTTTCACTTATTTCTGAAATGATAAGGAAAATTGTGTATTAAATATTCATCATGCTATCCCTAATGCAGCCAGATGTGCTTACTTAATGAAAGCAATGAACCAGACATAATGATGTTGTTAACAAAATAGAAAATAGGTCTTTTGCCACACAAACTACCTACTTGCCATGCACTTCAAGCATGGTAGCCGAGTATTTTGTATGCCTTTTGCTCCCTGTTATTTGTTTTGCTGGTAGTCACTGATTTTTGCTGTGAATTTGAATGAGTTTAAATGAAGAGACTGGTAAAAGGCACATGATAAAAGTTGGAATTGAGCTGCAAATGGATGTTGTTAACAGGGGTTTACCTTCATACAGCTTTTCGATATATATTTTCTTCTGAAATTTGGCTGGTCAGGCTTTAGCAGTGCAGTCTGAAAGTCTGTACTTGTTTGAAGAAAAACAGAATATCCTGTAAGATGTACAAAAATTGCAATGAAAGAAGCAATGTGGAAGAAAAAGCAGATTCAAACAATTCTTTCAGCCACCCACACCGTCACAGCAAAGCTTCTGAAGGGAAAGAGATGTTGTGTATTGAATGCAGTTTTGCTCAGATTTGGAGAAAAACATATAGTTCATGTTGCTAGGGCTGTGTAAATGCCTGTGGGCGCAAAAAGGGATGCCCTTACCTGTGCTGAGTAGTTCCCTTCTCCCCCCTTAAGTTACTGGTACTGCTTCAACAGTGCAGCATACTTGAATGCATTTATGAGTATTAAAGTTGTAATTTTGGCTGCAGAGGTGGTTTTTGGCAGATGTGCTGCTTTTTGAACAATTAGGGGAGAGACGTGTACAAATGGTGCGCTTAGTCCAAGCCACCTAAAAGTGTAGTTAGAGCTGAAGCAGAGACGAGCAGTCAGAATAGACTGCATAATCCCTCCTTACACATCTTTTGGCTGCTGGAAATGTGATCTGTCTCCATAAATCCTGTTTTATATAAAGATAGTAAGTAGGACTCATTACAGCTTTTTGGCTGTTTATGTTTCGCTGCTGGCTATCGATACATGACAAGGCAATATTAATCTTGTCTCTCTGGGAGCCAGAAGCAGCAGACTGCTCATGGGCATCCAGAGGCTGCAGAGGAAGCACAGAAATACACACACTGGAAAAGGCGGAGAGGTCAAGTTTGACATTCAATCCCTGCTCATGACTAACTTAAAATATTACCCTTCAGCTGCAAAAAGACTGGATTTCAGCAGCAAATTTGACCAGACAGACCACACAATGAAGTCATCAGTGCTGAGACCCACCAGCTTGAAAAAACAACAACCCCTGGTGTTAAGACAAATGCTTTGAAGAGTGGTTGATATTAATCAGGTGGTGCTACTGGTTTGGAGTTCGTTAGTCATTCTGTATGAATAAAAATGCTGATAAAGGACACAATAACCATGCAGAGACAAGGCAGTTTTGTAACACAAGAAGCCACAGATCTGAAGTCTGCTTAAGGAGAATTGGTTAGGGTCCATTTCAAAATTCCTTAAGCCAAACTCATCTCTGAGCTAACTCCTTTGAAGTCACTGGGGTTACACAAGGAATTAATTTGGCCCTTCGGCTCTGTACATTAGCAGTGATCCTGCTCACGGTGTTGGAGGTTTACTGTTTCAGTGTGGTTTCCTCAGAGGAACTTCTAAGACAACCCATTGTGTTCTCACTGTGGGCAGCCCTCATCTTCCCCACCCTTTCTTTCCCATAATTTTCTTAATTGCTGCAGCCATTGAACAATATTTTAATTTATTAACTATCACATACTATGAAAATAACTCCTTTTTTGTATAGAATGTTTGCCTACAGCTGTCCTTGGTAATCTGAAACAAATTTTTACTGGATGTGGCCTTGGTTCACTGAGAGAAATTAAAATTTGATGTGCCTGACTGTTCTTGAACTGCAGGCACAGCTGAATCCTGGTAACATGGGGTTGGATCCAGAATTGCTTCAGTCTGATAGAAATGCAGTGTCTGTCCTCTTCCTCTTGCCAGCAAGCAGTATTTGTCCAGCCATGTGGTAAGCTGGACCAGGGAACCAAATTGATTGAAAATTAATCCAGAAAATACATGTTCAGCTAAATCTGTTACCTGCCCCTTAGCAGAAGAGAATGTGATAGCAGAAGTGGACGGCTCAGAATTGGCTGGAGGTGACTGACTGTGCTAAGTTCCACTTGGGGGATCTATATCCCTTAAGCAGTACTCTCTTGACCTAATGGATGTCCAGAGTACACGTCCATGCCCACGGATCCATGCCCAGCACTGACCTTTACCAAGGATCTCCAGCTGCATGAACCTGAGCCCATGTGCCCTCTGAGGTGTTAGCGGAGCTCGAGTCTAGCACCCTTCTCTCTGGGAGATGGCTGGGATGGGCAAGTGTCTTTAATCATCTACAGGATTTTTCTGTGTGTGAGGAAGAGAGATTTGAACTGGAATGAGTATAGTATCTAGCATTTCTATTCAAATCCTCCTAGAGATTCAAAACACACAAAATATGTAACAACATAATTTTTTCTCTGCTGAATGTTGCATACAACCACAGGGGGAAAATAAAAAGTTCTATGTAGGTATAGTTTGAAAATGAGGACTAGCATTTATGAATACCAGATTACATAATTTTTCACCTTTTTCTCTCTAGGTCTCTCCCTTTCCCTTCTCCTCTTGTTTTGTGGAGAAGGTTGTCACTTAGTGCCCAGGTCAATGAGTCTGACATCCCTCTGCTGAGAGACTGCCTTTGTAGAACTAGACCTAAAGTCTGGCATGTAAATTACTTCCATATTTAACATGACAGGCTGGGTGGTTAGGTTGTCTGAGAGTAAGATAATAAGATACTTTGAGGAGCTGAACTATCCGCTGCATTGCAAGTAAAAAGTTGGAGGTTTGTTGTTTTCTTGTGGTTTTTTTCCCTGTAGCAGAACATTTTAAAATATAACAGAATGCTATGTAAATGTTATTTCTCAAAATACGTTTTGTTGTGTTACACTTGCTTCTGAAAAAGGATACTTTGCATTACAGTCTTGGTGCTATTGTGAGGCTGCCCCTGAGAATTCTGTGTGTTTTCCCTTCAAGGAAAAATGCACAGGTTTTCCAGGATGGCAAGCAATGATGCTTGAAAATGTAACTTCTCTTCTTAACAAACAAGGAGACAACAACTGCTCACAGCATCACAGGGAATTATGAGATGAAAGCCCACTATTCAATCAAAAATTCATAGTAAAAATCTTAACATTTTATTTCAGTTACAAATTCAATCTCAATCTCGTTTTCACTGGACTATGGCAAGTCGATACCTGCTTAGAATTCTTTTTTTTTAAAGATGTATTAATATGTATCATTCAAATAAAATGGGTGAAAGGAATATGAAGCTGAAAAGCGAAGTCCCTCAGGTATTACTGGAACAAATAACATAACCGGTTCCAATTATTGAATCAACAGATCCCTTTCTTCCATTTCCTTTTTTCATCCAGAAGAAATCGGCTTAGTCACTCGTTGATGTGGATATATCGATAGCAGTGAGGCATGCTTTCACTTGCATACTGTAGCACCATGGAAGTAAAAAAGCCTGTTTTGTGAGTGTTGAAGGGACAAGGCAGCATGATTAAGAGATGGTTAGCTTTAAGTTGCTTACTGGGTTGGTGGCTTTCACAGTGATAGTCTGAATTTCCTCACAGTGAACATGCTCCTCAACCCCTGAGGCCTCTCATGGAAGAAGCTGCTTGCTGCCCTACTTGACAGCAGCTGGCACACTGCAGGCTGTCTCCTCTGCAGGACAGCCTTGGTCCCATGACTGGACCTGGTGACCTTCTGGCTTCGTGTCCTAAAGCTACGGTCTAATTCATACATCTGCATCCTAGATTTCATGTTCTAATCTTCCAGCTTCATAGCCTATGCGATAATCTTGACACAGAGCTAAAGAAGTTTCAGTCACACTGTTGCCCAGTCATTACTGCTCAGTCATTTCTGTCAGCATTTCTACCCATATTGCAGAGGATAGCAGGTAGTTGACCTAGTTTCAGAATTCAGATAATGTGAGGTTTTTTTTAAAGCAGAGCGCACTTCTAGGATGTCTAAATGCTACAGCAGATGTTACTAGAGTATTTTGAAAGTACAAGACAACCACTAAGATGAGATAAAAAGCCTGCTGACCAGTGTCTCAAGATAACTGCTCAGTTAACACGGTTGACAGGCGGCTCCTTGCAGCACTGGCTCTTGGAGCTCCTTCTTCCAGTACTGCTCAGAGCCCGGACCAAGTGGATGCCTTCTCAAAGGAGCTGAGCTGGCTCTGCTTCAGCAACTGCTCCCCACTGGATTCGGAGCACTTGAAACCACAGCCATTGTTGACTGCACCAGTGCTTGCTGAGGTTTCAGTGTGTCTCAGGGTCAAACATTTAGATACATGCCAAGGCATGGGCTCTGCAGCCTTCGCTTTCCAGGTAGGAGCTGGTGTCCCCCCATTCATATGTGAGCTATGCAGACAGCAGCATTCCTTACATTGTACGAGGCATTAGTGCACTCCGTCGTACAGCTCCGGGATAAATACCTACCCCCGATTCAAGCTGCAGCAGGTATTAAAAAAATTAAATAACGTCCCTGAAATCATATTTATTTAGCCCATTAGCACATGGTCTTTAGAAGAGTGCATGAAAGTTAAGTTAAAGGCTCATGACCTCAGGTTTGTTTTTTTTTAATAAGAAAAAACAAAGGGGAGTGAAAATTAGTCTTGCCTTGCCCTCTCTGATTTTAGTGTTCCTAGTGTGGTTTGTCAAGTTTTGTATGGCAGTTACACTAAGTCAGTCTTTTATTTTGCATGCGTGTTCTGCAGAATATTTTTAATTTATATTTTATTAGGCAATTGATGGAAGGAACTTGTATGTAAAATAAGCACCCATAAATTAGTATCACTTTCAGCAGAGCAGAATAATGGTGAAGAGAAAATCATTGTTATTACCTCAGATAGACAGGCATAGAAGTGTAATTTAGTGGAACTGATGTATGCAAACCTGTGGGTATTGGACTGAGACTCTGGACCTGGATTAACATTCATGAAATACTTCCCTCACTGGGTCTCATTTCAGACTGTACAGGAACAATGTCGTTCTCTGAGAAGTGTTTTAATATATGCTGCTTTCCTTCCTGGATAACAACTATTTTTATTTTTAGCCAGTCAAAATTCGTACTTGAGAAAACAAAAGCAATCAAAGCAATAACAGCTGAGTTAACGGAGTACTCAATTAAATGAGTACTTACTTTTCCATAGAAGCGAAAGCTAGAGATGCCCAAGGGGATGCAGCCTGTGTGCATTCCCTGCCAGGGCACCTTGTCAGTGTGTGGAAATCCATTAGCAGAATTGCAAGGTTAAATCCAGTTTTCAAAATCTTATTTATATATGGTGTCCTGGTGCAAAAGCCTCTTGAAATATGGAGTGTTTGGTTTTCTGAAATCGCCCTTTTTCATGAAACGTTTAGAAATTCATTTAGTGAAGCATTTTGCCCATATCCTGCTCTTGCCTTGGATGGCTCTTTTGCAACTATGTGCTAGATTGAAATCTTAGACTAAGCTTTGGTTGTAACCAGAAAGCAATAGCTTCTTATCTTTTCTGGAACTGACATTCTGTTGTGTAGCTTATTATGTATTTTTTGGAGAAGCTGTTAATCTTCTTTCTGTGCTCTTTTTATTTTTTCTCCACACTTGCACAGTGGCTTTTCCTGGACCCGGTCTCAAGTTCAGCTGCTGACGCACAATCCCTGCCTTCTTCAGTGAGAGTTTTTCGAGCTCAAATGGGGTGTTAAACATTAAAAGCTCTTTGTTTCTTTGCTGTTGTTTTTTGTAGGGTTTTTACAGTCATTTTCTTACTGTAGAACTGAGAAACATTTTCTTATAATTTATTTTTATGCTTTAATAAAAAATTTAACTGTCTGACATAAGCCAAAACTTGAAGGAGGATGGTAAGGAATGGCTTTTGAGAGGGTAGTAGTTTGAAAACTGTACTGTAGCATACTATGCTCTATAATATATGAATATATTACAGTATTCTATAGCACAGTATATTTCCTTTAGTTGTGAAAACCTAATGCTAATACAGAGTCAATGGCATAGTAATCCTTGTAACAATTAAAACAGGAGAGAACATGTTGAAGTAATACAGCTGATTTTGCAACACCGTACACGAGAATGACCAGTTTTTGTGTTCAGTATGATAATCTGATTAAATTATCATTCCTAAATAATTCTAGCTGTGTGGTTCAGGTCTTATTTTGGTGATTTAAGCATGTACTCTAAATGAGGATGACATTTAAGATGCTGCTAAATCTCGTGACATGTTTTAATAATTTTTTCCAAGTTCCTGTTATCATTAGGTTTATCTACTGAAAGATAATTTCTCAGAAGATTTCATTTTCTGCCATTATGAGATAAAATCTTGTGCAACTTTAGCTTACCTGAATGGAAAAGAAGACACTTCCATCCTACCTTGGGTCCTAAAAAAAGTTGTTTATTTTTGCAAGTTCTGAGTGCAGCCTGCCCCTCCTAAATAAGATTTTTTTTCCCCCATATTATACTGCTTTTCACCCCCTTTTATTTTCTTCCCCTCCCCACAAGAAATTATAATTCCTCCTGAGGTTTGTTGCCACAGTAATTTTGAAGTAATTGAAATCAAGGTGGCTTTTTCCCTGCCCAAATCTTCTAACAAAACTCGGTATCCCAATTTGTGTGCCTTCTGAGGACCTTATACATATTGTTAGTAGGTATCCACCATCTTCCAAGGTCTTTTTTGTAGCCTGCTCCAGAGCCTGGCCAAATTGGTCAAATTTGTCCCTGTACTCTGCCCCTGCCTCTGTGTCAGTGCATCAGCTGTGGCTGTTCTCATCTCGTGCTGGTTTTGTCTCAAGAGGGAAGGAGATGCTTACAAGAAAGGTTTTCTAGAAGCAGGACAGAAAACCACTCAGATCCCTTCACATCAGGCTGAAAAAAGATTTTGGCCCTAGCAGCTTGAAGTGTCTGTGAGATTTCTGAAAATGAATGTGTTTCACAGGTGCTAGAGACCGCCTTCATCCAGCAAATACTGGGAGTTTGCAGAAGCCAGCATCTTGGCCCTAATTAACTGGACCCAGTCCATAGTCTTCACGTCACTTGGCCTTATTAAATGTTTATATGCATCTGTGAGAATTCCCTATATTAATTCCTCATTCTATCCAGCGTCTAAGTATTTCAGACAGCACAAATAATAAATGAAGCTGCGGAACCAGTACTGACTAACGAGATAAAGATTAGATTGCCTTTGCTTGGTGATGAATGAATTACAATTCACAGGATGGTGTGGCTGGCTTGATGGTGAAAAATGTAATTACTGCTAAGTGAAGAAAAAAACCTTAGAAAGAATTTTGTAATCAGTGACTGAACAACTTTCATACGTAAAGATTTTCTCTTCTTTTCATGCTCTAAAACAAGAACATTTGTGACTACATGTATTTGGCCAGATCGAGTTTAGAGAAGAAAAACTCATGCAGCAAAGGAGAAGATAAGCTCAATCAACTTTCAGATGACAGTTTTTCTTTTCCATTACCTTTCAGTGTTAACAGTTGGTCCTCTCAAAACTGAATCACACCCTGCCTTGGTGGCTCTCAGACTCAAATGTGTGCTTTTTGAGCATTCACCTCAAACTGGTTAATTACTTAGGTTGCTCTCTAGTCCTTTTAAATTTAAGTGGTAATCTATTAAATTAAGACATAACAGGGTTACACAAGCCTTAGAGCTGCATGCATTTTCTTCACTTAGCCACATTTATACAAGGTTCTGTATTTTTTTTTTTGTTGACAAAGTTTTGAAGGTTTTTGAAGACTGAGATAAAGGCTGAAGTTTAATGTTTTCAGTTTCACAGAAGGTGGAAGTTTCTCTTCATTTGAGAAAAAAGGAAGGTATTTTTAATGGCAACAAAGACATACTGTGCTTTTTTTTACATTTTACTTGCAAGGCCACAGAAAGTTATAGGTTGTGTTCCCATTCTGCCTCAGAGGAAAGAGTGAGCAATTCACACTTTAAAAGTGTTTACACTTTTCTGTCTTACATAGCTAAATGCCCCTTAGCTGTGTCTTACCCATGACTATGCCAGACATCCCAATGCATTCTTTTTATTTTTAACTTTTTTTTTTCTCCTGTGGGAGGAGAGGATCAGGAGGAGGTACTCAATGTAAGGATTTCTGTTTTTAAAAACAGGACTAAGGTGAATATGAGAAGAACTTAAAAAAAAAATCTCTGTAGGGGTCTATCAGTGCTCATTGTGTTCTATATAACTTTAGCTTAGAAGGTCTTTTGTATCTAGATGCTTTCTTGAAAATTTCTGTATGTTGTGGTGGAGGTCAGAAAGAAATAAAATTGTTCTCTGGAGAAAGACTTGTTAAATCTGGAAGAAAATGAGAATATAATTTTGTGGTGCCTCTGTTTTTCACAACTCCAGCTGTGAAAGTATGGGCCAGCTGAAGTGATGGCTCCAGTATGGGTCTGAGTGCAGCCTTCTCCATGGTGCAGCCTGGGTCAGTCAGGTCCAGAGCCCAGTGGCAGGCACCATGACATTTTCTGTCTCTCTCTGTGCCTTTTAAAAATTTCTTCTCTGTAGCAAGCACTTGGAAACTTCTTGCGAGATAAATGAACTGCGATGGTGAAGGGAAGCTGAACACTTTCCAGGATTTAAGAAGAGATGTAGTATTTCAGATTTAAACACTTTCTGAGAGAGAAAAAAGTGTGTGTTTTGAAAGGTTGTTGACTAAAAGACTTCATGTGTGTTGTTGCTGTATTGCCTGCAGTTAGAAGGTTTTTGTTTAATTTGCAGAGGAAACCAGCAGTGTTTTAATGTGGAACTCTGCAGAGGCACAAAGTTTGCAGTATACAGCCTAGAGTGATAGGTCAACAGAGGTTGTTTGAAGGATGGGAACAACCAGATAGATCAATTAAAAATGTTTGCTAACTCTATAATATTGAGTGACAGGGTGGAAAAATCCCATTGGCTGTCATTTAGAAAGCAGCATTTAAAAAGTCTGCCCTTGCCATCTGGTAGTGGTGGTAAAACCCATGCCCTTGGAAATGCATCCTTCAATGTCCTCAGGGTTTTCTCTGTGATCTGTTACTGCTGCACTCCTGACTATGGTGATGTCCTTCTGATGCTTTGCCAACTTGCAAAATTCTTTGCTTCCTGTGATTTGCAAAGGAGCCTGAGTTCTGAAATTGTGCTGATGTAGTGTTTTTTTCTCAAAATTTACTGCAAGAGCCCAGCAGGCCAAACAGGCCAGCATCCAGGTTACCTTGTGCTGCTTCCAAAAGCAATTCTGTTAGGAAAGCTGAGGGAAGCAATCTCTGTGAACTGGAAAAGGACAGTGGGAATGTGTAAAAATTGATTAAACACAAAAATAAGAATATATTGCAAAAAAAAAAAAAATTGCTTTGTTTATTTTTAGCACACATGGTAGTACAAGTTCTTTATGCTCAAGCAGCAGCAGAACAGGCAGTGACCATTAAGCAGAGTGATTTCTTTCTGGCTTTCTTTGACCCCTCAAGGGCATAGCATCTGACAGAATGGGGAAGCAAAACTGAAAGTCAATGCCTGTTCTACTTAAATCACCATCTCCCTTTTCTCAAATCTGCTCTGTGCCCCATCCCATCCTCCTGATACCTACTTGCTACCTTCAAGTAGATGATGCTGCATCTCATCTCTTTGTGTGAGCTGCTGCTGGACTCTGTGGCTGTTGCATGGGTACTGATTTAGGCAAATTAGGTATTTCTCATTGTTTTAACAGAAGCAGCTTTAATCATCTGGCTGGCTTTAATTTAGAAGTTCTTAATTCAATCATCAGGGATTTTGCTGTCAGAAAAATCTGACCATGGCAAAGCAGAAGTCTGATTCTGCCAGATCTCTTTGGGAAAGCAGAAAAGAGTACAGTAAGCACTGTTTGCCTCAGTGAATTGACGATTCATTAGAAGGATGAAAAGGGATGTACTGGATTCATTAAGATGGTGCTGAATTAATTATTTCTCCTTTTCTTAGTATTTTAAAAAATATAGTTTAAAATTATCATGTTTGTTAAAAAAGCATGGTAGTATTACTGTGTACAGATAAAAATACAAGACCTGTAACCAACTATTTTCTGGAATATCAGGGACCTGAGAGCATAAAAGTGAGACCAGAACTGTTAGATGACGTTTATTTGAAATTCCACCATAGCAGTTTTGTTTCTACATACCATTTTATGTCTTTGAATGTTTGAGGGTTTTTTTAATTGTAAACTTCAAAAACAAGCTAACAAAGACCATACAAAAAAAATAAAAAACCTAAAACCACTGATTGGAATATGCATTGTGTGACAGAGGTTCACTGATAAACTAGAAGAAGAGATTATGAATGCAAACAGATTGTTACCACAAATAGTAATATGCAACATATGTCTGTGGTTAGCAGAATGGCTTAGATGCCATGGGAGGTTGTGGTAAATGTTTACTGTAAAGAAGGCAGTCATTGCTAGTATGAACATGAAATTTCTGACCATATCAGAAACTTTCTAAATGCTTAACTTAGAAACCCAAGGATACACAAGAGAATTCACTTTTAAATCGGGTCTTAAATGGATGAGGATGATCTTTCACTTCCCACACGACATCCTTATCCAAATTGGAGAGACATAGATTTAAAGGGTGGATTATTTAGTGCAAAAGGACTTGGCTGGATGGACACAGCTGGACAGTTGTGGTCAATGGCTCTATGTCCAGGCTGAGGCCAGTGCTGGTGATCAGTGTTATCCCTCAGGGCTGTGTTTTGAGACTGTTGCTCTTCAGTATCTTCATCAATGGCACAGAGGGAGAGTGCACCCCCAGCAAGGAAGCTGTGTGGGGAGCTGGCACAACAGAAGGATGGGATGCCATCCAGAGGGACAAACATGAGAAGTGTGCCCACAGGAACCTCATGAAGTACAAGCCCAAGGGCAAGGTGCTGTACCTGGGTCAGGGTAATCCCAGACATGAGCACAAATGGGGGAAAAACTCATGGTCAGTCTTTCCCTGTGAAGAAGGACTTGGGGATTCTCTCTGGGTGAAGAGCTGGACATGACCCAGCCATGGGCACTCAGCCCAGAGAGCCAAACGTGTCCTGGGCTGCAAAAGATGATGGCATATTCTAGAACATGGTGAACTTTGTGTGTTCATGGTCATGGAAAACCATCTGTAACTCCATTCTTGGCTATTTCCTGCTCCTACTACAGAGATAATGGAAGCTGAATCTGTTTATTTTAAGATCTATTCTCCCTTCATTCCTTGGAAATATGAAATTATTTTAATCGTTAGAAGGTTTTGAGACTTTTTTTTGCAAGCAGCTGCTGAACAGATGATAGAATATTAATATATTTTAGCATACAGTTATCTTCTCTGTTCAGCACTTTTGTGCTGAACTTCAGCACTTGAAGTACTTTTGTTTAAGGGATACTTATATTGACTTCCAGTCTGACAAATTCATCACAGTAGTGTTTGTTAAATGATGCACTGTTTTCTTATGAGCTTTTTGTTCATGTGACTTGACCTGTTTTTTTAAGAGAAAATATACTGGGTTTAATGCTTTAGATGTAGTAACCAGGAAGCCTCAAAAACATCTTACCAGATCGGGAGTTTGCATTGTAGTATCCTAGAAAAAAAATTAAAAATCATTCTTATTAGTCAATTCATTGGAAGATAACAGTCCTACGCTCAGAGAAATGGATGCCTCATTGTGTCCTGCTGACGAAGGGGAGGCAGAGAAATTTGAAGATGTGGTTTTGGATGTTTTGTGAGCAGCTCTGTCACTGTTGTATATGACAGCATTCTGACAGCATTCTTACTGTGTAGCAACTTTCTTAAATGAGTTGGAAAACTTCAAAGCCATTGCATCTCCAGTAGAATAACATCTGCATTTAACCACGCTTCTCTGTGTAAGCCCAGTCTTGGACAATGATGTCTGTCCATGGTTCAGAAAAGCTGTGTTTTGGGATCTCCATTACTGTCTGAACTGCATCTGGTTCCAAATAGTTTGATGTTTTTGCTGGAGAATGGAGAAATCATGGTGAAAACCACAGAGCTGATTGGGATACGAGAAGCAGGATGTGTCAAGTTTTGGAATTTAGTTTCCTCTGAGTCAGTCTTCTGAGGTTAATAAGCATTCATGCTGCTTTCTGTGGGATAGCTTTCTAATCCTTCCTTCTGTAATGTTTGTTGACCGCAGGGAAACATTGCCTGGAAATAAAGGGAAAAAGGAATTTTATTATTAGTTAATTGTAGACTTAGGATACAGCTAACAATGCAGTAAGTGGTTATGTTGATACTATTTTCATAATTGATAGGTTATTTTTTCATTATTAATTTATTTATTTAAGAATGATGCTAAGTAGTCTGGGTTTTTTTATTACTAGACTGTGGTGTAATTTTCATAAATGTTTCAAATATAGAGATTTGCACTTATATGGGCATACGATGTATAAATTCATAAAGATGAGTACTAGATGGAAGATTTAACCATTAAAAAAACCCAACATTCTTTATGTTCCTCAGAAGGGACTGTTCCAGCATTTTTCTGAGTGTCAGTGTGGGAATCGGAGAGATGTATCTCTTTTAACAAAAAATGGCTTTAAAAGGCCGGTATTGCAGAAAACAAATTAAAATCAAGGACAATTTTAACATCAAAACCAATTTTCATCTTTTGGTAATTTGACACTAGCAGAGTCAAAGCTCACAAGAGCTTTCATATAGGATGATGGCCCTTTTTGTCTCTGAAATTGCTCTCATTGAACTTCTCTGGTTTTGGCTTTGTGATAAATTTGCTGATCTTCAGAATCCATCACAGAACAGCTGCCACACCGCTTCTTTGATTTGATTTATGTTAATATATTACATTAGGAAAATGAGAAAACTAAAAGTCATCGCAAGATCTTTCAAAGACAAATTCAGGAAGCAAGGTGCAGTTTTGCACCTTAAATTCACATGAAGAAGAAAAGCTAGTACAGATTAAGACTTCCTAAAAGAAAGGACACTTGAGAAGTTGCAGAAGGCATGGCTAAATCTGATGTATGGGCAGTAGGATTAGATTTATAGACCACAAGGAAGTGGTAATAGATGTTCATGTTTAAGTTGCAACTTGAGATTTTTCTGCTTATTTTCTTTAGGGTGCTGGCAAAATAAGTATTTTAGACAAATACTTGGCTCAAATTGTTTTACTTATTCGCCTGTGGGTCTCAGAGTAGATACTTGAATTGAGCAAACTATTTGGCCCCTAAAGCTATTGTATGACAGACTGCTAACATATCTGCTAATCTGAAATACAGTAAGCATATAACTAAAGTGTTTATTGCCATTACAAATATGGTCTTGAATCCTTTTTTGGAAAGAATAACCCTTGAGTGATTGCAGTCTTTGTTTCTTTAAGGTTTTTGCTTTCCTTTTTCCCTTCTGTTCCCCTCCTCTCAAGATACCCTACAGCAAGGCTATACATGAATTCTTTCTTTGGTAGTGACTTGCCAGTGGTTCATCTTCATGGAATTGTATAGACACAGCAAAAAATCATTCAACTCCTACCAAGAAGGTTTGCAAGAAAACTTTTGGTCCTGGGTTGCTCTTTAAACCCCTTAGAGGAGAGCACAGTATGTCGCACAAGGCCAGGAGTTGGACTCGATGATCCCGATGGGTCCCTTCCAACTCAGCAAATTCACTGTGATTCTATTATTCTATAATCTTCTGTGCTGTGTGTCGTGGGTGGGAGCCTCGCTGTGCTGAAGCCACTGCCCCATTGCTGCATGCAGCCTTTGGGGAATTTACCTGATACAGCGTGTGCCACAGGGTTTGCAACTGAGAGAGCATCATCCTTCAAGTTCCTAAGCTAATTTAGGATTGGGACATAGGTTTTATGTTTTGGTCACCTTAGGGGATGGATCCTTTAGCTCTTCATTAATGGACCATGGCTGTTCAGCTGCAGAGCCATGCAGGTCTGTATAATTGCCTCAGCAAGCTGGGCTTTGGCTCAGCGATTCCTATCCTGTATTTCTTGGTGGTTGAAATAGAATTGCCCAACAAGCATCTTTTACAGCACAAGAGGATAGTTTGTGCGCCAGGTTTTTGCAGTAAGTGTACATTTATACAAGTTTTGTGGTGTGCTTTTAGTAAGCCTTGTAAACTCAAACTTTCAGAATTTCTCATTACTCTGCTCCTGTCTCACCCCCCACTCACCACTTGGTCTGTCAGCCTCGCATCAGCCAGTTCTTAGTTGGAGCTCCCTTAGTCTGAATCACAGTCTTAATTTATATACATTTTAGGTCATCTTTTTTTTTTTTCTGTTTCACAAAGTCTGCCTTATATCCTCTTTCACATGAGCACAACAGTGGTCTATTACATTAATTTTTACATTGTAAGGGAATTATATTAACTCTTGCACTTTGGTCTGGGCCCCAGTCCAAGCTTGAGAAATGAAGCCTTGTGCCAAAATATCAGTGCTTGCTTCTGTTTTCATCCATGCATTCACAGTCTAGGTCTTACATTGAAATTATACTCAGTAGCTGCATTTTTGGTGCTTAGTCTTCATCTGCCATTGTCTTAATTTTGGAAGGAAGCTAACAATCAATGTGTCTGGAAGGATGTACATGGAATACACAGGGAAATGCAAGTGACAGAATTAGAGTGGTTGAGGTTGGAAGGGACCACTGCAGGTCACCTGGTCTCACCCCCTGCTTAAGCAGGGACGCCTAGAGCCTGTTTTCCAGGATTCTGTCCAAATGGCCTTTGAGCATCTCCAGCAATGGGGACTGCACAGCCACCCTGGGCAATCTATGCCAGTGCTCAGTCACACTCAGAGCTCCCTGATGTTCGGATGGAGCCTCCTTTGTTTGCATTTGTGCTCATTGCCTCTTATCCTGTCACTGAAAATATCCTGGCTATTGGAGGCGAATTATTCTTCATGTATTCCATGACTCTCTTCGATTGCTTTCCATCATTCCTCCAAATGCTGTGCAGTTATCAGCCTCTTCCTGATAACAGCTCAAAATGCTGGTTTCTGTCTTTACAGTCCTGGGCCACACAGGGGTTTGGGTTTTCTGAGTTTTCCTGTGTATTATCAGTGCTGAAGCCACCCTTAAATATGAGCATTCAGATGTGTATCTGGAAAATGCTGATGTCAGCATAGACATCAGCACCTAGCCACGAGATGTAATGCAAAGTGTGGCATTCAAGGGCTTCATGCCCCACATCTCTTTTGGTGGCTAAAATAGATTTTAGAAGGTACAGTTGCCAAGCGTGGCCTGCCAAAGTGCCATCTTGAGCTCTGCTGCTGTAAGTCAGCTTAGTCTTGATTAAAATTTCACATAACTTTCATCTGAGGCATGTAATGAGCTGTTGAAATATAAAAGAAACATTGATGCTATGTTTTTGTCCCACAGTAAGGTCTGTGAGTCTGTTATGTGTCTCAAAGCAAATGACAACACTATGCAAAATGGAAAAGAGATTTTTACCATGTTCATCTCTAAAGAAGTATTATTAAATGATAATGTTTCTGTTAATGTGAAGCAACAGTGGAGAAAGAAGGTAAAGAAATTAACTCCCTGGTCCTATTTAGTAGATTTTATTGGCTACTGTGGGGAAAAAAAACAACCCGAAGGTGCACAACATACCAAAATAAGACTATCCACCTAGGCCTAATTTTCTTTGCAAGTGAGAAATTTCCACTCTGTAAGGTGAAGACCTGAGTTGAGATCAAGATGTCACCCTTTCTGTTCCTGTTTGCAAGTCAGTGGGTATTCTAGCAGGACAAAATAAAATCTGATGTGTAAGCTGAGCAGCATTCCTTGAACAAGTTCAGTTCTCCACAATTTTCTGTAAAAATTGTTTTTCTTTAAACATTCAAGTCCCAGAAAATTAGTTTAACAATAGCTGAAACCCATTTAGAAAATACACAGACATGTTCTTCACCTCTTTTCTTCCTTGTATGGTCTTTTTGCAGAACATATGTGTTCATTTTACTTGACATGGAAGTAAAATGATTTTTTTTTTTTTTAACACTAACTGTACATCAGTAGGCTGAGTCTTCCTAAGGAATATTGGAAACCAGTGTTTTGTGAGTTCCAGAGGTAGAAATTACAGATATGTCCCTGTTGTTTTGGAGTTTAGCCTTCCGGTTGTTTTCATTTTTGGAGTTAGTTTTTCTTACATATTTCATATAAACAAAGTAATGTTTTTATAACTGTTTTTTTTGTTTTGTATTTCTTTCTTGATAGAAGAGAGTTTGATAGACTTTTAGTTTGACCAGTGTGATTGGAGAAGAAGAGATCTTACCCTCCAATCCCTGGTTGTTTTAGAGAATCTATAAATATCAGTGTGAAAAATAAACTGGGCTTTTTTCTTGCCTAAACCACGCTCTGTGTGTGTGTGTTCATTTCGTGTCCTCTTGCAACATGTCCCATACTCTCTGTTTTTTCATTGTTATTACTGATATTTGTTTGGCAAAGTACTGGTTTTTATGCAGCTTAGGCTCTCTTCTTAGTCTCAAAATCTAACAGTTCTTGTATTTACATGTATTGCAGCCCCATCTGATATTTTTTTTTTCAGAATAAGAGTTTTTGGAAGAGTTAGTGTTGTTAGAAAATAATTTGTTAACTGGAATTAGCTACACATGCAATCTCCTCAAGCTGGCGTTTCCTGTGGGAATGGAGCAGCCCAGTTCTCTGTATCAAGCTAAGGTCTGGGAAGTCTTATCTCTTAGCTGCTGCTCCAGCAATCCAGTGTATGAGTGTGTGTGTTTGTGTCTAGAATGAAAAAATGAGATGTACCACCATTTTTAAGCATTGTTATTCATATCTTGACTTTGGAAGGACATCTTTTCTTGAATTTTAAGTGCAGGAGTTTCAGACACATTCCTTGCTTTCTTCAGTGTTTGAAAGCTACCTTGACTTAATTCTCTAGAGACAAACAAGAGAAAGAGAATACCTATAAACCTTGTTATTAAGAATATTTGTATATTACTCAGTAGTCTTTGAGGCTATATGTTCACATCATTTTAGTGAAACTGGATCATAAGTGCAAAGCATAACTGAAACTATTTATGATTATTTAGTTAAAATGATTAACGCATGCCCAAATGAGAATGTCGTGTATGATATTTTGCGAGGCTTTTTGTTTGTCATTTCCACTTTTCACATAGTGGTAACCTGTATAAACTGCTTTTTTTTCTGTGTGGTATCTTCTTTTTTTCATCCCAGATTGCAATGTGACTTTCTATCTCCATCCTGAGTCTTGTATAGAGACCTATATAGCTTCTAGGTAGGTCTGTGGGTTCCATGTCTCCCTCCTTATTAATCTGGCATAAAGAACTTTGTTGATTGTTTTATCTCTGTCTGTGCTGCATAATTCCCTATGGAATGCAATGCAAATATGTTTCAGATAAACTCCTTGAAAAACCTGTTATTTATTCCAACTGTGTCACTGAAGTGTCACTGAAAAAGCACTTTCTAAACCAGGAATGCACAAGAGCATGAGTTTGTAAAGTGTACAGTCAATGGGGCCTGATAATGTCTCTGGAGCACAGCATGATTGTACTGGAGATCTCATGTTCAGCAGGAGGGAGTGTGGGACCTTCCTTATTCCAGGGGCTGCGTCCAAATTCAGGGGTGCCTACTTTGGGCAAAGGAGGTGTTGAATATCTGTGCCGTTCTCTTGCCTCTGACAACTCCATCAAAGCATCAGTGAATTTGTGACAGATTCCTGAGTGAAAGGGGTACAGTTCCACAAATGCTAGAGTCTCCATTTCCCCTTGCAGACGTGCCCAAAGCAGTGGTGTGTGGGTGGATGTTGCGTGGCTCAGCAGGTCCAGCACTGCCCTGGGATCAGGAGTGCGTAGCACCTGGAGAGAGGTGTCAGCTCCAGGAACTGACTCAGCTTCTGCTGAGTTCCTATCAGCACCCTCTGCCACTGGCTTGGAAAAGAAAGATTACCTCTTTCATACTGCCACTTAAGCATTTATGATCCGTATCTTAGATCACTTTTTCAGGATTTGACCCTGGCTGTTAAGTCACTTCTCTGCTTTTGAAAGCAGTCCTGAAGACTACAGCCAGTTTTTATTAAACCACTTGACTTTGGTGAATCCTGGAAATTGCAGGTTAACTGTTAGTTTTGCTTTTATTATATAAGAGAAACAAGCAAGAGTTTGATAAATACATGGTTAAGATGTTTATACCTGTTTGAGCTTTTTACTAATTTGTTGACAAAATGTGCTGTGCATATAGGAAATCTATAAAGGAAGATCTGTTTGAAAATTGGAGTAACTTGTAATATTCCTGGACTCGTTGGCTCAGGGAATGAAGTGCTTGTCCCTAGAATATTGAATGCTGTGTGTCAGGGGGAATCAGGATTCCCCAGGACATCCTGTCAGCAGGATTCAGTGGCCAGCTTTCAGCTCAGGAGGTGACTGCTGGCCCTTGGTGTGGGCGTCTCATGCTCCATGGGCACTGCAACTTCCTTGACCTGTGCTCTGAGAGCACTAACCAGGTGGGTGCTTCTTGTCACTTGCGGTGGTTATTTGGTTGGTACATGTTTGATCTGTTAAACAGCCTGTTCCCCTCCATCCCTCATGGTCTGTGCTGGAGTTGGCACAGATAGCCCTTTTACCCTGTGGCCTTCTGGATAACACAACTCCTTGTTCTTTTCTGTTAAGTTTAGCTCAATGTACTGTTAATCTCGGAGCTGAAAAATAAGTGGAAATGTTGAGTTGAAAATACTTGTATTTTTCTAAATCCCCCCACCCTCAGACCTTGCCTTGGCTGTGTTCTCATTTCACATTTTCACAGCACTGGAGAAAGCACTGCCAGTTTGAAGAGTTTTCCCAGGCTGTGCAGAATCTCTTTTCATAATATATAGCCTTGAGGTAAAACTTTTCAGTGTATTCTCATATTTTACTAAATAAGATCAATGCCTGTTTTTCTATTTCCATACCTGGAGAACACAGGAATTTGCTGTACACATATTTCCATGAATGTTTCAGTCTGATACTTTTTGCCCTTTTTCAGATATTATGTTTTAATGGTGGCTAGAAGATGGGTTTCTCCCAACAGCGAGCCAATTGTTGGAGCAGCTTTCCCCAGGCCCTCTTCTAGGGAAGGCAGCTGAGCTGTGCATGGGTTTTGTTCTGCTGTGGGCAATGGAGAAGACAAAAGGTTGTGTGTAACTGAGGGCTGAAAGGAACATGTCAGGAATAAGGGGAAGATTGATTACCTTCCAGTATAGTTTTGTGCCTGGGTAGTTTCCCAGTATTTTTCAGTCAGTCCCTTGCATCTGAGTGAGATTTCAGACAGTATTTCAAACCTAAGTCCACTTACAGATACGAGGTGATTTTAGAGAAGACTAAATAACAAAAGTTATCTGATGCAACAGATAACTTTTGGAGCTTAAAAGGTGATGAGAACAAATGTTATGCTTAGCCCTGCTGCTGTGGAATTTCTCTAAACAATACAGAATAAGCCAAAAGGAAAGAAGTAACACAAAAATGTTTGCTGAAATTTCATATTGAGTCTTCAGGCTGCAATTCTAGATCAAACTATTAAAAAATAAAAAGAAAAGTTAAATTCTGTCTAGGATATTTGCCCAAAAAGATAGCATTACACCCACAATATATTTTGCCTGTTTGGACAGAACAGTATGTGTATAAAAGCCTGGTCTGTGATCAGAAGTAACTTTTATGAGACACACAAAGTGCTGCCAACTGCTAAGCTATTTGTGGTACCATGTTATGGCTAGCAGAGGAGAGCAGGGGTGCACTAAGGCTCTCAACAGTCCTAAAAATATGTCATTAGGGGTGTTTGCCGAGTGCTGACCAGCATTAGCAGAGTTTCAAGCATGAAAACTGCACGCAGCCTTGCTTACATACACACACAGTTACTCAGATATCAGCAGAGATGCAAGGGCAGATGCAATGGGTGCCTCTTGCACTGTTGACAAGAGCTGAACCACCTGAAATTTCTGTGTGAGATTCACAACTTGCTAAGGTGTTGCAGTTTAGCTCCCCAGCTATATGATGCCCATGCTGTAGCAGGCTCTCTCTGGTTTACAGGGGAAGAATTGGGGCAGAGAAAGTTTACACATTTGCGAAAACTTGGGTTTCAGTAGCTACACCTTTCAATCTGAATCATTGCTCTAATTGCTGAGGCTTTGGAAGATATTTTTCAAAATAGCTTATAATTTCTCTGTATTAACAGTATATTTATGCATCATTGCTGTAGAAGCTGAAAGGACTCAGGACAGGGTGGGAGAAGTTGAAATAATTCAAATGTACTGGATAGAGAGTTCAACTACAGAAAAATCCAAAGGCTTCGGTAGTTACAGGATTTTATGCAGGATTATGCAGAAACTGTATTAAACAGCTTCAACTGTTGAGTGTGCACAAGCAATTTCCAAGTTGAGAAAGTTGTAATCCCAAATTGTATTGCATTTATGTCAGTAACATGGCAATAATTATAACTTTACATTAACACCTGGAATCAAACTGTTGTCATGGTAAGCCATTGCACGTTAATCTTGATTATCCACTTACCGGAATATTTTATATATATGTCTGAATTAAAAAAAAATCCTTTGAAGGATTTCAGATTCACAGGAAACATGAGAATTTCATAGATAAATTTTAATCAACAGAGTTTGAATAGTGGTTTGATCTGAAATTGGTACATAACAGGTATATATCAGTTTGTAAGAACTCGATTATGGGTAAGTTCTGAAATCTTAACTGCTTAAATAGAAAGGATGTCATAAATGTAACAGATCATGATATTTGCAAGGTTCTAAACTCAAATGTTTTACTTCAGCGTGACTTTTGAGTATTTTTTAACCTTTAACATGGATCCAGATATGCCTACCTAGAGCATTTCTCAGAGGAATCAAATGTTCTTCATGGGTTACTCTCAGTTAAATGACCTTCTTCCTTACTGAAAAGGGGAAGTATTAGCTGCAGGATGGGACTGATGGTTATGTATAAAAATCCAGCTGCAGACAGTCACATTTCTTCTCATCTGTCCAAACTGCAACCTCATTGTGGGACACTTGATCTCCTCGTATGTCCTGAGGAGGCCTTTCAGAAGTGGGCATTTTAAATGCATGACATTTTAAACAATACCTAAATAGCAGCATTCTGTTTCAGTGCTTAATTATGCTGAATGTATGCTTTCACCAAAGGTGTTGCTGAAGTATTTGTGGTTTCTCTTCATCTGATGGCACTGAGGTTCCAATATGATGTGATGACATTCACTATTTCACTGTTTCATGCTCTGCAGGATTGCTGGGTTATTTTTGCTGTGCTGGCAGCTGTTTGATGGGGCTAAATCTGAGTGGCCAGAGGCTTTTTTTCTGTAAGGAATTGCACAATTGGCATTTTGGGTTTATGTGTGAAATATCCTGCCCTTCTGGCTGGAGACCACAGGGTCTGTAAGCAGAACAGGTGGACATGGGCATTTTTGTTTTGGTTCCAGCCCATGTCACCCCTGGTTGGAAATCCCCCCCAGCCTTGCATGCCAGGATATATTCCATGGGGCAAAGCAGACGCTGGCGGAAGGTCTGTTGCTGTCATTAGAGCAAACACTTGAGTGGTGAGAAAGACATCAAGAAATAAGTTGAGGCTGTGGGAGAGTACAGAATTAGTGTAATTACAGAGTTTAACTGAGGGATACCTTAGGAAAGCAGCTGTAATGAGAAATCACAAAGTCTGGTTGGTGTAATAAGCAAGGGTTATACATTCATTTCTCTAAAGTGATTTTGAGATCCAAAAAGCTGTATGCTTAATGCAGTAATTGGCAGTACAGTAATGAAATAACTACCAAGGTTCAGGCAGAACTTAAATACCCTTAGAGGACACAGAGAGGAAAACGTTAAAAGAAAAAAAAAAAGTGCTTTAAGCAAATCAGATAGGCAGACCAGTAAAGCAACCAGATATTCATGGCCACATGCAACCTCTTGGAGAAAACAGGAAGCTATCCATTGTTTTGTAGTGGATTTGCTCACACATTGCATGGTTTCACAAGGCCTGCATGGAGAACTTCAAATGTGAATTGAATAAACTTTGCAAACTGTTGGAGAAACTCACTTGACATAGCAATGTGAGCAAGTCCCTCAAGTCCCTACCTTTTATATATGGTACTAAGAAGTACTGCCATTTTAAACTCATACAGTGAGAGACAGAGAGATGGGATAAAAGTCATTTATCTCTAAACCACCCCTGCCTTTTAGTATTTATTGAAATGCTTTCTAAGTCTGGAAACAAGAAAAGTGCAATCATTAATGATATTTTTTTCTTCTTTTTTTTTTTTTTCCACCCATAATTTGATCACTATCTACATTAATTCTCTCATTTGCAAAAAAATATTTCTAATTCCTTTCTGGTTATCTCTCTTTTTCAGCTCAACTGTATTTATTGTTTTATGTCTCATATTTAAATTTGGGCTCTCTTTTAACCACCCTGTAAAGTCTTGCTCTTCGCTGCTGAGTAGCCAGACAGCTATTTCAGTGTAGGAGCCTAAGCAATTTTAACAGCTGCAGATTCTTGGGTGTAATGGATGTCTTTGGTTAGAAAAAACAGCCATTCAAGTCATATGTCCCTTTCATTTGCCAACCATTCAGTGGAAGAAAGTGGATGTGATAGTTCTCTTTAGGACAATGAGGACTTCACAACTAGATGTAGCCACCTATGGTACCACTAAAGGGAATGGTGGAATTGGGTGTCTTGACATTTTCTGGTTTTATTGCATGCAGTGCAGCAGCTAGCTCGTGCCTAGGTTTTCAGAGCCTTTCTTGGAGTGGGTGGTTGGACCAGGTGTCATTGACTTCCATTTTGCAGCCTAATTTATTTTGATTCTGTAACTTTATACTTTTTTTGCTGAGTTGGGTGTAGAAGCATGTTGTACCTTGATTGCTTTTAGTGGGTATGGCAAACTGAAACCATGGCACTTTGTAATTAAGGTAGTTCAAGATTTCCCCCAGGGATGCATGATGCTGTGGTGATGATGAGAGAAGCTCTTGGTTGGCACAGCTGATTTGTTGTTATGAGAGTCTGTGGGGCTGACATTTAGTGGATCTTAGAGAAAGCCAGCACCAGGCCTGAATCTTCCCAAGGAAAAACATTTTACCTTTAAAGAGAACAGTTTTGTAAGCATTTCATGTTCTCAGGAAAAGATTGATAGAAGTTTTGCAAGCATCTCTTGTTCTCAAAATAACAAGTGTTGCTTTTCACTTTAGTTTGTTATTTTCTTGTGTATGTTTTCAAAATATGCTCATCCAGTGGTGGTAGAGAGGCATTGTGTCATTTAGCCAATCAAGTAGCTGGTAGCATAAGACCCTATAAAAGGGATGGATCTCAAAATTAAAAAAAGCCTTCTGATTTTCTAGAAGTTGGAATTTTTTCTCTTCATTCCATGCACCACAACAAGAGTCCACTCCTCTCTGCTTAGCATAAATGGAGGTCTGCTGATCCCATGTTTTCCTTTGCCCTTCAGCAGGATCTGCTGCTTTTGCATCTGCAGCAGCACAGGAACAAATGCAAGAGAGATGTCTGTGAAGGACTGAGCTCTGGTTTCCTGGCTCTCAGTGCAGGTAGCCAGCTTAAAGACATCTTGTGACTTATATAAACCCAGACTTACATTGGAGTTGTTTTGATCCAATGTTCTTTGTGTTGCATATTCATGGGCTAACATGAACATAACAGGTTCTCCAGACTAAGACCTGTGAGCATCCTGCACAGCAGTGTAGCCAGTGTTGCTCTTCATTCAGTTTGCAACACGGTTGGATCAAGGATCAGAAATCTTCTTTTTATATACCAAGTACAGTGTTTTGCACGTCTGAGTTCTGCACCTCTTGCGTAGATACTGTAAGTTTGGGGGTTCTAAGAAGCTGTTTGGGGGACATGCTGCAGCACTCAAGCCTTAGTAAGAGGCGTGGGGGGCATATAACTCAAGTAATTTAAGAAATTGGGAAATCTGAATTGGTTTGATTCATTGATGGAAAAATTATTTCCTGCAGACTTTTTCCTTTCCAGTGAGTGTACCCTGTAGATAGACACAGCATCTCATTTGAGGACTTGCTTATTTTTTCATGTATGTTAGGCTTTCTCTATTTTTGCATGGCCATAGAGCAGACCACTGGTTATTTGTGAGTGCATTTTACACAAATGTAAGTTTACTGCTGTCAAGAGTTGTAAGGTTAGTAAAAAATAAAAACTAACCTTTTGGTAGGATTGACTCCCATCACTACTAAAGCAAGAAAGATAAAGATAGTGATGAATAAAGATAAGATAGTGATGAATTTAAGTTGAAGGAAAAAATCATCAGAGAACAAGTGAATGAGGGGCACAGTGGATGCTCTCTGGTCTAGAAAGCTGTTACTTCATGTAAAAGCAGTCTGCTTCAACCATCTCCTATGAGTCAAGACTGTTGCTTTTTGTGAAGCTTAATCATATTTCCACAAAACTAAATAATTAAAATTAAGCTTTAAATTGGATGGATTTTCAAACAGACTTAGAAGAAAGCAAAACCAGATTGTGAGTCCTGCCATAAACTGACAACTTCCAGTAATTTTAAAGAAAGTTGTCCCACTTAGAGTGGTTGAACAGCATGGCCCATCTCCATTTAAATATTAGCACAGTAGCCAGTTGTGGCTATAGCAAGCTCTGGTGCTGCTTTTTGTTGGCAGTGCCTTTGTATTGAACTATCTGCCCCTTTCAGTTGTCAAGGAGGTAGGTCCCTCAGAATTTGGAAGTTGCCTGGAGATGCTTTGGACTCATTTCGTATCTGAATGAGTCTAAAACGCTGACATCTGCCTATACCTATTTATTGCAAAAGCCAGTAAAATCACCTTGGGTTTGTTACAAGGAACTGGATTGTCTTACCATCTTGGAGATCTCCATGTTGACTCTTTGAAGGCTGGCTTCAGTCAAGTGGGACGCAGTAGCTCAGGCATCAGGCAGTGCTGCCTTTTCTTGTTACCTTGACACTGAACGCAGTCATGACTGCAGCACGAAGCTGCCTGAGCTTGACTCTCTGAGGCAGCACTTGGAAAGCAGTAACATCATCCATACTTGTTGTTTAACAAGAAAATCAGCATCTCCTTCATTTCAAAGTAGGACAATAAAAGAGAGTTGGCTCCTGCAAAATGAGTTAATTAAACCCAAACTCCCAACTTCTGAGCTCTAAAAGCCCCCCAAAACCTGCATACTAAACATGTTTGTGTTTAGTGCATGTGATTTCCATGTGATTCATACTTTTTTTTTTTAATGATGTCTGAAATGTTGCAATTTGCATATTTGAAAGGGGGGTGTTTTGGGTTTAAGTTTGGGGAAAGAAACACTGCAAAATGACTGTGAATATGTATAATTTTGATGAAAGACAGGGCTTGATACAGAAGGGTAGTTGATCAGTCATCAGTAATTTTATTATGTGTTATGGGAGACATTTATCCAAGAGTTAATGAGACATTCCAAGGTAAATGATACACTGAAGACCAGACAAAAACTTGTGATATTCTGCTGAACATCTCTTCCTCTCTCAATGATGTTCTGGTAGTGCCCACAGGAGAGCAGTGTTCTCTTCACTGGTATTTGTAACCAGTCCAGGCTCAGAGTGCTTATGCTCCAAGAAGATAAATGATGGGAGAAAACTGAAAAGATTATTAAAAAATCCTTATTCAGTCAAAACATGTTGTTCAGAATGTAACCTCCAAACCTGGACAGTATTAGTGAGCTAACTATTTTAGGCACCATAGCACAGTAGGGTTTTGGTGAGTGTCATTCCTTAGCTAGAAATATAATACAAGTCTTTAAAGAATTTCTAGTCTGAGTAACAAAATGAGATACATTTTCGTCACAGAGGGACACAAGGTGAAAAGTTCAGGTCTGGATCCACTTTGGGTTTGGTCTATTTATATGGATAAATCTGATAAAATGCAGCTGCGAGCTTCAGATTCGTGTTTTTCTAATGTTTTGGAGAACTTGGAGTCAGTTGGGTTTTGCACCTTCTGCTGTTTCCAAGCGTCTGCTGCTAGGGAAGGAGTGGTGCCACTGAACAACAGAGCTCGACTTCTCATGCTGGACTTGTGTGGGAATCACGCTGTTTCAAAGGTAGATTGAAATCCTAGATTATAGCCATCGGAGCTAAAGCATCTTGACAACTCCCCCTGCACCCCCCTTGCTACTCTAAAATTATTTTCAAGTCTAAAAGCTGCTGAGTAATAAAGCAAGATGCTGTTCAGGTCTCTGATGAGGGTCTGAACAGCGAGCAAATTGCTGGCCATGCAGCTAAGTGAAGTTCCAAGTGCAACAAAATTTGTGAAGGCATTTGGCTCCACTACTCAGCTATTTGAAAACCCAGGTGTAAGGGGTGCATAGGAGCAAATCTCATACCTCTTGGGCTGGAGATTGGCATTTTACGTAGTTGTGTGTGATGTGTCAGCTCTGCCTCTGTTCCCTTTAAAGTAAAACTAATCTGTTCTGAATGTAACAAATGTTTGATGCCATCCTGCATCCATTAGGAAATCTATTTATGTTTGGCTTGTACTTACAAATAAATCTGTCATGAAACAACTTAAAGTAGCCTGCTCCAAAGCCATATCTGAATTTCTTTCAAGTATGAAAATACTATTCTGCCCATTTTAAATATAATAAAAAATAGCTAAGCAAAGACTAATACTTAATCTTTGCACACAAATGGTATTTTTTGCTTTGGGGGGTTCACTCACAATAACAGGTGCTGAGGAATTTAGTAGTCAAGGCATAGACTGCTTGCAGGAGTATGATTGTGTTGGGGTTGTCTGAGTGTACGTCAGTTCTTCACCTCCCAGATCACTTTCTTTGTAATTAATTCTGGTCAAGGAGAAAGGATTGTGAAGATACTTATGGTATATATAAGATATAAGAGCCAGTGGGGCAGTAGCTGATATGTAAGCCAGGTGCATCTCCTACATCTCTCACTTGAGAGCTGCAGCAAGGGTTTACCTCGATGGGATTAGCTTGCAGCTGGCAGAATATATCACTTGGAGTACTTAATAGGAAGGTCCCAATGAGACTTAACAAGCTCTTCAGTGTGAAATTAAAACTTATCCAGAGTTCACTGGCATGCTTGAGAGTTGGCACAGCCGCAGCTGCTGTCTTTCACACAGTGTTGTTTTGTCATGCAAAGCACAAATTGTGCCAGAATGGAGAAAAATGTTACCAAATGTAAACGCTCTATTCTCCCATCTTTCCAAGACAGCACAAGGAGTGCTGTCTAGGGAGTTGTGCTTAAATTTACTACCAGTATGATGATACGAAACACAGCACTGACTTTGTAGCCCCAACAGTTCTTTGCGTGATATGAAGAGAAGGAGGTACTGGAGGAGGCAGACCTTTGATGCTGCTTGTCAGTTTAAGGGCACTTGGTGCCTCTGATTCATCCTACCAAAAATCTTGAGTTGCCTCTAAGATCGTTCACCAATATCCTTCAGAAAAGCTCACACCTTCTGAGGAAATCTGCTAAGAAAAGGTTATCCCTATACATAGTTATTTGCAAAGTTGCCTTTTCTTGTCCCTTTGGGCTGGGGAGGGCAGGGAAAGAAGGTGGAGAGATGCTGCTGCATGTTACCTGTTACCCTGTGCCAGGGGGATTTTGAGACTTAACACCTGTGTTTGCTCTTTCCAGATTCCCAGTGTGCTGCAGAGCCTCCTGGAGCCCTGCCAACACACAGATCCCAAACACCCTAATCTATAGGGATGGGTGAGCCAGATCTGTCCTGTTTGTCTCTCACGGTAGAGCTTGGATCCCGAGGCAGATGGGCAGGAGACTCAGCAGGCTATGCATGCTGCAGTACAGCAAAAATGGGCCAGGCTGTCTAATTTGTTACCTCGTGTTTCATTGTAAAAAATGCTTTTTTATCTGATTTTGTAACACCTTAGTTATTTGTAGGAAAGATCAGGGATTTTATCTGATAATTTTACCTACTTTTATTGTTCCCCATGAATATACTGCAGTAGGCCATGCCGAGCATGAAATCAGCCTTGTAAAGGAAACAGCTTGTTCCCATTAGGACAGTAAATGAACACTAAAAATGGGCTTCGTTAGTTACAAGAGCTGAATCCCAGCATCCCTTGAAGTTACATTCAGATAATAATACAAGATTTCGCATTTCTGCTTGGCATAGGAAATGAATGTGTGATTGGAAGTCAGCACTGCAGAGCTTGCAGTAATAGGTGATGTTTATAAAATGCATTTTCTTGGAAGTCATCTCCTCAAGATTTTGTTGTAACAACGCCAGATCCCAGACAGCATCATATACCAAGTCTTCTTTGTAAATTACATTACCAGAAAAGTTTCACGTGTTATACCCATCCTCATCTGATGGATGAAATCTGTGCCTCTGTCAGCACAGGATAATCAGATTCTGCTGTGCATAGATGTGTAATACAAGTTTATTGAGGATGTCTTGGTCTCAGCTGATGAGTAATTCCATTCCATTTAATGCACTGATGTTTGTGTGAGTTACTAAAGCCGTACTTGCAATTTCAGGGAAATGCTTAGTCTGTAAATTGTACCCATAATTTTCCAATGACCTAACATTTATACTGGCACTAACAGGCCTTAGTTGTAATAATGACTATGGATGGAGCTGATAGATGATCAGATGTCCCAGCACTGGGTTCAGCACAGATGAAAGCAAAACTGATGGTTGGAATGGAGGGGTTTGGTGTCAGATGAAAGGCAGTCAGTGAATCAGACCAAAAATCTGTACTGAACCAGAGGAAAACAAACAAAACTAAGTGGATGGAAGGAAGCAATTCACAGGTTGAGTTTCCGCAGCCAGGGCTGGGTAGCAATGATCTGAACGTATCAGTGAGTCATTTTAAGGATATTTGTTTCTTCTTTCAGAAGCTCTTTTCTAGATATATAAAGTAGAGAAATCTACCAAGGTTGTCAGTTGTGTTGAAAGAAAGTTGTTGTATATTAGCACTGTCTCCAGAAATATGCAAAATAGAAGGAAAATTCTGCTTTCTAAAATACAAAAAAGATACATTAAAAGACAGTATGAAGGTTTCATTATAGATCCTGCAATTGCATTAAGTGTTACGAAAACCTAATTTTTGTTTCCCAACAAGATATATAATCATCCACACACTTTTCATATGGGGAAATGAGGATCTTGAAAAAAAAACAGTGTTTTAGAGAATCATTTTTATGATCACCATATGGGGAAGGAGTCTACATTTTAATATTTATGCACATCTAATCCCACCACTGTCAATGGGATTTAAAATGCCTACTAATCAATGTGATACATATGGTAGATGTCATGGAGTGATTAATGCAGTGTAATGCAGTAGCCACTGTATACAGGGCCTCCCATGTGGCTGTAAACATCTGCTTTTGTTATCAATTACTCTGGAATCATCATAATTGGCAAAGGGGAAAAACAAAACAAAGAGAGATTTGCAAAAGAGACTTGCAGCTTTCATCTGTGTGGGCGCCCCTGAAGTGAAATGCCCTTTTGGGAGCAAATGGAGCTATGGATGTCCTCTCTCTCTCTAGGTATCAAGGAGATCCCTCTGCCCCTAAAGAATGGTTATTCTTAGTTGAATGGTCCCAGCTTCTACACAGAAATAATTTTGTTGAACAGGCAGTGAAGAGTAAGTTTCTGTGCATGTCTGTGTGAGAGAGAGATTTACAATACAAAGGTTTACTGATTTGCTTTAAGCTAATGCTTCTGCCCCGATGATGTTTATTGCTGGTGCAAAAAAACACAGCTCTGTTAGGCTGTTAAGAGTGGTGGGTACATGTGGTGTGGGTCATCAAGATTCCACCTCCAAGAGAGAGGCTCCTATGTTGTTTGACACATCGCAGCGTAACCCAGAGCACTGTCTTTTCCAAGAGGGAGGTGTCAGGGTATTGATTTCAGCATTATGTGGGTGTGTTCTTACAGTTCTCACTGTACAGTTCTCTCTCAAGTCTGCAATGCCTGTGTCCCAAAGGTGAATCTGCTTACCTCTGAGATTTGATGAAATGCTATTTTCAAGCACAGTGTGTGTACTGTGACACCATAGTGGCCCTTCCAAAACAAGAGGTGACATTTTCATCAGTTTTCATTAGCAAAGTGGATCTTACAGAGGTGAGGTGGCTGTGTCCAGTGGTGGTGTATTGTTATGTGCAGTCCCAGGAGGCAGGGACAGAAATGAGCCCATCTTGATTTGCTTCCTGATAGCCTTTTTGTTGGGACAGGCATGGGAAGACACTGCTGCTGTGTGTGAACACACTGGCTTTAGCAGTTGGAACAGTAAGAGGAGAGAATCTAGGCTCTGGGAACTTACAGCTCCCTGTCAAATGTTTTAAACGGATGCTGCAATCAAAATACTCACCTGTCATAAACTCTACTGGCAAACTCAGGTACAGGCACAATTGTGGCAATGATGTGCCCCTGTCACCTTCATCTGTTTCACTTCTGTTTAAAGT
Organism: Erpornis zantholeuca; assembly: GCA_013400515.1. NCBI lineage: Eukaryota > Metazoa > Chordata > Aves > Passeriformes > Timaliidae > Erpornis > Erpornis zantholeuca. Next base: position 86,292 of record VZTN01035270.1, on the reverse strand, counting down.
TAGGCTATTATTTTGATAATACGTGCTGACAAGAATTTTGTGGGTGTAATATTTTAATGTTTGCTGCTTCCCATTGCTTAAACTGCAAAATCACTCCCAATCCATTGCAATGGACTATAGAGATGAAAAGAATGATCTAAACTTTAACTACCTCATTGACATTTTTATTCACTTACCCTATGGATCTTGTTATTCCAAGTCAGTTTTTAGATGCATGGGATGTGTCATTTGAATACAAATCCTTTTTTGAGTGTTTTTCCCCATTACTAGCTCTAACACTTCCCATTTTTATGATACTGCACTGATAGTGTAATGCAGTCAAAAAGCTCTTTAAAAAATACTTTCCATTGAAATGGTTACAGCTGCAAGTGGATACAACATTCTTCAGTATGTTTTTGTTGTTTGTTTTTAGTTTTTTTAACTGCACTTTTCCCCCTGCTTTCCCTGAACACATGTGCATGCATGTCCTCTTCCTCGTCTTCATTTCTGTTGGATGTAATTTTTTCCGGGTAAATCCTGTCTCTTGTGAGCCCTTTTTGATATATAGGCTCTTTGTTTTAAGACAGCTGTAGTGTCAGGCCCACCCACACTGTGCTGTCCCCATTGCTTTGAAGCCAATATTTAAAACATAAAATAGCCATCAAGTCTTTGCTTTGGTTCCGCTTGCTGGGGATGGCATGAAAACAAAAGTTTTTGTGTTCCATCTAAGTGAGCCAAATGAGCAAAAGTTTCAAGGATTTCAACCAAGGACTTGTCGTGAAAGCAACTTTTGACTAAAACTAAAAGGTTTATCTAAAGGGAGGAAAGTGCAAACCGAATGTGTGCATACCATATCTCTGTAGCTTTTTGGTGATTATTTTTGTGCTTGTCTTGTAGGTTAAAAAAAATAAGTTCATTTTTGCTGTCACTTAATCTCTTCAGATTTAGGCAGAACTGTGTCTGTGGACACTGCAGGTTTGGTCTATAGGGAGGGGGAGCAGTTTGTCTCTAGACAGAACAAACTGGTGTGACATCAGTTTGTGCTGCTGGACCAGCACTGTCCTACCCATCAAGGTGGTATGGAAATGCTGCTGTTTAAAGTCATTCCCATGCCAAAGCACTTACTTAAATCTGTTCACAGTCTTTTGGTTTGTCCTTCAGAAAGCAGTCTGAGAGAAAACAAAAGCATGACCAAGGAACACACAAACATGTTTATCTAGTGGCAAAAGTCTTTGGTGGGTAGGTAGTTCCATGATGTTCTGAAGTCTGTAGCCTGGGAAGTAATTCCCATCCACCTGCAAAAAATTTCTTTTAGTTAGGATTTTCATAGGACAATATCTCAGAAAGAGAAGGAAAAGGAAATATGCCTGGCAGTGTACTGATTCACTATAGTTTAGTGCTAAGGAAGTAACTGCCAGGGAAAATTGAAGGAAGATACTAGGCCTTTAGGATTCCCAATTGATTTAACCTGCCTCCGACAGCACGTGTAGCATGGCTAGAGTGCTCCAGCTTCAGGAATGTTGATTTCTTTAGGCAAATTCTGATGTAATGACAGAAAAATGATGCTTGATTTTAATTGCATGATAAAGCCTCATTTGTTTTAATAGTCTTTAGAGAGAGCACATTTGCCACGTTCAGACTCATCTGTGAATCCAGCGTTTAGGGAGTAATCAAATCTGACGTTCAGATCCTGGGTTGCTTCTCAGAGTAACTTTGATTTTTTTTCTTTTTTTTTTTTTGCATTTTGTTTTCTAGATGTCAGAGATTTTGAAGTGAGGTGATTTTTTGATTGCTTATATCTAATGACCTTGCTTATCCTAGGTACTTTACTTACAATCTGTAAACTATAATTTGTCTGTTGTCACAGTTCATGATGGGGGGAATGTCAGCATGCCAAAGCAAAAGCAGTTGCAGTGGGTATTGCTTTACATCTTTCAGGGTATGTAATTCTTCAGTGAAATGTCTCTTTTGGTATTCAAGTATTTGATAAATTACCAGTCATATTATTGGTAGAGGAAAACAACAGTGTATTTTGATATAAAGTGTGGCTAAAGCGAGGTACGAAAAAGATGCAAATGGAACAATATACTTTGATTATATGTATGTGTTTGTATGTGTGCATATGTTTCTTGCAAATTCATCTTATATGACTGCTTAGTATTGCCAATGGACGTGATATAACACAGAGGACAAACCTGGGTAGTTTCTGGCTATCTGTAGCATTTGATGTCTTGAGGACTTCTGTAAGGTATGCTAATGTCCTTGAAAGAAATGGGATGTATGGAATTATTTAAAAATCTGACTAACTTTGTCAGTGTAAGCACTGTAACTAATCCACCCCCACAGCAGCTAAAAGATCTGTATGAAAACACACTGCTGTGCTGTGGAAGTGACCTTGTACAAATGTCATCTGTAATTCCACTTCTTGTCCTTCATTAATTTTTAGGTTCAATCTGCTTTGCTGTCAGTGGAGCAGGGTTTGGTTCTGGTTTTGCTTTGTTGCATGTCCTGTCACAAGCAAGTTTTGGTGAGGATTGATGAAGCACCCCAAAAACCCCAGAATGATTAGTAGATACCAAATTAAGTAGTAGACATTTTTATGGATAGGACCTCAGAAGTTAGTCCCTTTCATTCTCAGTTTCTATCTGGGTCAGTAGCAAGTCAGATGTGATTCTCACTGGAAGAAATGTGTGTTTTGTAATTAAGATATTACAGATGAAATTCAGTGTTTCAATAATGATCTGCTTTTTTTTTACTTTTTTCTAATGTGGTCCTTTCTGCAAGCCATGCCAGTGGAAAGGTCAGAGGAGTGCTGCAGGGTTCACTTGCAGGCTCCTCTACTTGCCGTGCTCCAGTGGCACGGGCCGTGAGGGTGTGGATGTCAGGAGCCAGCGATGGTGTTAGCGGCGAGCTCCGCGTTGCATCTCCACTCTGTCCGTGCCAGCGTGGGCACCTCGAGGCAAGGCTTGCAGAGCTGGCTTCCCACGGAGCGGCGAGGGCTGCTCACGGCAGATACTGAGCACATCATGCTGGGTAGGGGCAGAGCTGCCTGTATATGAGCTGCTTTTCGACTCTCACTCAAGCCCCAGCTGTCACTTGGCTTCCCCTCCTGCCTTGGGAGCACAAGGCCAGCAGGTCCCTGCAGCCCTCTGCGGGCAGCAGGGCACATGAGGGGCAAAGGCAGGGAAAGGGCAGGCGTCTCACACGAGATTATTAAGTGGAAATATCTGCCTCTGCATGGAGGGTGTTGAAGTGTCTGCCCATGGCTAATGTCTGTCTTTGCAAACAGAGCCGGAAAAGCAAGCGACTTTTGCAAGCCTTCATCCATCTGAACTGTTGGGGGATTGTTCTGACCAAAGTTAAAACTGCTTTATCCTTGCTTGTAAGATGGAGAGAGACCTGCTAACTCGCCTCTCAGTTGTTTCTCCTATAAAAAGTTCCTGGATGTTGTTATGCCACAGGAAAAGGACAGTTTTCTCTGTATGATTTATTTAATTTGATTAGCTGTTATCTCTGTTAATTAGCTATGACATACTACAAGACCAGTGCTATCTGACCCTCCAAGACATGTATGATGAAGTGAAAGGAAAAATAGTTGTCCTGTACTGACTCATGGTCTCTGAAAGAATAGAGAAGATGTAAATAATACAGATATGCTTTATAAAGACAGGAGTCAGAGTAAGCCAAAGTTGCCTCCCATATTTTTCTTTAACTGTGTTATAGGAAATGATTTTGAATTGTTTTATTTCCTAATAGTCACATCCTTATTAGCCTTGTGTTTTTCCTTCCCTTACCCCTCCTGTGGGGTGTGTTGTACGTGGGAATTTCTAGCCTATAAAACTTAAAAACTCGTGATAGAAAAATAATTTATAATTTACAGAAACGTTAGTCTGTGTCCTTGCCCCTCGTCTACGTGCACATGCTGGAGTATCCCATGTTTTACTGTTGATGTGGACAACATTAGGATTATGCAGACTTTGTAACTAGCTATTTATGACTTTGTTGGTTTTCATAAATTAAATGTTGGCTTTATTTTAGGAAGGACATGTCAAAACGCCAGAATGAAGGGATTGAGGGGGAAATGCCATTGTTCCCTTCAAATGCAAATTCTTTTCTTCCTCTTTCTCCTCTGCACTTCATGGGGTGATTGGCATAGCACAGCTTGCCTAAAGTCTCAGCTCACTGTTGCAGGGAACCCTGTGACGTTAACTCTGTACTTAAATGTGCAAATTCCTTCTTTTTCTTTTTGCTGTTTTCAGAAACTAATGAGATCATAGCTGATTTTTTGCACTTGAATCCTGGTTTAAGTTTTGGAAAAAAGACCTCTACTGGTTTGGTTTTTTATTTTCTTTCTCCACAACTGTATACATTTTCAGTTAAAAGCTATCATCTGTGTGTGTTCAGAGGTTATTTGTATTCGTTCTGTTTTCCCATTTTATTGGTTTGATTCCTAAATGTTATCAGTGAGTTAGAGCTGAGCTTTTTTAATTCAAATGGCATAATGCCCAATCCTCTGAGATTAGCTGGCAAGCTATTCTGGGCATGGTGCCACCTGGCATTTCTCAGAAAGGGGCTGCTAATGAAACACCGGAAAAAAATAAGATTGTTCCAGACATGCAAAACCCTGAAGTTGCAGGGAGTGAGGAGTGACAGAGCTTTCACAAACACACCCAATATTCTGTGGCACGACTCGGAAACTACGCAGGAAATACCATCCTAATACCTCTGCAGAAAACTGATATTGAAGTGAACAAGTCTGAGTACAAATGAATTTTTCTTTTCTGAAATTTGTGACTGATTTTTGGCACTTGCGCTCAGGATTGGGCTCTCTGGGTTGTGTGCAGTGCAGCCTGGGCTCTGAAAGCTCTGGGATTTTTAGGACCTGCAGTTTTGTTCTCCTCTGGTTTGCCTCATCCTCATGCACCCCCACAGTTTCTCACAGCACCAATCTTAGGGCTGAAGACCATATACTTGTTGGGTCCTCAGTTACAATGAATATAGGTAAAGATCTTGGGATCCTGTCTTGGATCTAAAGAAAGTTTGTTGGCTGCAAGAGATTTTGAATGCAGTGTTTCCAATTTACTGACTGACATTTTCTGATTATAACTTTTGTTTCATCAGAAAACCTCCAGAAAAGCTCAGTACCTGGATAAATAGGTCTCAAGACATTTAGGGCTTTATAGGTCTAGACTAACATCTTAAAACTAGCAGGCTGCCCAAGCAGATTATGCATCATGGATTTAATATGCTCATGAACTAAAGTGCCACTTAACAAGCAAGTTGCCAAATCCTACATCAGCTGAAGTTTTCTGTACACACTTGAGAGGTTGTCTCATATACAGCATATGACAGTAGGCTGTAGGGCACTTATTTGCATAAAAAGCCTTGCCAAGAGCAATAAAAAAAAAAGTATACAGTAAGAAAGCGTTCCTCAGTCAAAAGAATAAGGATATTGTTTGGTTTATTTCTTAAAGTCTTTTGTCCCCCTCAGCTTCGTTGCCTGCTTTCTGTATGAAAGATTAGTAGTGATTGCAGACCAGGAACACTGCTGAGGCAACCTTGAGCAACTGGTTATTTCTTCATGGTTTTCCTTCTGTAGATGACAGTAATAATATATCCTGCATTTCTTCTAAGAAGCCACATTTTCCTGTTTTCTGAGTGTAATAGAATATAATCAGATGTGCAAACCCTATTGTTTTCTTGCTGGAGCTGTCTTCTATACTCATCCCTTGTCATCATCCTTATTTTCCAGTGTCTCTCTGTAGGCTTTAGAAATAATAATAGGGTGAAAAGTGAGGGAGACAAAGGGGTCAGATCCATAAAAACCCTTGGAATATAGACATTTTTGAAGGCAATGGCACAACAACATTGATTTAAGAGAAGCAGAGATTTTTCATTCTCAGTTTACTGTCCCAGCTTTTACCTTGGCCTCACACTCCCAGGACACTTCTGATTCCTGAAGTGAGAAAGGACAGGGACTTTCTTATTTACTCTGAGGTCTGCCTGGTGCTGTCAAGTGAAAGTGTGATGATATAGTTCATAATGGATTTTTATACCAAAGGGGAAAAAAAGTAACATATGAGACAGCTAAACCATACAACAATCAGTTGTGTGCTTGTCAGGGACAATGAACAGACCTTAAATTCCTGCAGCACATATGATACTTTTTGAACCATATTTTTTTGAATCTAGGAAGCCTAGATAGGAGATAGGATTTGGTCCTTTTAATGTTCTTGCAGGTCTTAGCTGTTAACTTTCTTCTGGTTTCATAGTTACAGACTTGTGTCAGTGTGATTAATGAGCCATGCAAAGTATGCAAAAAAA